>CM068955.1:77101359-77119773 GCA_035128595.1 Eptatretus atami | reverse complement strand
GTGTTCAGATACGGCTGGTTGTGTGAAGGATGAAACGTGGGGAGGATGGGTTAAACGGTGGTACAAGAGGCTGTTGGGTGGAGCTGTGCAATGAGTTGTAAGAGCAAAATGAGATGGCAAATACACAGCCTCGGGCGTGAAACAGCCCGCTCATTTGATCAGACAGCGGCCTGCTGGTTCTTTCTCCCACACTCCATGTGGTGTTTGATAAATTGACAAAAAGCCGTAGAAGCAGGAACCCCTCTAAGGGTGAAAATGGCAAGCCGGGTGTGGTAGAAATATCTCGTCGCATTGTCTGTAAATCCCACATCGCCCTCCTTGCCACCTCCTTAAAGAACCCGCAGTGGGAGGAACCTATCGGGACACTGTTGCAGAGATGACGACGCAAAAGAACAGCCGAAATTTCCATTAGCTTGCCGCTTGGGACGGCACGGGATACATGCTACAACTGCAGTCTTCTGACTAGTCCAAAGAATTGCACAATCCATTATGCAGCATTATTCCGACCACAAGTGGCCTTCAACCGACATATTTTGAGCAAGGTTTATTATTTTGAACTTCGATTTCAGCTGGAGGAGATATTTCTGGCTCAGAAGAGCTGGAACAATCCCCAAGGATTTCCTCAAGATTGTGTAATACAGCTCCGATTTTGGTTCATTTCAGGCGTTTCCATGGTTACTCTCAACAAATAAAACAATGGACTATCACTGCCAGGAGCAGTTTGACTGGAGAAGAATGCACTTACAGGAAAATAATGCATCGTTTTTCCAACAAAAAAGGCTGAGAACATTAGGTCACATGGTTGCTCAAGGTGTGATCTTTATCAGATGTCATCGATGAAGGAAAGGATAACGTATGGGCGGGCACAACACGTATGCCAACAACTTTTGCTAGTTGGAAATCATTTGCAGCAGAAAAGCAGAAGTACTGTAATAGGAACTGTAATTTCTCTCCCTTTGTGGTGCTCCACCCCAACAGAGATTTGGTGCCCCCGAAGCAGCCAAACAGCGAGGATAACACAAGGTGGTTTGCCTTTTCTTTTCCAGTGGCAGACAGGACAGGAACTTATAAATTTGTTCATGGAACCGGTGATAACCCACCTACTCTTCGTGAAGGACACCGTTGGATCTTCCACGTCCACGAACTCATGGTAGCTGACTGGACACCCGGCTTTATGTCCATGTATAAGGGACAGTGCGCCTTAAGATGCAACGTCCTGCCTGCGAAGCACCGATGTGACAGTTTATAGTTGGGTCAGGAATCGAACCCAGACTATAGACACCTTAAAGGTAAGTACACTACTTCTGTACTGTCCTGTCGAAGCAACAAGCAATCAACTTTATTAAGTATACTGGGAACAGAGAATTATTTTTGGTAAAGTTGCTTACATTGCTTATTTGAGAAGGTTTATTATTATTATTTTGCTGTTGACAGTGCTCTGACTCTCTGAGGCTCATGGAGGAACTTATACATGTGCATAAGATATAGGACAAGGATATTAGGTGATATCAGTGCACTTTCACATACGGCTGGCAAGATGGCCTCGAGGTGCGTACACTCGGCTGTGAGCTGCCTAGCCTGGGTTTGAATCCTTACCCAGCTATAAACCGTCATCCTCGTGTTGCACAGGCGAGGTAATTAATCAATTTGTGTGCCGTTCCTCGGATGGGCTTTAAACGGACGTCCCGCCTGTTGCCATTCGTTGGTGGATGTTGAAGATCCAACGCTGTCCTTCGCGAAAAATAGGCGAGTTATCGCCGGCTCCTTGGACAAATTCCAAATTCCTGCCCGAATGTCAGTCGAACGTCAGGCCTAGCCAGGCCATTCCTGCAAGACTTGGGGGCCAAGCTTCCTCCTGGCCAACCCCACAAGAACGTGGGAATAATAGTGGCCGTTGAAGAAGTAGTTCACCTTCACGTGAATTACAAAGACATTAGTGGACAATAGACAGATCAACACACAATATGGGGGTTTGAACCTGGGATCCCAGCATCATGAGATAAGCGTTCACATGGGAAAGCCAAATAGGCCTCCCCACACCACTCACCCATTTGGTATTCCCATCTGAGCACAGTCAATACTCAGAATAATAGATAGCTGAAGCATAAATGACACATTCGGTATGCAAAACAGGTTGAACCGCATGCGTGCTTGATTGATTATGTGTGCAAATGTAAAGTGTATCATAAAGAGCAAAACAAAAACAAAAAAAACACTGTATGCAATTTTCTTTTCACTCCAAGAATCTGCCGAGCCAGCTTTATTGACCCAACTGCAAAACCCAGGAGAGCTTTGTCTGCCATGGACGGGCGTAATTAGACAAAACACCACGGGGGAAAGAATTCCAAAAGTTCTCGCAGCACGGCACACGGCATGGAAGGACCCGCTTTATGAAAGGCTCGCAGGAGCACAACACCAGAAGAAGGGTAGTGAGGCAACGTAATTGAAGCTGCAGTCTGAGCAACGGAAACAAAGGAGAGGGATGAGTGGAAAGGGTTGATGATCCATTTTAGTACACTGTTATTTGAAAGGATTGTGCAAACTAGGCAAGACCTGATTCCTTCTGAGAACGCAGATGTTGATGGACAAGCCCACGCCTGCATCGAGATGTTTTGTGGAATGATTAAAACGAGGGAATAAAAACACAAACGTGTAAATAAAATGTTGATGGTTTTGAATACCTACGCCGCCATCTTGTAACCCATCTCCCATCGGATTTGGAATGCTTGAGAATCTATATCGTGCGATGCTATCAGCAACTGCGTGTTGGCTGACGGGTTCCAGGACTCCGACGGCAGTCATGACTCTTCAAGCTTCAATGATTGAACCTCGGAGTATTTTTACACTTAAGGAAGATAATAAGAATAGTAATGATTAAAAGTGAAAAAAAAAAAATGCAAAACGGAGGAAGAATAAGAATAACTAGGGAGTTCATAGAACACGTTACTTACCTTGTGGATTCCTGATAATAAAGAAAAGGACATGAGCGGGGTCTGCAACAAGCAAATTTGATTGGTCGAGATGATGAAAAATGCCATAATATTTCATCCAAGTAGCATCTACTGCCAAACTAAATGTTTTTGAAAGTGCTAGGGAGGTGATTTGTGTTCTACAGTGCTCAAGTATCCTCACTATAATTCATGGTCCAGTGTTTGTTTGTCGCGCTACTCCTCCGACAGTTGTGGGCCGATTACATCCAGACTTGCAACATAGGATCAGCATGACCCCAATTAGTGTATAAGGCCGTTTTTTATTTTATTTAATCTTCGCCAGTGGTCTTAGGGGGTGGGGAGTGGGGACGACGCAAATTCTCGATGTAAATGTGTATTGTGTAGGGCCATTGCAGGTGGGGGAGGGTATTACAAGTCTTTACAACCATTTACAGTCGAGTATTCCTCTCCCCACGTTTTACAGTGCAGTGAGGTGTTTTGAATTCTAGGCAGTAGGTATGTTTTTTTGCTTCTTGCACATAACCCGGGTTATTATTATTATTATTATTATTATTTTTCAGGAGCGATTGAGGCAGCCGTCAGTTGCCTATACATCACCTAAAATAAAGGAATGTGTCAGAAGAATGTGTTTCATGCTTGAAACAAGATCACCCATAGTGCGGATACTCTGCTAGTATAATGCAATTGAAATAAAATAAAGATTTTAAAGTTTGTAGAATTTTTTTTTCGAAGTTTACCGCTGCTGATGCAGCGTCTTTTTCACCGCCTTATTGAACACGTTCCATTAGTTAGTCGCGTCTGTTGTTTGTGTCCTTTATAATGTCCGTAAAAACAGTAAGTTGCGTGTTTGGAATGAGTTTAATTTTGTTTGACTGCCAGACAGGCAGACAGAGTAAAAAAAACAAAAAAAACATGTGTGTCCGAAGACGGCGGTGCAGTTTCGCATTTCCTTCTCATGATGCTAGGCAGCCAGATCTCTCCCTTGTGTCAATTCAGCGTCTGCACTATAAATATTTTTTTGATGGAGGGACGGATAGACATACCAAATATTGAAGCGGCTACACCGCTTTAAAATATCTCACTCCTGTCCGCGCATGCACATTCGGGATGAAATCAGAGCCAAAGTACTGTAAATGTCAGGTTTGTTTTCTGATTCATTTTCTGAGTCTTGTTCAAAATCTAACATTCAAATGAAATCAAGTTGTTCCTTGATCATAAACTGATATTTGTGGACAGACAGACAGACAGATAGACAGAGTGGACCAATTGCCTAACTGCGCTTTTTGCTTCGTGTGTATGAGGAAATAATAAACAGAACGAAAAATAACAGCACACCAGCCTGTAATGCTTGGTCCCCCAATAATAATCGAGGGCCCTCACCCGATCGAAGGCTTTCTCTCGCCCAGGTGCCAGGACTCCACCTGCACTCGTGGTGCACACTACTCTTCTAGCCTCAATGAGTGAACTGTGGAGTATTTTTACATTTCAAGCAAAATAATAATAATATTAATATTGTAATAATAACAACAACAACAACAATAGCAACAAGAATAATAATAATAATAATAATAATAATAATAACAATAATAATAATAATGATAATAAAAAGCCGAGACAGACAAAACGTTTTGCTCTCGACATGGAGAAAATTATTTTCTCTTTTGAATTATCTTAATGCAATTAATTGTGAGACAAATTGCCAGCCGACAAAAACCTCCTGAAGATATTTATGGTCATTGCCTGCAATTATTTTCCATCAGAGCTGTCAAAGCAGAGACAGTGCGGTATTTGACTCGGGTTTCCTTCCGACACACTTGGCCTATGACTCGAAACGTGACACACGATGTCAAATATTTGGCAGTTTCTCTGTGTAACTAAGAGCGCAACTCTGCCTCTCATAGAGAGCACCAGGTAGGCACCTCAAAAACGGTCTTAAATGAACCGAGAGTGTTAAAGAAATGCCAATTAGTCTAAATTTATTTTGGTATTTTTTTACGGATGAAATAAGGTGATTATGTAAATTATGGGACGAAGAGGAAATGTGCAGATCAGATGACAAATGGGGTATGAAAGAGTTAAAAAAAGAGAAAAAGGAAAATATCCAAATGTATCCTTCCTGATAGTTTGCTTCTGTATCCATCTTGTCCAACCCATGCGTCCTCCCCTACCCCCTCATTCTTCCCCACATCCCTTATTTGTGCAAGTCTCCCTCTTTTTGTCCCTCAACCCTACTGTTGGTGTGTTTATATCCCATATTTCTCGTTCCTTTTGTTCTGTTGCATCCTGATTCGTTCTTTGTTTTAAGTCTTCCACGATCCTTGACTTTGTTTCCAAAATAAATAAATAAATAAATACAGGTCGGTGGTCTCTCTGTTTTCTATCATTGATTCTTCAATATTGCTCCCTCTGTTCTCTGTCCTCCAACCTTCCCCTGCAACACGGAGGTGCACTCGTACTCCGAGATTTTGGAAATTTAACCTCCTGGTTAAACTTCCAAAATCCCGGTTGACTGCACACCTCAGCTGTTTTAGTCCTCACCTCTTCCATCTACAGAACCAACTTCCAGAGGCTGTTATGCCTCATTCTTCCCTCCAGTACTTCAAGCAGGCAGTGCACCAGCATCTCTTGTCATCCTCCATCCTGACCCCTGATCTTTATTACCCCCATTAACTCTTCCTAAGCCACCCCATTAACTCTTATTACTTGCTGATTTCAGTATTCTCTCTCTCTCTCTCTCTCTCTCTCTCTCTCTCTCTCTCTCTCTCTCTCTCTCTCTCTCTCTCTCTCTCTCTCTTATCCCTCTGTTTGTTTATATCACGATTAAAAAGAGAAAAATACAATATTATTTCATAATTACTTAATTAATCATTATTTTCATTATTTATGATTATTTTATTATATTATTTATTTCAAATCCTAAATCTCGGCTCAGGAAGAGCAAAGTGATGGATAATAGAAGAATATTATACGAGTTTGATCCTCGTACAGACAACTTGGGTGGTGGGTAATCGACCGGTCACAGATCCAACAAGTAGGTACACGCAGGACAAGCAGGTGGATGGACAAATGGGAAAAGAGAGCAAATGGAAGATCAGAACCTGATGGTGAAAGGAGAGCATGTGGGGAGGGTTAATGAGGGTAGGAAAGATCAAGGGTAAGGGTGGAGGCTGCCCTGAGATAGCAGTGAGCTACTGACTTGGATCCCCACATGGAATGGTGGGATTAGTACTGACTCGGGGATGTGGATCCAAGGTCAGAACAGAGGAACGAAGGAGTGGAGGTGAACAGCGAATCTGGATTTCATAAAGTCAGCGAGGATGTGGTTATACATGCATCCTTGAGTGAGGTACGGGGGGTGAGAGGGGAGGGGGGAGGATGGGAGCGGCTGCAAGAGCAGGGAGAGCATGACCGGAAGAAGAAGGAAGGAGGTCGAGCACAGCAGAGGTTATCAACCTGTCTGTGATGGAGGACAAAAAAAAGGGAGAAACCAGCCAATTAATGGAAGTCTGAAACATCAGATGCATACATTAGGAAGAGCAAGCCAATGTATCTCACGTTTGGAAGAGCATTTCTGCATTCTGTAAAGCTCCACAGACGAGAACACCCTTTTAGCTTGCAGGCCATTTCCTGGCTCGTAAAGTCAGACATAAGGACGAGTGTGATCATAATCACACAACCCCGTTTTTAATATCAGTGTTAGAGATGGGTGTTGCAGGGAAAGAGAATCGAGCGAGGACACTAAATATGCAAGAGCTCGCCAGTTTGCGGCACTTAACAAATAAAATCCTGGAGAAGCGGACAAATTTTGCATCTCGATCACGCGTAAACTTCTCAAAAGGCGAGTGAGTTACGAGGCAATCTACAAGTAAGTTGCATTGACCACATCTCGATTACGCACAGGATTTTATGTGAGCAATTTTACATTATTGCCAAAGTTATACATGATTCTTCAGCAATGTAAACAAGCCCAGCAAGCGTGTTTCCGATTTCCGCAGAAATGTTTTATTACCCCACAATAATTTAAAGGCAACCATCGGCAACAACGTAATACGCTCTTCCATCATACGTCAATGAGACTGTCGGTGTAAATGTCAGGCACGTGTCGTCAGTTACAGATGGAAAAATGCGGCATCTCCGAAGCAAACATGAGCGTGTTTACAATGAGCTGCTCGAATGAAGGTCACGTGACATAGAGCAGCACATCCGGATCGAAAGGGTTGGCCATTGTGCCCGGGTACCCCGACAATGTTTTTAAAAACTTCTGTCCTCACCCACCCTTAAGGGATACTCCATCAGCAGCACGGCTGTGTACTGAGAGGTGCTTGAACCGGCAGCACCGCCAACCTCTAATGGAGAGCATGCAAACTCAGCATTGAGCATCAGTCTTGCACATGGGTTGGTCATTTCTGAGAAATACTCTCGCTCTTCCTCAAGATCCCTTTATATGGGGTGAGGACGTCTGGTACCGAGTTGCTGCTCCGCTCTGTCCATAACACTCTTCCACTGCCCTCTATCACCAGCCAGCTATCCCTCACCACTCTCCATCCACCTCCCCCTTTCTGACATCCATATTTATATAATACACCTACTTATATAACAGAAGATTTGAAATAATCAAAATAGTACGATAAAGTTGAACAAACATACGTTAGCCCAAAGTACACGGTCGTGCAAAGTTTCATTGTCAAAGTGAAACACATACACCTTGGCCCAAGGACCAATGGTGCATCATGGCCTTACAAAAGCTCAATTCCTGTCTCACTGTTGAGAAACACCATTTTAAACAAAAACGGTTCAAAAAATAAACCCATCAGAACTGTGTGACACACCTATTAAAACATCAAAACCGTCTGGTCCGAAAGCCAAAATGCACGGTCTTACGCGTTCACGTGCTGTTTCTGTCTTCGGGCTTTTGCAATCAGCGACAAGATAACCAGCTTACACAATGTGAGAGCTTACAAGGCAACCTGTTCAATTTGCCCCAAATAACTACCAGGAAGCAAAGTGAGGGAGGGCACCTCGTTTGGATAATCCGACAAGATTCACCATATTGTTTTGTCCCTCTCCTGCCAAAGCACGAGCAAAGCAATTCCATGATAGAAGGCACTAACAGTGAAATGCAACTGGTTCCGGAGACCAAACAGGGTTGTAACCTTGTAACCCCGAGGTACACAAAAAAAATGTGCACCCAACGAAACACGAACCATTTAGAAATGCATCTTAAAAAGGTTCAATTGGACAGACACGATTATTTATAGCAATCTTATCGCACCCTCTTCTTTTGAGACCACAACAAAGGCAATCGTATGCCGTGGACCCAGATCTGGCGCCGCCATTATCGGTCTGATGGCAGTCATCCAAGTTCAGGCTTCGTGACTGTTTTCAACAACCACAGCTGCATTGACCGGATGGAAGGCAATGGAGAGGAAGGCAATGGCAACTTTAACCGCAAAACACTCCGAAAAACCTTGGACATCTTCGGGTCAGATTTAATTGTCCCATTTTTAACAGCTGTGGCATCATTTTTCATCTTGCTCGAAATGGCAGCCTGCCTGAGAAACCGCATAATACGAATGCTCGTACCTAAGTTCGAAGGGTTCTGTGGCTCATTTGCAATGTAATAATAACATCAGGGAACAAGCAAATTATCTGGTTTGAGAACAGTGGTATCGGAGTAGGAAAAGGGGGAAAGGGACAATGAGCGTTTTGGGGTAGTGCAAAAGGAGTGAGGGCTAGAGTTAACATCATTCGTGGGTACACAACATCTGGTTGCTGTTTGCCTCCCGCCTTGGGGGTGTGGTTCTTCTACCGAAGCAGTACATTAAAATTTGGCCAGGGTAGCACGAGTGATATAATCTTTGAAACACAAAGGTACTGTGGAACCTTTAAAGTACACTAGCCAAGCACTAGGAGATTGGACAGCCAGCTAAAAGTCCCCACTGATACAGCACACTACCTGTGAACATCAGGTTTACAGCCAGTTTATGGTTGCACCAGGTAAGTTATGCTACCTCCTAGCCATTCTATCAAGGAGGCTAACATGGGCCTATACCGTGCAAAGAAAAACAAACTAGAACAGCACTCAGTGGAGTGCACACCTATGCCAGGCTGAACAGTTTACATTTTGTACCCCACTGATTGGCTGGATCTGCATCTGGACCTGAAGCAAAATCTAATCAGATTGTTGTTGTCACCTACCCAACTCATCAACCTATTTTCATCATAATCCATCCCACAACTTGTTGAAGTATCATGCAATATATCGGTTTTATGCCTATCTCTGAATGGTGAAGAATCACTTTAAAAGTTTTTTTTTTTTAAATTCTCGTATCTGGATCTGGATCTTCACTAAAAATCTAATCAATTCATCCTTGTCACACACCCAACCTGTCGAGTTTCAGCTGAATCTGTCCATAACTTTTTGAGACATCTTGCTCCAGATAGACAGAGGGATACAAAGGGGTGAAAACCTAACCTCCGTCCATCTTCGGTGGCAGAGGTAATAAGAAGCAGAAAAAGAAAAACCTTCAAAAATGGCTCAAAAGAAACAAACTTGCCCATTGAGGTAGACGTGAGAGGACATTAAAATAAGTAAATAATTGAGGAGCTTGCGGTGTAATGGTTAGAGTCTCTGCTGCGAGTGTGGGAGGTCGGTGGTTTAAACCCAGGCCGAGTCACACGAAATACTTTTAAAATGGTATGTGCTGCTTCCTTGCTTGACACTCAGCATTTAAAAAGGATAGAGCACAGACAAACGCGTAGGTTGGCATGCATTGCATGTAGTCTCGATGAGCCTAATGGCCTCGTCCTACATCATTGAAGTTCCTTGTAAGGCAACTCATAAGAAAACTTAAAATAGTATCGATGATCATGTTTCTTTTTTAATGACTCCTCAAAAATTTCATCACATTTCTCACATTGAGAAACAAAAGGAAAGACAAAAAGAGGAAGTCTAAATATCCTGGGTTAAAATATCTCAGAAATCTGCAGCTGTGCATCCGCCGTCAAAATATTTCACCCTCTTACGCTTGCTTGTGCACACAACTCAAACGCCGTGGTCTGAGCGTGGCAGCGAGTGCTTCTGGGGGGGAAAAAAACGAAAACAAAATACTTGTGGGTCAAACAAAACTCTCATGCACAATGGAAAGAAACGACATTTTTGTGTTTCCTTTGCCGAAGTCGGAAGTCCAAGCAACAGTCGGCTGATGTCATAGACTAAGAAGGATAGGATAGGAAACAGAAACTCAAAAATATAGGTGCAAGAATAACAGTAGTAGAAGTAGTGGTAGTAATAATAACCATGATCAGATTTGCCATATTTTGCTTGCGTGGACTCAAACCCTCATTCTTTACTTGTCAACCCCAACATCCCACCTCTAATTGCCCATAATACAATCGTGATTTTGATGGATGATGTCAAGTATGCTTCCGCACAGCATTACATTCGCTGTAATACGAGCCAGCAAAGGATTATTAGTAATGTGACAAATTTACAGAGGTGTTATTAATCTCCGAATCTCTTTCTCAGCACAATGCACCAACGAAAAAAAACTTGAATAATAATAATAATAAAAAAAAAGTCTTTCATTTCCATAATTTGAAAAAAAAATAATAATTTGCATTTTCCTTAAGGCTGGGGCTGGCAGGTTACCTGGAGCTAGCCCACTCACCTTCAAGTCGAGTCTGGGCTCGATTTCAGACCCGGCTATGAAACGCCACCCTGATGCTCAACAGGCGGTGGGTGCACCGTCTGCCCATCAATGAGAGAACTGTCACCCGTTTGCATCAATGAGTGCACCGTCTCCTCAGACGGGGTCGTTCAACCGGGGACCCGTCCGTCAACATCGATTTCTGGGAACGTCAAAGATCCCAGGATGGGTTTCGACGGACAGTGGGCAACTGTGTTGGTGGACCATGGGCAATTCCAAAATTCCTGCTCCAACTGCAGGGGGGGGGGGCCTGCATCAGCAGCACAGTATGCACGATCTGTATTGATGCAACCAGCATGAAAAATTCATAAGCTAGTCCCTGTCCAACATTTATTCATTAAATAATGTCTTGCTATGGAAGTGTGTGTGTGTGTGTGTGTGTTTGTGTGCACGCACGCACGTGTGTGCATTGTGAAGGCGATTTGTTATTTGAATCTGCAACCAACTGTATATGTATACAATGAAGACAAAGTTGAAGTAAACACACCGAATCTGCTGTGTTCCACGCTTGCACCAAATTCAGGATTTGTCTTTAGTACCATTAAAAATTCATGGAATGTGACAAGCAAAAGTACATTCACAATGCAGCAATTGCGCCCACAAGCAACGGCTGGGTTCTGGGGGCCAGGAGCAGCAGATTCGTTTCGGGGGGGAATAAAAACAATGCAGGCAGTGAGGACAAGGGCCTCTGACATGCTGGACAAGTTGCCCATTGTGATGTGCCATTTGTCTAACAGAAAATGATAATAACAGAGCATCGTTATTATTGCTCTGCTGTTTCATTAGGACCGTGCAGATGTGTGCCATAACAGCCACACAATGAAACGAAGCATTCATCATCATCAACATGATGATGATGATGATTGTCATCATCATCATTTTGACCAAACTCCGTGGGGTAATGATTCGAGCGTCCACTCTGTGTCAGGGAGGTCCGTGGTTCAAACGCTTCAAACCCCAGCCGAGTCATATCAAAGACTTTAAAAATGGTACACGCTGCTTCCTTGCTTGACACTCAACATTTAAAAAGGGACAATCAACCATAAATTGACAGCGCAACCTAATGGCTGATACCTGCGTCATAGTTAAAACTCGTATTATAATTATCATTGGCCATGCCCTATGCAGAGTGCCGGTGCTGCCGAAGCTGTTACTAGGCTACAATCCTGGAGAGGGTCGCCACTCTGACTCAGGAAGTCAGTGCAGGAATCTGTGATTTGTTCATGGTGCCGGCAATAGTTCGCCGACTCTTCAAGAAGGACACCGCGGGATTTTTCATGCCCATCAACTAACGTTGGCAGACGAGAGGCCCGGTTTAACGTCCATCCGAGGGATGGCACACACATTGGCAAATCACCCTGCCTGTGAAACACTGGGATGACAGTTTATAGCTGGGTCGAGATTCAAACCCAGGCTGGACAGCTTAGAGGTGAGTGTGTGTACCTCTCGGCCATCCTTCCAGCTCTAATGAAGCATTAGGACAGGGAAATCATTTATGGTGCTGGGATGTTTAAAATTCCCCTTTTCTATTGAAAACCGATCATCAGGAAATGTATCTTCGGGAAATCGACAGTGTCGCAGGATCAAACTCCCAAAGCATGGGTACAGAATGCTTTTCACTTGTATACTCAGGCTGTTCTTGAAGGATGCAAGGATGGGCGACAAATAATTTCATTTCTCAAAATACGTCAACAGGTCAGAAGTTTTGTCACCATTTTTAAAAGGCCATTTGAAATTTAAAGTTTGATTGAGCTAGGTGTCTATCATACAAAAGTCATGGTGACTTTGCTGTGATAAAAAAAAAACTTGGGCTCTTTCCATCTGCTTTTCACCAGATGGCTGAAAAAAAATGTCCTCGTGGTGTGGTGGGGGTGAGCCCTAGGGATTGCAGGGCAGGTCTGGACTGCATTAAAACCCCAAGGCTACTGGTTCTGCACTTTCCACAAAATGCTGTCTCAGCGGCAACTGTGAACGCTCCATACAAACACAGCAACAGACATCTGTAGGGCTTCCTGTTGATATTTGGAGCACAGCGTAACATTCCTGGTGTGCCGATAAGGGGTGATGACCTGTTATGCAAAATGACCCCTCTTCCACTATCTTCTTTTGTAATTTACGACAATCGATGGCTGTTTGAACAATTAATGCTTATTTTCTTCATTTTCCATCAAAGGGGACATTTCAACACTTAATTGTAATAAACAATGCGGCAGGCCACGTGTGAGCTGCGCAAGCACTCTCGATCATGGATAGATCAAGGTCGTGTGTTCCGAATGGAATCCTTAATCAAGGTCGCGTTGCCAATAATCACCGACGTTGCAATCATCACCAGAATTTGTTGATGGGCTGAGGTGGTGAACTGGTGTCTCAACTCCAGTCTTCATAAGCAGGTTCCAAAAGTTTGAGAGTTTGGAGACATTTCAGTCCAGTGCTAACAGGCCTTTTGGGCTAACATCCAAGCTCCGCATGTTCCATCTCCAGCAGCTTGGGTCGACGATACCTTCACATCCGTTGGCACATCGTCTTGCACTCAGCAAGAGGAGACTTGAAACCTTTCCAACTCTTTCCTCCCTTCTCTTTTGCAGTTCTGAAACCCCGAATCACACTGAATCACACTCCCTCAAACTAAATAGGTAATTGAAAATTTCCAGCTTCTTTGTCCAATTAAAGAAAGTGAACTTGCAGTGTAATCCACTAAAAAAAAAGTTCAAAAGGGCAATGTATAAAGTTGACAAGAAAGAAGTTTTCAAATGTAATTCCATTTTCATTGGGTGTGCAGCTTATGGCTGCTGGTTGCATCATAGCTGGGAGTGTGGCAATGCCGCTGATGCATTGCCCTTTGTACGTCATGGCAGGAATTTGGAACTTGTTTACGGTGCCGGCAATAGTTCGCCGACTCTTCGCGAAAGACACCGTGGGAACTTTAACGTCCACTAACTAATGCTGGTCGGCAGGATTCCCATTTAACATTATTCTGAGGGATGGCACACGCACATTGATAAACCACCCTGCCCGTGAAGCATCAGGACAGTTTGTAGCTGGACCGAAATTCAAGATCAGGCTAGACGGTTCAGGGGCGAGTTTGCATACCTCTAGGGCCTAGGCCATCCTGCCAGTCTTTCAAAATGTAATGAAAATCAATACAGGAGTGGCTCTTCCATGAGCCTCGATCTTTTATTTTAAAAAAAAATAAATATATATATATATATATATATATAGGATGGTTTGAAGCTGACATAGCTTTTGTTTTTAAATTACGAGGAATGTTTGTGGATTAATACTTTGAGATAATTCTATTTTATAGTTTTGAGCCAAGAACCATAATCACATGTTTTAATGTGTACGCTGTAAGTCAAGATGGTGGCAAGCAGGATAACAAAAGAAGAAAAGAAATAGGGTTAAACAGCAAGTACTTATGATTAAAAAATGAAAACGAAACATCAAGCATTTACAAGGCTTCCTCCACCTACAAGGCCTTCATCCGCAGCTTGGAGTACTGCTTTCCTCTCTGGCCTGGTGCCCCTGCCTCACACCTTGCTCAGCCTGACGCAGTGGAAACCAAAGCCTTCAAGATCATTGGAATCTCCCGCAATGAATCTCAGTCTATGGGCTTATTACTTTGCCATCACAGACAGGTCAGTGGTCTCTATGTCTTCCATCACTTCCTTTCTGGTCTTGCACCCTCTGATCTCTCCATGCTTTGACACCCTCCCCCGCCCCCCCCCCCCCCCCCCTCCCCCTGCCCCCCCCCCCCCTCCCCCGCCCCCCCCCCCCCGCCCCCCTAAAAAAAAAATTCTGCAGGGTGCACGTGGTTCATCATCAACCTCCTTCCGATGAAACTACCTAAATCCAGAATCACTGTTCACCTCCACTTCGTTGTACTTCTTTTTCCCACCTGCTGAACCAACTTCCACATCCTCTTCAACCTCATTCTTCCCTCCAGGTCTTCAACATCATCTCAGATCATCACCCATCCAAAACCATTCATGATCTTTTCTACCCCCGTCAACCTGCATACCCCACTCCCAAGCCCACCCCTTCCAAATTTTCAGTTTTTTCTTCCTGAGATTTTGCTTCTGTGTCCATCTTATTTCTCCCCTGTTTCTTTCTACTGTCCCTTTTGTTCTGTTGTGCCCTGATCTGTTCAGTGGTCTCGCTCTTCCATGAGCCTCGACTCTGTACACAAAAAGGCAAAAAAATAAAAAGAAGGTAAATGGATTAGTTATGATCATAAATAATGATCAAATCAAAAGAATTGTGATCAAACATCAATTTTGATTTAAAAAAAACAAAACAAAAAGACAAATAACTAGAGTTCATAGAACACCTTACCCCATGGAATGTTGAGAAAAAACCACAGGACATGGGTGGGGTCTGCGAGCAGCAAATTTGATTGGTCGAGATGATGTAAAATGCCGTAACAGTTTGTCCTGTACTGCTAAACGGAAGGGTCTTGAAATTGCTAAAAAGTCAGTCTGTGTTCTGGAGTGTTTAAATATATAATTCAATTGAAATAAAAGAAAGATTTAAAAGGTTGTGGAAAAAAAAGATTTGGAAGATTACCGCCATTGACGCAGCGTTTTTTACAACACCTTATTTAACACGTTACATTCGTTCTGAGTGCCTGAGGTTTGTGTCCTTAATCACGTCCCGAAAAAAACTCTCCTGTTTGGAATGATTTAAAATTTTGTTTGACTGCCAGACAGGCAGACAGATTAAAAACACTTACCTCGCTCCTGTCTGTGCATGCGTGATCGGGACAAATTCAGAGCCGAAGTTCTGCTAAACCGCAGGTTCGTTTTCCGATTCATGTTCAACATAAAACATTCAATTGAAATGAAGTTTTTCCTCGATCATAAGCTGATGCTTTTTGACAGAGAGACGGACAGACAGACAGGTAAAGTTAACCAATTGCTTAACCTCACTTTTTGCTTCGCGCGTACGGGGTAAGTATCAAAGAAGGAAGACCTGTACAGCCTCGAGCTCTCGACCCAGTTACGGCGATGGGTCCAAGATGGCTGAGGTGCCTGTGTTCTCCACTCTTGCTCTGCACAGCTCTTGCTTCTCATCTGTCTGTACTCTTTGGCTTGAACTTCTCCTACGGCCGACTCTTATATAAAGCAAACATCACTCCCATCCACAGGACGGGTGCAAAAACAGATCCTTTCAACTACACACCATTGAGCTTACTTCCAATGATAAGCAAGGTCATGGGAATCCATCATTGCTGTAGATGTCAAGTTTTTCCTCCTTTCAAACAGTCTAGTCTCTAATCATCGGTTTGGATTCCATTGCGGTCACTCAACTATTGACATGCTGCTGGTCCTCTGTCAGCTATGGATAGAGGCCTTCAATCATAAACAAGACGTTAAAACCATCTTCCTGGATCTATTGTGCATTCAACACGGTCTGGCATCCTGCTGTGCTTGCTGGCTAACTCGCTGCCTGTGGCAGACAGGGTCACCTTCATACCTGCATAGTTTTCTGACTTCCTCCACTCGGGCAGTCGATGCATTTCTATCAATACAACCCCCTCCCCACCTCCCAATGGAGGCTGGAGCAGCGCAGGAAAGTGTATTGGTCCTCGTCTGGTTCTTCATCTACAAAAATGCACTCTCTGATGCTCTGGAAAAGCCTCTCTTCTTTTTTGCAGATCACTTCACATAGTGTCATGTAATACCTCCAACATCTGAACAGGCAGACAGCAGCTACCTTACTCTCTTATTGATCTGGAATTGATGAGATGCTGGTCTGATAAATGGAACATGTCTTTCAATCCTGACAAATCTCACTGTTTCACCTTTTCGCTCTGGAAGGATTGTCAACCCACCTACACTAACCCACCAATTTCCATGGTCACCTCCTGGAAGAAGTTGTCTCTAACTTCTAGGTGTCACCTTCAGCATGATGTCTACTGGAATGAGCAAATAGCAAAGCTCGGAGCTCGACACAGACTCTGTCATGGTAAGTCATTCCTTGAAAGAACACAACTACATTCCTTGAAAAACCTACAAGGGCTTTTGTCTGTAGCTCAATGTAGTATTGCTCTCTCCTATGGGTTGGTGACCTAGCATTGCCTCAATCTCTTCTGGAATCTGAAATACTCAACATTATTGTCATCTCCTGTGATGAGGCAGAAGCACATGAATGTTGCTGTCACATCACATACAGGTAGATGGCCGTTGTATATTTTTACTGCATCTCCTGTAGTCTAGTAAGCCTGGCGTTGGCTTAGCGGTTAGGGTGGCTGGCTTGGGATCCTAGGGTCCTGATGTTGAGCACCGTTGGCTGATGAATTAACGCTAGGTAGGGTTGACTCAGCCTGTCATCTTTCTGAGGTCGGTAAAATGAGCACCAGTGTACTGGTAATAGGGCACTGCATTAGTGGCAAAGCCATGTACCTAACCAATGATGCAACCAGTCGCTTCAAGGCTGCACACAAGAGAGAGAGAGAGAGAGAGAGAGAGAGAGAGAGAGAGAGAGAGAGAGAGAGAGAGAGAGAGAGAGAGTGTGTGTGTATAGTCTAGTTCCATCTGCTTGCTGTCTCAGCCCTCCGACCCTCCAGAGCTGCTGCAGGATGTACCTGTTCTTCCAGTAACTCCCTCTCCCCACCCCCTTGTTCAACTCCGGATGTCCAGGCTGACTGCAAACCTCAACTCTTTTATTCCTCTTTTCTCCCATTTGTGAAACCACCTCCTGGAAGCTGTTCAATCCCAGTCTTCCCTTTCGGACTTCAAGCAAACAATGCATCAGCATCTTACATAACCACCAATCCCTCCTCACAATCAGTTATACCCCCATTAACCCTACATAAACCAACCCAACACTCTTCTTTTTCAGTAGCTGTGCTTCTTCCCCTCCTCTCTCCTCTTATCTGGTGAGTAATTCCCCTTGCTTATTGTGTTCAACTGTTGCCTTTTTACGCTCTATCAGCTCACTCTTCCATGAGCCTCGATCTGGTATAAAAAAACCACACTACTATTTACAGACAATTGGCTGCACAGATTGATGATGAATACCTGTCGAAGCTCGACACAAGATCAGTGACCGTATAAACTAATGTCCAGGTCAATCATTTTAAAGCACCTTTGCAACTCACAATACATTGATCATAATTGCTGCTCCAGTAATGTTTTTATTTGCTTGAGCAAAGACCGACTTTGTACTGCATTACGGATCAAGTAAAAATAGTAGTTTGATGCTGACATTTTGTGCAGTCATATTGTTTACCCGGAATAGGATGGCCACAGACGGACCTCAAGAATATCCCCTCCTGACACACCCCATGCACACACATGAAAATTATAATAATAAAAAAGCAATTAAATAAATGACATGTAAATTAACCAATTATGAAAACAAACAATTTTACATTCAATTGTGGGACTTAGAGGCTGGGCATTTCTAGTTAAAACTAGAAAGACAACCTTCGACGTCACGACGTCGCCAGATATGCTTCCGCCCACATTATTACAGCATTATACATACTTGTACAAAGTTTGATTAAAATCCCTGAACCCAGATTTAAAATATTAAATAACTCTGCCTGCCAGACGATGCATCCGATCAGATTGAAATTTAAAACATATATTCCACGTGTCTACTGGATCATAACTGTGACATTTCACATTGATTGATGAAGCGGTTGAAGAGAAAGATTTGAAAAAGAATTTTGTTCAAACCAATATGGCTGCCAGAGAATGTGACCTATTAATTACTTGTGAACGTCCTGATATCCCCAAGGCTTGGGGAAC
>CM068955.1:77088767-77093071 GCA_035128595.1 Eptatretus atami | reverse complement strand
CACACACACACACACACACACACACACACACACAAACAAGAAACAAGGCAAGAAGAGTCTCACAAATATCATACACAAGTCAAATTACCGAGATGGTTGCCATGGCAACATAATTCAGGCTATCACAGCTGTGATCTAATCAGGTTGAGATAATGTCATGATGAATAGATCTGTGTAATATTAAACCTAAATGTTCAACGCTTTTTGAAATATCTCGCAGACAAAAGTTCAAGGACGGATGATCGGTCGGTCAGTCGGACGGAGCTCATTTCAATGTCCCCTGTCTCTGACTTTGTCGGAGGGGCGCGGGGGACAAAAATACTGGACAAAGGTGTCTGGTGCCATTTCAGCATTGGATAGAGGACAGACAAGCTTAAAACCGGACTGACTGGTGTAAAACTGGAAGAATGGCCACCACTTTGTCTACACCTTGCACACCCTGAGCAAGGTGTACAGAAGTGACAATGCTATTCAAATAATTCTGGTTAAAACCAAGACGGCGGCCAACATTAGCCACATGTCCTGTGGAACAGAGCTGTATCGATACTGGTATCGCTCAAGAAAATACATAATGCATTTGGAATGTGGCGAATCGCTGGATAACTAAGTATAAAGTTGCAGAATTGCGTGTCATTGTTGGAAATATAAACAATCATTCAATACCTCTGCCACCAAAGGTGGATGGAAGTTATGTTTTCACCCCTGTTTGTGTGTGTGTGTCTGTGAGTAGGATATCTCAAAAATGTAGGACATATCCGGATGAAACTTGGTGGAGAGGTTGGTTGTGTCATAAGGACGATTGATTAGATTTTGGTGAAGATCCGAATCCGGATACTACAATTGTTAAACGATTCTTCATAATTAAGAGATAGGGCCAAAAACGATTTATAGCAAAGTTGTGGATGGATTATGACAAAACTTGGTGGATGAGTTGAGTAGGTGACAAGAACAAACCAATTAGATATTGGTTCATGTCCGGATGCAGATCCAGCCTTTCAGAGGGATACAAAACATACACTGTTCAGCCTGGCGGAAGTATGTGCTCTGCCGAGCGCCATTCTCGTTCTCCCTTACAATCCAATAAGGTTAGTGCAGAGTGGGAAGCAAAGCTGGATCCCAAGTTTGACCAAAAGGCAACTCATGCATCCATTGCAACAGAGCTTCTGGAAGACTACCAGAGGGAGGGAGATGATTTATCGAATAAGATTGAACGTGATTAGACGTGGGCCGAGCATATCACACCGGAGTCAAAGCGATGCAGCACGGAGTGGAGCCAATCTTGGTGTAAACCACAAAATAAATTCAAAGGTTCGGCCATCAACATGGAAATGCTATGGAAATACTGTTTTGGGATGTTAAAGGTTTAACTCATGTGGAATTTAATGAATCCGGGGAAACCATTCATGTACAATTTACGATCACCGTGACACGTTATGCAACATATACGCAGGTGACGGCCGGGTATGCTGCCTTTGGGATGTACCTTTAATGCACGATAACGCTCGCCCTCGTACAGAAAATGTGACTATCACTAATACTCGAGCGGGGATGGGTTAGCAAGTCCTAAATAATCCCCCATGCAGTCTTATTGACTCGCCACCAAGTGATTTTCACGTCTTTGTCCCATTGAAAGAGCATTCGGGTGGAATCAAGTTTGTGAATGATGAAAACGCTACATATTCACAGAAGGCATTGAAGTGATACCAAACCATGGGACACTTGTACGAATCCGTGTCGACTGAGAATCCCTCGAAGATTTCGTCAATTCTCTGGTACCTCTTGATTTCCTTGAATAAAAAGTCCACATCACTGTTGAAATACCCTTCTCTAAATTATACACTAGGTCATTCCAGGCAGCATCCGAGTGGTAACGTGACGCTCTGTACAGAGCATGGTGCACGAGTTCATTCCAGGTCAATGGGAATGGGCCTAACAACATCACAGTTATACCGCGATGCAGCTTCCTCGACAAGAGTGCAAGAAACTTAATTCGTGACATTTCCAGGTCTCGAAACAAACAATACACTTTCAGACTCGTTTCCAAGCTCGATGTGATGTGAGAAACCAATCGGGCAAAGCCAGCATTGTTGGATGGAACTTGGAACCAGGCACAGTAGTTCAAATCGAGCAAAAGATTCCTGCGGTGCAACAATCCTTTTCTAAACCCAGTGAAGCCTTCCACAAAATGTCCTCCAGATTCAACTAATACTCACAAAGATTATAATCAGAGAACTCTGTACACTGTGTCACGGGAGAACACGTTTTCAATTCCTCATTACACGTGTAAAATAAAAAAAATAAAAAAAATCGAGAGAAATATTCTTGAAATAGGACTCGGCTCAACGCAAACAACGGTGATATGTTCATTACATCCCCAACAGAAAACAACAAAGACTGGGCGACAACTGCATTCTTCGTACGAGTATCTTCTTTCCACACCAACTATGGTTGATTACTCATTTTCCAAAAACACCAGCAACTATTATAAAGCCGCTCGGATCCCACAGAGGCCCTAATCCCAGCCGCTACTTCGAGGCAATACAGTATTGCTTTGGAACAGTGACAAAACATTCGAGTCTATTTCCTCCACAAAAGGCGTTTCACAAAAGGCCTTTTGAAATTCCATTCGCAATTGTCACACTCACGCGTGTCAAGTGCATCGGAGTGTGCTGAAAGTAAACTCACGAAACAATTAGGGGGAGAAATAACGTCCTATATTCGGTTATGAGTGCAGACAGGTGAGGCCATCTTGTGCAGACAGCAAACCACTTGACAGGAAGCTGCTGGTAATGCAATCTGAACTGACACAGCACTCTGTCTTGCAACATCATCTGAGGACTGGCTTTTAGCTTCGGTCTACACACGGCGTTTTCCGTTAGGGTTTGGTTTGCCATTTTATACGGACCAAAATTATGGCGACTGATTCCTTTGTCGCCGATTTAAACGAGGGCCAACAGGAAGCTGGTCAGGATGTCGGCCTTCGTTCACTCACACTGCAATCGATTATCAGATAAGTATAAGATGGATTTTATCAAGCGTAAAACATCCAAGCAAAGAACAATATGAGTAATTATAATCACCATTTATGAAATATTCCAAATTAGATTGGGCTTCAATTCTTGTTGGCTCATTTCATAAACACCCTGATAGAAATGTTCCACGCGTGCCTCAAGCCCATTCCCCAGGGACGTATCATTTCCGACTGACTATTCCTTGAGGCCCAGGCATGCTCACCAAAAGCACAGTGTATATAGTGGCAACAAAAGGACTACAAAACACACAATACCACCTGTATTTCTGAACTTGGTATTTTGAAAGGAACAAAACATTTCTTTCACTTCGGTCAGGAAGATAACCGCCAGCTGCTCCTTTGCTCATTCAACAGTCTCACAACTAACTTACATTCATAAAATACTGGTTATACGTTCGCTGTTTTAATATCCCTCTCCTATTAGTGGTAAGCATACCCTGTTGTCAATAAATAATGAGAAATGACAGCTCCATGGTGAAACGGCTTGGGATGTTTCAATTAAGGAAAAGGGAGGTGGGGTAAGTCATCTCCGAGGATGCACTCCTTTGGCTTGGGACGTTAAGACGGCTGATGCCATCTGCAAATCGACAATATCTGTACACGTTGATATGATGCTCCGGATTAAAAAAAACAAACAAACGTGTTAAACTGCTTGGCGATAAGGAAAAATCATTTTTTCACTCTTTTTGCATTGATAGCAAAATCTGCTTTGTTGGAAACCGAGGAAAAAGTGAATTCAAGTGCAGGTTTGAATGTGCCAGTGTTGTAAGAGTTTGTATGCTAAGGAGAGCTGAGTATGGTTAGGATCATGGTTGGCCTGAACTATTTGTTCTTTAAAAAAAAATTTTTTGAGTCAAAGTACAGAAGGGTCAAAACCAAGTTATTAGAATGACCTCCTGTAACAAGGTAAGGGAATAAGATTCAACACAAAAATAATCTCGGATGCGTCCGCTGAGTAGTAGTACTACAACCAGAGAGTTGGTGTCAAGCCACCAATGCTCGCCTGTTTATACATTTTCATTTTTCGTTTTAAAAGACTAGTCTAATAACACTGGTCTGCGTCATCTCAGATGCCTAGGTTTTCTCAACGGTCCTGATATGTTGTTTGCATGCTGAATTCAGAAATGTATCTCATTTCGCTCAATCAGGTCAAGTTTTTATGCTATCTCAATTTAAGGAAAAAAAAATAATCAAAATTTTTGTTTTTTTAATTAGCATTTTAAAAATTCAAAACAGACTTACATTGACAGAAAATGTACAAACTTTATATAAA
>CM068955.1:77078767-77083767 GCA_035128595.1 Eptatretus atami | reverse complement strand
TCGAGATAAAATAGTCCACAAAAAAAAATTTGATGACATCATAGGTCACGTGATTCAGCAGCAATAGGATTATATATTTTTTAAACCTTCAAAAATCTTATTCTGTGAAGTGGCTGAACAGATTGAGGTAAAAATTTACAAGTATGACCCACCATCTCTCCATGAGGAACAAAAGGTTCACACATATGGCATCACAGGTCACATGGTTTGGCAGCCATGTTGGATTTACCCTAAAACCTGTAAAAAAAGACTTTTTCTCAAGAACGGCTGGACAGATCGAGGGGAAACCTCACACAAATGTTCCCCAAGCCTTGTGTGTACAAGTTTGTTCAGGAATAATTGATAGCTCAAATGGTTTGACAGCCATATTGGATTGAAGAAATATATTAAATCACGTATTCTCTGGAACCGCTTAATCAATCGACGTGAAGCTTCACAATTATGATCTAGTCGCGATGGGGAATATATAAATTACAACTTGATTGGACACGTGGTCTGGCAGCCATAATTATTTCATTTTTTGATCTGGGTTCTTTTTGATATGTATATATATATATATATATATATATAGTAAATTTTTAAAAATAAGGCTCACTTGGCTGTGCCTGGATGGGTTTGAGGGTAGAGGAGTAGCAGCTGAAATTTGAATCCTATCCAGGTTCCTCCTGATGACTTCATCTTTGCTTTTGCTTGTTCGGTTCCTTCTGATGACTCTAATGCAGGACTGTACCTATTTGGTCTTCCATTTGACATGAATTGAATTCATTTTCATCCCATTCTAAATTCAATTGAATAATAATAAACGTCATGGGTCAGGGTCAGGTGTCCGATCAAAGAGGGGTTGCATCAAAGCGGGACGTCTTGGTACCCGGTCATCACTGCCAGCATTTATAAAGTGGCAGTTCTAATTATGTCTCTTATTAATTACGTAACACACCAGTACACAAACACCACACAAAATACACTACACAAAAAAGTGCTGGCGAGGGGCTGCAATCTCTGATTGCTCTTGTTCTTGTGAAAATATTGAAATGGCTTTTTGAAAATATTTCTATTCTACCATTCGTCTCCGAATGAAGAAACTGGGTAGGAAATGTTTGGTTTGAACTCTATTTTCCAATATGAAGCTGAGGTGATGGAGAACAGAAGGCGAGGGGATTTCCACTGATACAGAGGAAACAAGTGAACTTTTAACGAACGTACAAAAGTGACTTCTAATAAAAGGTGGCGTGTGGCAGAAGATTAGCAGGAAGAAAAGAAAGGGAAAAAACATCATCAATGGAAATGAGAAACGACATGAGATGGTGGTGAGCAACCACCTTGAAGCAGAAAAGGAAGGAGCATGAACGGACAGCCACATGGAGGTGATCCGCAGGCAGGAATCCACAGGGAGATAGGAGTGCAGGTGAGCAAAAGGCCCAGACTTTGAATGGTTGAAAATAAGAGGGCTGCAGGATGAAAGCATCCTCCATGCTAAAAAGCTGGGGAAGATGCGATGGCAAAAATGGAAAGGGGGAGAAGACCGAATGAAAGGCAGTGGAAGATCACCAATTGATCTACAGTGAGAAAGCAGTCTGTCCTGTACGACAGCCTATTGAAGGTGATGCCATTTAGAGCTTTGGCTTCCACAGCTTCCAGGGGTGAGAGGTGGCATACAGGTGATGCAGCTCAGAAAGGGAGAACAAAGCTTCCAGCAAATGGTTTGGATCATGACACGATCTGCAGAATGAAGAAACACTGCCCAGCACAAGATTCCCAGTCTTTGCCTGGCTTCAGCAGCCAGCTTGGAAATCTGGCCTTACCCAGGAAAGGTCACGGCTCACGGCAATGCCTGAGAGTTCAAGGGACTGATCTTCTTCCAGAAGTTGACCATAGGACTAGATCAAGGTGTGCTTGCAAGACAGCCCTTGTGCAGAGATACTTTGAGGATATGGATCACGTTCCAGGTACTGAACCAGTTTTTGATCTTTTTGAGGTCTGCTGTGAGGGATGCAGTCACTGCCACTCTGTTACTGAGAGAGAGAGAGAGAGAGAGAGAGAGAGAGAGAGAGAGAGAGAGAGAGAGGCAGTTTTGATATACCGTCGAGTCAACACCACAAAATGGCAAAGATAATTTTCCAAGGAATTTCCGACTGAAAAAACAAGAATAATTGACAATTAAGTTTCCTGGGCAAAATTACAGGAGTGCAACATCAATATTTCTGCACAACTGCAGACTGTTCCGCTTCACATGATGCATTAAAAAAAAAAATTGGGCATAACTTGTGTTTAAGAAAATCCACATGTGCCTTGGATAGTTTGAGCCAACAATCAATTATGCTCAAAGAGAAAATGTCCAAATATCTTCATGCCGGAGTGGTATATTTTCCAAATATCAACCTGGATTGGATCACGTGATCAGTTACGTGACGCACAGTACGCATCAATTTAATTTGGGGGACATCATTTCCATTGTTTAATTAAATGAGCTATATTTCATAACTCGATCATCGAGCATGTTGATTGTCCAATAGGTTTTAAGCAGTGTGGACGTAAGTATAAAATGCGGGAAAACGAAATGACACAAAACATTTTGATGTCTATTTGCTCCGCTTGTAGAATAAGACTCGGAATGCTCCAAGGAGCCATCTACATGTTTCTTAGGAAAAAAAATGGCAGAATTTCAGCATCCCACCCACCCGCTACCCCTCCCTTTCCTGTCACATTCCTCTCTCAATATCGTCTTCCTTCCTTTAACCAAACTGCTTGCCCTTGCCGCTCATCCTTTTAACTCCTTCCTTATTTTTCAATTACCCCCCCCCATCCCCCCACTTCCTTTCCCACCCATTCCAATTAAATACGTAGTGAGCCCACAAGGTACCATCTGCATCATGTCTATGTACGAGGGAATAATGATGGATTATTTGACCTTTCACCTACTCATTCTCATTCTCATCTCCAAACCTCCAGTCATGTTTCTTGGTTACATTCCTTCCTATTCACCAATCCCACATTTTGTTCCCGATCCAACCCCGTTCTGGTATGCTTTCATATAGTATTTCTGTTATTCTCGATTCCTTCTGCGCGAGCCGTGAAATTGCGTGAGGGGGCGGGCAGCGGGTTGACCCAACTGAGGCCTTGTGAACATCTGGATATTTTCCAGCTTCCTGGTCATCACTCCAAGGTCTGCTCATGTTGGATAAACTGTACTGTGACAATCACAAGCTGTGACTTTTACACGCAGCAGAAAAATGGATCATTTAGCTCTCCTTGTGCCACTGTTCAGACATACATCATTCAAGGATCTTAAAATCAACACCACATAAAGAGGCACTGAAGATATTTTTATATTAAAAAAAGAAAGGTGACAGTTATGACATTTTTTTTCCCCAAGCAAACTGCTTATTGTCACCTTTACTGAGGTCCGTATGCATTTTAGAGTTTCTTTTCACCGATTCTAAGGTTCATTAGCTTTTCCATGAGCCATGGCCGACGTGTCGAGAATAACACAACTTTTTGCCATTCGTTCGAATCTCACAATGACAAACCGAACAACAACAGGCTGGGAAACCACCGGCTCTATGACCAACAGAAAAGGAAAAAACAGCAGAGATAAGTCTATATCCTGTTAGAAAATAGATTAAGTACTCAGATCTCAGGGCATTCAAACACAAAAGAGAGAGAAAGCATTTCACATTAACATTACTGCCATCATGTAAAATCCAAATTGGGACAAAAAAGCGATTAAAAGTACCACCCAGTATTGTCGGAGAGTGTACATCTTGCAGGAAAGAAAGAAAAAAACAACTAAGATGCAGTTAAACGGCTTTTCGGGAACTTCATGCCATAAGAATCCTATGAGACACGGTGAATGGCGTCAGTACAAAGGGAGGTTCAGAGGATCTGTTTGATGGGTTATAAAGCCATTCAAGGTGCACATGTTCATGTTGTAAGGAAATGGTGTGTGGCCTTCGCAAGCCCGTGCAGGGAATTGTCATAACAGGCAGTCTATGATTCGAGGTGCCCCCAACATTCTCGTGGTTAAGACATTAGTGCTTCGCCAGACGCTCGCTAATTGGAAAGCCATTGCAACCCCATTCTCCCTGCGGTTATCAGTGGTTCCGTTGCGTCAGCCGCACACCGGATATTTGCTCGTGTGTTATTGAGAAACCGAAAGGCTGGTGAGGCGACGGGTGGTTTTAACGTCACGACAAAAGACTGCCAAGATTTCATATCTCGCAGTCAAATGTGATGTATTGTGTCACGAAAGCTGGAGGCACTGGAGGTTCAACTCTGCTTTCAGATCAAAGGAATGTGAGACTTGACAGAACAAGGTATATGGCAGGACAATGTCTACTTGCGCTTGAAGCCGCATCGTAAAGTTCCTCCGTCATGTTACCGATGGTTAACTAATGCTCGAAAGGTCAATGAAAGAAAAAGTATTTCGACTCACCTGACGCTTCAAAATACATATACTAGGTAACCTTATAAGTACTGCCACACAATTATTGTTCCACAAGTCATCACAGGGAAAAAAAATGAATTAAACACAAGGAAGGTAATCACACAAAATGCAATTAATGTACAAAACAACATTCATTCACAGTGCCATGGAGTGCGGCTCCTCTCTGTTGCTGGTGCTCCAGCATCTCATCTTATCTCACAGCCCTGGAGGTAATGGACTCCAAGGGTTATTGGTATCTTTTGGCAGGCTACAAAGGGTTTAGTGCACGATTCCCTGGGCAGGTTGGCCGCCTCACATCCATTCCTTTTCCATCCACAGCACTCCCCCTCTTCTGCCTGAAAGCTTTACCCTTCTACAGCCTCACCCTCTTAAAACAACCTATACTGTCTTATCCTTTCAACATTTTGCCTTACTGTTCACCTCCACTCCTTCATCGTCCTCTTCTCTCATCCCTGAAGCCACCTCCGTGAGTCTGTCCAATTATGTTCTTCCTTCCATTTATACAAAGTAGTCATCCACTGCAATGTCATGCTGTCCCCCTTGTGCACTCATGATG
>CM068955.1:77051343-77070171 GCA_035128595.1 Eptatretus atami | reverse complement strand
CATACTTTGTTGGATGGAAAACTATTTCCTTGCTGAGACAAATTTGCAACAGCCATTCAAAAAAAGAAAAAAGAAAAGCACCACCTGAGGGTAAATCAAAACAGCACAAAAAAAATCTCATTTAGAAAACACTTGGTTTATGCTCTCTCGAGCATAGAACAGACGAAAGAAGTCCGAGTCCCAGCACAAGTCAATTACAGACATTACAAAGTCAAAGATGAACTAGCGAGGTCTGCGTGAGATGGCCAAAGGCAAATAGCTTTTGCAACTCTCGATTGTGGAATTTGAAAACTGATTATTTCTGACACGTCCATGAAACGGGGGGAAAAAAAGTGAAATAGTTCATTCGACCGTCATCGTCATTCGGAACATTATAATTACCTCAATTTTGAACTGATGTAATGGCAAAATAATTACAGCGCAGCAAAAACCTGATAAGAGCCGCCCTTCTAAGTAATTAAATTCAGATAAATTCTTCCACTGGTTATGTAAAAATAATGTCCGTTTTCAGGTTGCTCGAGCTTTCCACAAGGCAAATCCTTTGGCGACACAATAACGGTGCGACGGTGGAATTGGTCACTCGTCGTGACAGATTGGCATCCAAAGGATTATCTTTCATCGGAGTTGGGGGGGGGGGGAGGCCGAGGGATAAAATATAAATGATTGTGCCATTGGAAGTTCAACAATGTACGTTATATGTCAAGAGTGGCAAAATAATTCACAGCAAAAAAAAACAACAACTGGAGAGTTCATAGAACACCTTACCCCACGCAGTCTTGAGAAAAAGGACATGGGAAAGGACTTTTAAATTCTTGCTTTACGTTTCCAAGCACATTCTATATAAGCTTTGTTCATGAACTTTGAATAACAAGGCGCGATGGCAACCGTACAAAGCCGGTGGGTCAAATGGAACAGTCCAGAGCTGAACCTTTTGCCAACTCTTCTCAGAGAAATTGATTTTGGAACGATCTTTGAGAAACAATGCACTCAACAAACACATCTTTTGAAATAAGTTAGCTCTGTCATTGCGTCACTAAGTGGTGACATTTTGTTTGAATCTCGCTGTTACTCCACCCTCAGGGTACGCGGGCAAATTTGGTTGGTCGAGATGGTGTAAAAAATTTGCCAAAGTGCCGCGAAGCCGAAGGCTTTTGGAAGAGCCAACAATGTGATTTGTGTTCTACAGTGTTTAAATACACAATTCAACCGAAATGAAATAAAAGTTTTAAAGGCCGAAGGAAAAAAAAAACAAACAAACATTGAATCGAAACTAAACTGCCGCTGATGCATCCTCTTTTGCAACACCTTACATAATACATTAAGTTAGTGAATCGTGCCTGTTGTTTGTGTCTTCGGCGTGGAAGAAAAGACTCTGGACATTCGGATTCAGAGTCAAATCTCGATTAAACTGCAACCGTCAAAAACCTCTCAAAAACCCTTGCCGGGAAACTCAGCCGTGGAAAACCTCCGATATACCAAAGCTAAAGCATACATATTCAAACATTATAAAGCCAAAGGCTAAATAAACAAGAAAAAGAGCAATCAGAGATTGCAAACCCTCACCAGGACTTCTTTTGAGTGGTGTATTTTTTTTTTTATAGGTTTTCAGGTAAATCCCATCTGGCTGCCAAACTACGTGACCTATGACATCATTTGTGTGACTCTTTTGTTCCTCATAGATAAGCAGTCATATGTGTAAAGTTTCGCCTCGATCTTTTCAGCCATTTCAGAGAAGATTTTTTGAAGGTTTAAATTTTTTGTTTTTAAATGGCTAACAAATCACGTGACCGATGATGTCATCAAAAAATTCTGTGGACCATTTGATCCCCAGATGACCCTCAAAAAGTATTATAATGATCGGATGTAGCGTTCTACATATGCAATTATGACGTCATAATAAAGGCAAGCACCTATGACGGCGTGAAAATACCACACTCATTCCCCATGAGGAGTGCTTGCTATGCGCCACTTGTACACCCAAGGCTTGGGGAACACTTGTGTGAAGTTTCCCCTCGATTTGTCCAGCAATTCTGGAGAAGATTTTTTTTATAGGTTTTAGGGTAAATCCAACATGGCTGCCAAACCATGTGACAAATGACATCGTATGTGTGAACCTTTTGTTCCTCATTGACAGGTGGTCATATGTGTAAAGTTTTGCCTCGATCTGTTCAGCCACTTCAGAGAATAAGATTTTTGAAGGTTTTTTTTTCTTTAAAACAATGTGGCTGCCGAATCACATGACCGATAACATCATGAAGTTTTTTTTTTCTGTGGACCATTTTATCCCTAGATGACCCTCAAAAATGTTCATACTGATCGGATGTGGCATTCTACACATGCAATTATGACATCATAAAAAAAATTATACTCTTTCCCCATGAGGAGTTCTTGCTACGTGCCAAGTTTCAAATTTTTCCTTGATGCGGTTTCAGAGATACAGAGGTCCAAATTTTTTTATGTTTTTCAAATATGGCTGCCACACCATGTGACCTATGACATCATAATTATCATTGAAACATTCTACATGAGTAGTCGTACCAATGGTTGAAAATTTTGGCTCAATCCGACAAGCGGTTGCGGAGAAAAACACGAAAGTTATGTGCGGAAAAACGGACAGACAGACAGACAAACAAACAGACAAAAAAAACAAACAGACCCAAATGCAATACCCTCTCTGAATCCTTCGGCGAGTGTAATGATGCCGCTGCAGTACACCCCCTCCTAAAGTGTTATTAAAATGGAAGGGACAAAAAAAAAACCATAATGGTGTAGAATAAGAGATGTAGACTGCCCATGTGAAAATAAAGTAATAAGCCAAAAAGCAAAATTTACTCTATAAATATCATGCTGGGACATGAACACTGTACATGATGCCCAGAGCGAGTCGTACACGGCGGTAAGGGTATTAGTGTAGTAGGTGTCGACCCGTTTGTCAGTGGGAGGGTTGGCTCTGGTGCTGTGTCAAGAAAAGCTGGTTTCAAGTGGATCTATGGAGACCGTATTAGGACCACCATTAATTAATATTGAGTATGAAGGTCTTATAGAAGCATTGTAGAACTTTGTAAGGTCCGTCATAAGTTTCTGAACAGAATCATGCCGTACATAAATATGTGGGTCCATGTAGAAAATTCCTGGGGAATAAAAACTGGGTGTGATGAAGGCATACATGTCGGTGTTGCCCGGAGGCCCTGCATGAGCAAACGACGTTGGCTGGCATAGTTGGTGGCGTCGGCCAAGGTGTCATCAAATGCTCAGAAGAATTATCCTGGGAGATGAAAGCAGTGCACTGTATACTAGCTCTGCAGTGTAGAATCTAAGGTCGTCTTTTAGAGTAGCTCATGTACCAAGCAGGACCATAGGTACAACATCCGTCCAGTGCTTGGAGTTGTCATGCGCTTTCAGGGAAGACTTGAGTTGGCAGTGGACATGCTCCACCATACCATTCGCTACTGGATGGTAAGCGATGGTTCGCATATGGTCAGTACCCAGGAGTTCTTCTTCTTCTTGTGTATGGCAGCTGAGCTGCCGGGGTAGCTATCATTTCTTGGAAGTGCGACTGTGTCGCTGATGCAGTGCCCCTCTACCAGTATAGACTGGTACTCATTTCGCCAACCTCGGAAAGATGACAGGCTGAGTCAACCCCCTGGTGTATTAATTCAGCGGCCAACGGGGCTTGAACTCAGGACCCTAGGATCCCAAGCCGCGACCCTAACCACTAAGCCAACACCAGGCTCTACCCGAGAGTTGAGAGAGCTTGTGAAATAGAACCGATTCAAAGTGGCTTCCATGATGGTTGACGGAATGCAAAAACAATGCGATTGAGATATGGACAAAGGCCCTGGTAGATGCAGTGATGTTAGCTATCAGTGAAACCTCTAGCCAATGAGTGAAGCAGTCAACACAAATCAGTAAATATCAGTGTCCGTTTGAAGGTGGTAGGGGATTGACAAGATCCATGTGGACCCTGTCAAAATGCTGCCTATCTGGTGTTTAGAAGCTACCAAGTGGTGCGACAGTATGACGTTGGATCATGGAGCATTGGTATTGATGACAACACTTGGTCCAACGGTGCACGTCGGCATTGATGTGTGGCCAGATATAGTGTGTGATGACGAGTCACTGGGTTGATCGAAGACTCAGGTGTGCGAGCGATTGAAAAGTGTCGAAGACTGTATGACGGAATGCAGCAGGAACTAATGGGCGTGACTGTCACATCGATGTATCATACACAATGGTCGTGTTTGTCCCTGGGAGTGGTACTTCGTGACTCCAGGTTGTGTTTGGTAAAGTGGGAAATAATGTTTCGCGTGGCAGGCGGCACTTACCGCTCCCAGTATCATCCAGCAAGGGCTGTATGGGACTCTGTGCCCGCACTTTCACCACTCATGGTTGTAGTTGCACAGTATATGGTTTATAACTGAAAGGTTTTCAGTCACAAGTGTATGGAAGTTTGCTGTGTTGCCCTGATGATGCCCTAATGAGGGCAAAACCAGTCAGTAACTGCATTTTCCATGCACTTGTGAAAGCATCTGAAATTACACCTTGATAATTTGTGCTGCGAGATAGCTCTTCCGGGAGCTGTAAACAGTATGTGCGTTGTGGCAATGACGTCAGAACATTCATCTTAGGTCAGAGAATGACATTAATTAGTGTATATATACACATATGTCAACCTGAAAGTCCATGGCATGACACTCCATGGTGCTCCAAGATTGTAGCACCATGGAGTGTAGCGGGAAGATCCTGAATGTGTGGAATGGGGTAACATTCTGGAAAGGTCGCTTTGTTTAAGGACTAGTTATCCTCGCAAGTATCAGTGTCTTTTGTGTCTTTTGGGGTACCATACGTAGCTGTAAAGCCCATCTGCGAGAAGATGGTCTGATGATCCTACATTGTAACATAGAGTCAAAAAACTCCTGGCGGGCGATACATCATTTATCGGGTGCTAGTCGGTGAGCACACATGAAAAAAGGGGGTTCCGTGGTCTCGATGTGATGTGTGATCTCGTGTTTTATGGGCTGGATTGTTGCCGATCGGCACGTTATGGAAGGGAAGTCATAAAGTACTTTCTGAAAAGGGCATGTGGATGTGGATGGAAGATACATGATATTCAGTGACGAAATAGTGATGTTAAATATCCATACCGCTGATAGAGTATCTGGTGTCGGCAATGGTAAACACCCACAAAAATGAGCGATGTAAACCCAAGTCAAGGTGAAGGAGACGTTCTCCAAAAGTAGCAAAAGCACTGTTGTTAGTGGCATGTAATGAATTTATTCCTGTCGATTTTTCCATTCAGCTGCAGATGGCTGCACAATGCTCACCTCTGCCTCTGTATCCATAAGAAAATGAAGTCCACTAGTATGATCTACAAGGAAGAGAAGGCAACTGACGTATGGCACAGGTGAACTAATCGCCATTGGTTGCGGGCGTCATAGTTTTATTGCAGCTAGTATGAGTACGGTGCTCTACACTGATGAGCATTAGCACCGAAGGTCACATGGTACCAACAACAATCTCGAATGTTCACGAAAGGTGAAGGCGAATGGTAGTGTGAGGTACGGCGTTTCTCTCCATCCCTCGGAGGGTTACGGAAATATGGGCATGACTGGTATTGCGCAGTGTGGAGCTCCAGGATGAGCTCCTTAAGGTCCACCATTTCAGATTGTAGTTGCGTGACGTGCTGTGGTGGAGGTGTCACATAAGCCACAGTCGGTGTAATGATGTCCATGAGATGATAAGCCAGATCCGCAGCGGCGGGTAGTGCCAGCTCTGCATTAGCTGCCCGTATCATGCGGACATGTGGTGGTAAACGTTCCAACAACTCACAGAGGAGTAACTGGTGGAAGGTGGTGTGGCGGGTGGTCACCAAGAAGCTGCTGCATATGATGCAGTAGTTCTGTGGGTTGTCGATATCCTAAATCCTCAGTTGAAGAAATTGTTGAAAGCGGCGGTGTTCAGATGCAGTCATGTGCTTTCAGAGTGCGGTCTTCAAAGTTGTGTATGGTGTGTTCATTGGAGGTTGTCGTAAAATATCTCTCACCTCTGCCGCATACTCTGGTGACAAGGAGCCAACAATGCTTTTGAACCACATCAACTCGGTAGTAATGATTTGGATGTCGAATTGGGCTTCAAATTGTGTAAACCACAGCTGCGGGTCATTGTCACCGACGAGGCTGGTTAAGCGTCCAGGAAGGAACGAAATCTAGCTGTTCGTTCTCGATGACTGACTGCACACTTCCAACTATTTGTCCGTCCATTTGGATCATGTCAGCGTCACCAATTTAGCACGGAAGAAAAGACAACCGAAAAGTTCGGATTCTGAGTCAAGTCTCTATGAAATAAATCACAATCATCAAAAACCTCTCAAAATCTCCTGCCAGGAAACTCCGTACCGGGAAACCTCTGATCAACCAAGGCGAAAGCATATTCACATATTATAAAACTAAAGGCAAAATGATGCCGCTACATGTCCTTGATGACGTCCCTAAAAACAGTAAGTTTCCTGTTTGGAATGATTTTCAATTTTGTTCGACGACCAGACAGACAGACAGACTGAAGCAATGACTTCACCGCACTGTGTGCATGGGACGAGATTCTGTGTAATTTGCCAATTTCAGAGCTGAAGTACTGCTTCAACTGCAGGTTCGTGTTCCATTTCATGTTCCAATTAATGTCCTACGGCGTTCAAAATATAAAATTCGATTGGAATTAAGTAGCTCCTCGATCACGAAAATCGACTGATAGACAGAGTGAACCGATTGCTAAACCCCGCTTTGCGTGACACGCGTGCGGTGATAATGTTGGTACAAAGATGACACAGGTAAATCATATGAATTCCCTTAAAAGGAAACTTTAATGCAGGAGGACAGGCAGTCCATCAAAACTTGCAGCTTTAGTTGCTTGTCCATGTTCTCGCTTTATTAAATGCTGAGCATCAAAAGCAAGGAAGCAGTGCAAACCATTTTAAAAGGTTTTAAATGGCATGACTCAGCTGGGATTCGAACAGCTGACCTCCAAGCCTCAGAGCAGATGCTCAAAACATTACACCATCGAGTCTGGTTCAAGGTTGTCTCGGCAGATTTTTTGCAAAACGCCTGTAATACTTGAGAATAGTTCAACTGCAGATTAAAAACAAGGAATTTTGATGCAGGAGGAGGAGGCCATTCGGCCCATCATACTTGAACTACACCAACACCAGATATTATGACCCATTCACATGAAAGCTACCGCCAAGTCCCGTCAACGTCTCCACACCCCTCTGTCTCCAATGCGTCTTCGACCCCATCTAATTCCAATTTAAACCTATCTCAATTGATGATTCGTGGAATTAAAGATGGTAAAAAAAAATGAATGGAGCATTCCTTCCTTAAAACAACCTATTGTTTTCGACAATATGGGCAGCTTTCATGCAAACGATGCTTCTGAAGCCGTTTCTGGAACCACAAATGGCAGAGGTGCTGCCACCGTCGTGAGAAAGGATTTCATCTCACCACTTGTCAATCAGTCCAAATGGAGGCATCACAGGCTGGATCTCAGAGTTATTGCCATGTTGCCCCCAATGCGGGCTATTTAGCTCAAAATCGGCAGAAAAGAATCAGCCATCATGTCAAAATACTGTTCTCCGAGAGCCATCTATACTTTACATGTGTACACAAAAGGTTGGTGGTGGTGGTAGTGGTGGATGAGTGTTGATCAAGGTAGAATGGGTTAGTGATTTGTTCTTTTGTTTTCGAGGTCTCGACTGAGATAGGAGAAGTGAATAAAGGTAAATGGAGAAGGTAATACATTTGGAAGGGATATGTGGGAGGGTCACTAATGTTGCCTTTTTTGTGTGTACGTATGCATATGTAGATGGCCACTACATAAACCATTCTACAATATGGTGGCAGCTGAGGGGCATCAAATCTGGAAAAAATACCTCTTGTATTAAGGTACGAGCTGTGCAACACGTTGGAAATGTAATCCATAAAATGTTTCGAAGACTGGGTGGACAATTACCCCCATACACGCAAAGTGAAAAGCAGGGTTAAGCAATTGTTTAATGTCCGTCCGTCCATCTGTCTGTCTTATCCGTTTATGATCGAGGAACAACTTATTTAAATTTAATGTTATATTTTGAACACGAATTGGAACATGAAAAGGAAGACAAGTTTCTCGTTTTACCATACTCTGGCTTTGAATTCATCCTGATCGCGCATGCGTAGAGAGGAGTGAGATAATTTTTTATAAGGACGTTATAAAGGACACAAACAACAGGGACGAATAACTAATGTAGTAGAGATAGGGTGATGTAATAGACACTGGGGTAAAACCAGAATTTTTTTTTGTTTGTTGGTGGTTTTTTTTATATAGATAGTCGAGGCTCGTGGAAGTGCTAGTACTCGTACACTGAACGGATCAGGATGCAACAGGACAAAAGGAACAGTAGAGAGGAGGGGGAAAACACCAACAACAGATTTGAAGGACAAGATAGAAGCATACTTGGACAAACAATGAGTGTGAGGAGGAACTGGGGGCAGGGGAGGATGCATGGGGTGGACAAGATGGATGCAGAAGGAAATTCTCAGGAGGGAAAACTGTAAATTTGGAAGGAGGAGGGATTGGAGAAACTTCATTTAAATTGAATTATACTGGCGTATGAGACTCGTTGCTTCGCTAATGGGAATACCAATCTTTGCTGCGATGGCGAGCCGATGGGGGCAAGAACAAAAAAGGATTCCTGGGAGATCCTGCCCTTTGTGCAAGGATAACCAGCATTGCAAGGTGTTTTGCAGTTTTCTCACATGTACCCATGTACCCACATACAAACATTAATTCTTTTTTATTTGCATCACAAACCTTCCTGGGAGTTCCCTGAATCCACCGTTGGTTTCATTGAAATCCATGAATCCATGAATCCATTGAAATCCATGAACAGACAAACAGACAGACACAGCTCCTTTTATAATCCATCCATCGGGACCATACCCACTATGCAGAACATTGGTGCTGCCGAAGCAGTCTCCTTGGCTATTGGACACAATCCTGGACGGGTCACCATCCGACACAGGATACCAGCAAGCTAGCACCCATTTTGCTGACCTCAGAAGGATGACAGGCAGCGTCAATCCCACCTGGTATTAATTCAACAGCCAAGTGGGATTTGAACTCAGGATCCTAAAATCACAAGCCCACCACCCTAACCATTAAGCCAACACCAGACATGTTTTATAATATAGATACCGAAACACTGTAGAACACAAATCACCTTTTTAATACTTCCAGGAACCACCAGGTTTTGCAGTACTTGGACAAGTTTGATTGGGCGATGTATGTAATTGGAGCCGTCAAGCGCAGGTAGTGGGAAGTGGGCATGGCATGTGAGCGGGTGCAGTCTCGGGGTGAAGAAGCGGCCACGGATATGGCTTTGTACCATGCCGATTGACGCAGCGTTCTATGGTGATCAATAAAACCTCCATCTCCTAAACTGTGAGTCAACGTCATCTTATTACAGTGTAAAGGGGTGGTGCATAACAATGCCTCAGTGGGGCTAAACTTCCGGATTTTTTTTAACGACCTTTAAAATCATTATGTTATTGAGAAGGAAGTAAATACTTAAACACTGTGAACTCTCTGGTCGAAACTGGAAATCCTTAAACCCTTGGAATTAACAAGAAATAACAAGGAAATTTATCGCAGGAGGAGACCATTCAGCCCATCACGCCCACGCCACACCAACACCAGATTAAGTAATCCGTCAAGCTGAGGATGTAATTTTATTGGGATGCATTGGCGGAAGAATGCGGATGAGAAAAATGTGGCAGGCACAGGGATATCACCGGGGTGTTAAAAATGGGAAACAGTTTTTAGATCCTCGTGGAGGATCTCTAAGTCTGACTCACGTTGTTGTTCTTCATCTTCCTCTGTGGACTTTTTTAGATCCTCGTGGAGGATCTCTAAGTCTGACTCACGTTGTTGTTCTTCATCTTCCTCTTGTGGACTTTTTTAGATCCTCTGGGAGGATCTCTAAGTCTGACTCACGTTTTGTTTCTTCATCTTCCTCTTGTGGACTTTTTTAGATCCTCGTGGAGGATCTCTAAGTCTGACTCACGTTGTTGTTCTTCTCTTCTTCTTGTGGACTTCTTTAGATCCTCGTGGAGGATCTCTAAGTCTGACTCACGTTGTTGTTCTTCATCTTCCTCTTGTGGACTTTTTAGATCCTCGTGGAGGATCTCTAAGTCTGACTCACGTTGTTGTTCTTCATCTTCTTCTTGTGGACTTTTTTAGATCCTCGTGGAGGATCTCTAAGTCTGACTCACGTTGTTGTTCTTCATCTTCTTCTTGTGGACTTTTTTAGATCCTCGTGGAGGATCTCTAAGTCTGACTCACGTTGTTGTTCTTCATCTTCCTCTTGTGGACTTTTTAATCCTCGTGGAGGATCTCTAAGTCTGACTCACGTTGTTGTTCTTCATCTTCTCTCTTGTGGACTTTTTTAGATCCTCGTGGAGGATCTCTAAGTCTGACTCACGTTGTTGTTCTTCATCTTCTTCTTGTGGACTTTTTTAGAATCCTCGTGGAGGATCTCTAAGTCTGACTCACGTTGTTGTTCTTCATCTTCTTGTGGACTTTTTTAGATCCTCTGGAGGATCTCTAAGTCTGACTCACGTTGTTGTCTTCATCTTCCTCTTGTGGACTTTTTTAGATCCTCGTGGAGGATCTCTAAGTCTGACTCACGTTGTTGTTCTTCATCTTCTTCTTGTGGACTTTTTTAGATCCTCGTGGAGGATCTCTAAGTCTGACTCACGTTGTTGTTCTTCATCTTCCTCTTGTGGACTTTTTAGATCCTCGTGGAGGATCTCTAAGTCTGACTCACGTTGTTGTTCTTCATCTTCTCTTGTGGACTTTTTTAGATCTCGTGGAGGATCTCTAAGTCTGACTCACGTTGTTGTTCTTCATCTTCTTCTGTGGACTTTTTTAGATCCTCGTGGAGGATCTCTAAGTCTGACTCACGTTGTTGTTCTTCTCTTCTTCTTGTGGACTTTTTCAGATCCTCGTGGAGGATCTCTAAGTCTTACTCATGTTGTTGTTCTTGTGGACTTTTTTGTTTCACAACCCAGAGTTTTCATTGGATCTTCGTGAAACTTGCCACGTATATGCAGAAAGCCCACGCGCAGGCAGTAACCATCTCCGATTTTGGAAATTCTTCCGAGAAAAAAAGTTGACGTCATATATCGCCGCTAATGGAAATCGCCTCTACCATTATCTCCGAAACTAGGCAAGATGTTTGAATTTTGTTTGAGGGAATCAAGCCGGGCATTAGCACAGATAATTTATCGCAAACCTGATACATCACAATGACGTCATATTCGTTTTTATGACGTCATCATTAAGAGGACGAGGATCTTAGCTCATTTGAGCTTGTTTTTGTGCCGTGTTTTCTTTGAGGGGCAGGTGTAGGTGGTTTTATGCTGAAGAATATACAACTGACCACACACAATCCCTTGACAAGACCCTCTCACAAACACCACAATCAACACAGATGTACACAATCACCTATCCATGCTAAAGTTACCAACAAGTCCTGTCAATATCCCTGCACCCCAATATCTCTGATGCTTCCAGGTGCCGATCTAATTCCAATTCAAACTTATCTACTGCATCTGATGCCACTGTCTTTCCAGGGAGACCATTCCATGCATCAACTACTCTCTGTCGAGTGAAAGACCACTGCCTTACACTCTGAACTCCCCCCTTCTTTACTCTCATGCTATGGAACCTGGTCCTATCATGGTTTAATCTGCTGAAGAACTCTTCTGCACTTATTTGCCGATACCCTTCGTTGCTTAAGCATCGCACAATCAAATCCACTCGTAATCACCTCCTTTTGAATGTTTCAAGTCCTGTTTCCTTCAGCCACTCATAGCTTAGGCCCCCTAGACCCAGAATCAATCTGGTAGCCCGATGCTGTATCCTCTCTATGGCAGTTATGTCCTTCCTCAGGTGTGTTCATCAAAACTGAACACAGTATTCTAGACAAGGCCTCGCTAAATTCCTTTAGGACGACAGTGTTAAAACTACCTCATTGATTTATAATTTATCCCCTTACAAATACAACATAAAACGCTGCTGGCTTTACCTGTAGCTGCCTGGCACTGTGCTGTGCTTATCCCCATCCCCCCTCCCACCCAAACCCCAAATCTATGACCACCCCCCAAATACTTATCCTGTGTGAGGCACTCCAGGATTACCCCCTGCATCCTGTAATCTCTATTTTCATCATTCTTATCCATCCCCGTCATCTTAAATGTTTTTAAAATATTAAACAGCATCTGCCAATCTATTAAAGTATCTACACTTTGCTGAATCTGTTCACCACCCACCTCCTCTCTGCTGTCTACCTTACCTCCAACCTTTGTATCATCTACAAATTTAGAAAGCTGACTCTTAACCCCACTATCCAAATCATTGATGTAAATTCGGAATAATAATGGTCTTCGTACTGATCCCTGGGGTACCCCACTACTTACATCCTCCGAGCAAGACATCCTCCCTCTCACAGCCACTCTTTTCCTCCTATCAGAGCACTCAGCCGACCTGAGGATTTTCCAGGTGCCGTCAAATCACAACACAGTCTCAGAACTTCGAACAACATGTTCATCGCCACCAGTTCCTCATGGAGATGATGCTGAGGCATTATTGAAGTCCTTGTTATCCACAATGTTTTACAGCATTAAATGCAGAATGGAACCGAGGTTCTTGAGGAGTACATACAGCACAGATGTGAGTCAGATACACGTTTGGGTCATCAGGTATCTTCTCACTCCAACACTTCCTGGTTTCTGCTCACTTAGCGAGCAGTAACTTCCCTTTTTCTTCATTTTCCTTCTCAACACCCATCCATCTTACCCTTCCTCCTCAACGTGTACATAATATGTGCATATCATCTGAGTTGGTAGTCAGAAGAAAAGAAAAACTCACATCAGGAAGGCTAGAAATGTATCTTCCTTATCCCAACCTCTGCTGGTGTAAAACGTAGTGAAAGAGTGGGTCGACCTCGTATTTCTTATTCAACTCTTTCAATGTGAGTCTGATGTAAATAACCAAGTATTTTGATGCCGGTGAAAGTCTTTCAAAACCTCCACGGTAATAGCACCTGGCTGGACCCAAACTTGCTGAGCTCAACAGAAAACCTGAGCATGCTGTGGGAGCCGAGACCCATCCTTGAGAACCCCGTTGTACTCGCTGGTTGGTGCCTGGCAGCATGGCAGGAAGCAGAGTCGCTCGCCTTCCTTCCCATGCTCCGCGAACAACCGTTGGGCAATCTTAGCAGATTCTGGACAGATGAGGAAACCCGACTTCCTCTTGGTTTTGCATGCTCAACAAGCTATCACAACGTTCAATTCAACAACTACCCCCTCCCAACGCCTTTCAGACTCTTGTATTCTCACAGCCTCGACTCAAGCCATAGTGTGGATCACAGCTCCATTTACAAGCAACACACCTTTTTAATCAACACCCCTCCCCCAAAACCAGTCACTTTTGTGCATTCAAAACACCTCCTCAATTGCACCCACATACTAAAGTAGCATCTCCCACAGGGGCCGGATAATATGCATCCTGGAGTATTGAAGGAGGTGGTTGAGTAGATAAGCGATATGTCAACAGATACAAACTAATACTAATCCGTACACCCAGCTAAGGGGTGTAACGACCCCCTTTGGAGTTGACCCTTTTGCACTGCGTTCCCTTGGGACAGGGGGAACGCAAGGTTATGCCAGGAATTTTGGATTTTTTTGGCTATGGTGGGGGTGATAACTCGCCTACTCTTCGCAAACGATACCGTGAGGCTTTAATAGCTACCAACTCATGCCGGCAGCCGGGACGCCCGCTTAACTTCACCCTGAGGAACGATACACACATTGATCATCGAAATGCTCCTGTGTGAATCACCCTGCCTGTGAAAAACCGGGACGACAGTTTATAGCTGGGCCGGGATTCAAACCCAGGCTCGACAGCTTAGAGGTGAGTGTGCATACCTCTAGGTCTAGGCCATCCCACCAGATGATTACAGAGAAGCAAATGTATCACAGTTATTGAAGAAACGATTCTATGTGGCACAGAAGAGGTAGTTAGTTTTAATATTGTCCAGGAATGTAGTGAGGCCTCATCGATGATATTGTGTGCAGATTTAGTCACGGCATCTGGAGAAGAACTGGGGAAATGACAGACCTGTTAGTTTGATTTCAGTTGTGGGGAGGGAAGTTGTGGGATTTCAGTTCTTAGCCAAGGGTCAGGATGGGTGGTTTGCCATAATTTATAAAGTGATTCTTCACCATTGAGAGATCGGGCTCAAAAACGATATAGTGCTGTATAGCATGATATTTCAAAAACGTACTGGGCCAGATATGTTCTCGTGGATCAGGCATTACAGGGTGGAGGTATGCGCTCTACCGAGTGCCCTTCTTGTTCATAATTTACTCAATGATTTGGACAGTGGGGTTAGGAGTATGCTTTCTAAATTCGCAGATGATGCTGAGCTTGGAGGTAAAGTCGATAGTAGAGAGGGTGGTGATCAGATTCAGGAAAGTGCAGATACTTTCACAGATTGGGCAAAAGATTGGCAGATGCAGTTTAACACAAAGAAATATAAAGTGCTGGGAATGGGAAAGAATAATGAAAATAGGGATCACATGATGCAAGGGGCAGTCTTGGAGCATGTTACAAATCAGAAGGATCTGGGGGTGGTAATAGATACGGAAGGGGAAAGGGAGGGGATTGGGGGGGGGGGAGGTCGCAGACAGCACCGTGCCAGGCAGCTACAGCTAAAGCAAACAAAGTTTTAGGTTGTATTCGTCGGGGGATAAATTACTAAACTAGGACAGCACTCGGTAGAGCACATACCTCCGCCAGGCTGAACAGTTTAGATTTTGCAACACACTGATAGGCTAGATCTGGATCCGGACCTGAACCAAAACCGAATCGGCTTGTTCTTGTCACCTAACCAACTCATCCACCAAGTTTTGTCATAATCCATCCCCAACTTTTTGAAATATCATGCCATATATCGTTTTTGGCACAATCTCTCATCGGTGAAGAATCACTTAAAAATTAAATAACTCGTATCCAGATCTAGATTCGGATCTTCACCAAAATATAATCAATTCTTCCTAGTGGCACTGCCAATCTGTCCACCAAGGATTCGTGTGAATCCATCCATAACCTTTTGAGCTGTTGTGCTATATACCATTTTTGGCCCATCTCTCAATGGTGAAGAATCACTTTAAAATTCTCAGATCCGGATCCGGATTTGAATCTTCACCAAAATTAAGTATTGCCGTCCTTGGCCGGTCACCTACACACCAAAAAAATTTCAAAAACGATTGCTTGAAAACTGTGGCCAAAAACTGTGTGACAAACAGACAAATGCTACAGACCAACATTCTTGGTGAAAAAAATGTTTTGCCAAGTAACAAACAGACAGGGGTGAAAACATAACCTCCGTCCACCTTCAGTGGTGGAGGTATTCAAAAGAGGCGGTGTTAACATTGTACAGGAATTTAGTGAGGCCTCATCTCGAATATTGTGTGCAGGGTTTTGGTCGCCACGTCTCAGGGAGAACATAGTTTCCATGGAGGGGGTACAGCATACAAAAACTAGATAGATTCCAGGCCTCGCTACATTAAGCGATAAAGGGTAGCCAAAGAAGAGAGGACTTTATAAATCAGAAAGAAGGTGATTATGAGGGGATCTGATAGAGATATTTAAGATAATGAAAGGTATAGGCAAAATAAGTGCAGAGTAACTTTACAGCAGGATAGACAGTGATAGGACCGGGATTTACGGGTTGAGGGTAAACAAGATGAGAGTGAAGAGGAGAGTGAGGCTGGGGTCTTTCACTCAGAGAGTAGTTAATACATGGAATGGTTTCCCTGGGTAAGAAGTGTCTGCAGAAGGAGGAATTACATAAGTACCGAGAAGCGTCGGAGATGGAGGGATAGAGGGATATATCATGAAGACTTGCATATGGATGGGTGATTGTGTGCACGTGTCATGATAGTGACGTCTGTGGGAAGGTTTTATTGAAGTGTCAGTGTGCGGTAGGTCTTTGTGAGTACATTCCTCCCACATTCCCCCATTGAGATTGGGTCTGTAGCCTGAGATGGATTTGTTTGTTTTGGTGTTGGTGTAGCACAGGCATGATGGCCCAAATGGCCACAAGTGTTGAGAGGTACCTTGTTATTCCTCTTGAGAAGGTGGCAGTTGTGTTTCAAGATGAAATTGCAATTAACACATATATTACTTTATTCATGTTCACATTTCCTGATATCGGACCTTCTTGCATTTATTTTGCTCAGACAGTATTTTAAAGGATACGGAGCAATGAAACAAAGGAGGCAGAACGCAAACCTGCATGAACACGAGCAACAAAAAAGAGGGAGAGGAAGGGAGCTATTGATTCTTGGGCCCTGGTTAAGGATACAAATGGATTCCCTTTTGCCAGTTTTCTTTAGGCCTTGTGGATAAAACATATTTTCCACTACTCCATTAACAGCTTTTCCATTTCCACTCTCAAATGCACCAGCCATTCTAGCTTAATCAATTCTCATTCCCCCAACACCACCGCAACCCACTTGCATTCCCATCTTAATTCTTGACCTCTTACTAACCTACAGGCCCACAACACAGAGTGCTGAGTAAAGCCACACAGGAAATAAAAAAATCATAAACTGGATGCAAACCTACAAACACTCATGATGCCCCCATACAATTCCCATATAGTTCGATCACAATGTGTGTCCTGCAGGTTCGAGCAGCACTTTATGAGCAACAGCTGCGTCGCAATGATGAAAGGTCTTAAAGGCATCATCAGGTAAAGGAGATCAGAAAGAACCATTTTGGTAAAAATGCTCATGACGGTTAATTGTTGAAATGTGGTGGAGCGCAGGAAGGAGGAAGGGAGCGGTGGCCCGTTGTTTTGAGTTTGCGTTTTGGTCAATAAAGATTTGAACAATTAAAAACGAAAAATAGAACTTTGACAGGTGACAACAAATACTCGATATGCTGCTCAAAATGAGGACAATTTCACAACCTTCACTGGAGGAGTAATTAAAATACATAGAGGCAAACAGTCGGTAAGAAAGGAGACAACTGTGGAATCAAATGAGTAACAGCGTTTCTCGTCATTACCAATTAGGGTTCAAACGCAAGGTCGACCTAATCATTTTCAGACTTGTGTCTCCACCATCTTATCTCACTCTCAGCATTGCCCTTCCCCACTGCTATTCATTAAACATCCTTATCCATGTAATGAAGTCCCATGGTGCCTGGTTATTACATTTGAGAATGTCTTTTATGGCGAGCTGAAACACGATCGTCGTATCGTTCCAAAAGATCTTTTGAAACGACCGACATGTCGTTTCGAAGAGAACCGAGCGAGGATCCAGTTGGCCGAGGAAGGATGTGTGTGGAGGGCTTCAGCCACTACTTCAATGAACTCTTGTGCAGCACAAGTGCGGCGATGCTGATGCAGAAACCATCTTTAATTACGTACACTGTACTGTGGAAGCCACGATGGCAATTATTGGTTTCAAACCCTCAATCAGATTTGAAGACGGTTGGGTGTACATCGAAGACCGATTAAAACCAACTCCATATTTCCCCGACATCCTTTAACCTTTTACCGGATTCAGTGGTGTAATTGTTCGATCATCTCCTCTGAGTCTGGGATGTCAACGGTTCGAAACCCTGCCAAGTCATTCCAAAGACTGAAAAAATGGTAAATGTTGCTTCCTTGCTTGATGCTCAGCATTTAAAAATGATGGAGCACTGACAAACAACCACAAGTTGACAGCCATAGCACAGGCTTGAGGGGCCTAATGGCCTCTTGCATTGAACTTTCTTGTAAAGAAACCCATGTGATCTTTAGAATGACACACACTAGAGTTGTTCCCACAGCTCCCAATACTGCATAAGGAATTGGTGACATTAAAGCAAACAAATGCAGAAAAACAAAAAGCAAAAAGAAAAGAATAAAAATTTAACCTCGAGGCTCAGTTTAAGATAAGAGAACACGAACACACGCTCGGAAGAGAAAGGCGTTGTGGTTAAAACTGCCAAAGACGAGCTCTAACAGCATTACGAGACAATCCCTAAGATGTCCGCACCGCTCAGGCGTAAGTCATATCAAATCCGACGTAAAGCATACAATTCTCTTTTCCGTATTGCTCTTTTCTTATCTCCGGAGCTGTACACTAAATCAGCCGGTGACAGCTTTGGATTCAAAATCTGTCACGGGTGTGCAGCATTTGGCATTTAATTTTCCCAATTTTTCTTATATTCTCACATACATCTATTGCACTCTCAACGAAAAAGCACACGGATAACAATTGGACTGGAAATTGTGCCTTTCCGGAATTCTTTCTCAATTTCGAAGGCCATATTCCCTCTTAACCTGTACTGGGCGTAGTGGCGTGCGCCTGTAATCCAGCTACTCGGAGGCTTGGGTTGGAGGATCGCTTGATGACGGGGGCTCTGCACTGGGCCGCGCTATGAGAGGGTGTAGGGCAGCCCGGAATCATGACGAAACCCAATCCTTATCCCTGTGTCGTAAGAGGCGACCAGGGTTGCGTCAGGAAGGGCATCCGGCGTAAAACCTGTGCCAAATCAGTATGCGGATCATAACGGATGATCCGCTGTGGCGACCCCTAACGGGAGCAGCCGAAAGAAGTAGAACAACAACAACATTCCCTCTTAACCTGTCAGAAAGGGTTCTGCAAACTTGGATGTTTTGTGCTGTCTTTCTGCAAACCACCAGGCCAAAGTTGCATTCGCAGTATAATGTCGAGT
>CM068955.1:77028025-77040525 GCA_035128595.1 Eptatretus atami | reverse complement strand
CTAAAGAGCGTTTGCATCGCCGTGATAACATTCCAATTCGAACTCTGCACGTGTCTTGTTGCAAATGGCTGAATAAAATTAGTGTTAATGCAAAGTGGTCACAGAAATGTTCGTGTACATTATTTGAATGCTGCAGTTGTCGAGCTCAATATCACTCACGCGCACCAACAGTGTTAGGATGCACAGACAGGTACTTCAAGATTTTTTTTCATGCAGGTAAAATATGGCGGCAGATGGTCAGGATACTTTTTGCCACCTCGTCTGTCATTCCATCGCTAGATGCCGCGCGTGTTCCTTAAAATACATTTTGTGTTTTGCTTGTTGGCTTGTGAAAAGGTTAAATAAACAGAATATAAGGTGGTTGGACTCTCGAGTATACAAACGGTGGAAATTCGAGAACAATGGAAGAGGCAGAACCACTTTGGTCCAAAAGGATATCATCATAAATTGGGATGTCCTGTTCGTGATCCCTTCTTAAACACTGGCTCATGATGCAGAGAACAACCCAGGTTGAAATCCCACATACCATACATGTGTTTAGCAATTCTACTAATATGTCTTTGTAATCCATATAAAGATATACCGATCACTGATGTCTATCAAGTGTCCACATCCTGCAGTGATGTATGTGCAAGCTCCATATGATGAGCCCAAGATTAAAATAAAATAAGAGCTCAGATTTGGAATTTGCATATATATATATATATATATCACATTCATCTCCCATCCTTACTCATAGAATCAAACCGACTGCTTTTCCTGCTACGCGATTCATTCTTCGAGAGAAAATACTGGAAAGAGCTTCAAACTGATTCATAAATACAGTGCCAACATGGGGTCAGGATGACTGGGAAAAAGAAACAAGTGAAACAAGTCACAGCGTTTGTTTGAACTCACTTTCATAATGAGCGCTGCCTTTTGGTGGGGAATGTAATAAGGCATCCAGTGCTTGGAGTCATCAAACTACAGAATCGCACAGGGCAATGGGAATAAAAAGTGGTGTTTCCTGTGAACAGAATTCCCCCACAAAAAAAATAGGAGAACAAGCGGAGAACAAGCCACCACAAGTGTCTGTGTAGTTTGTGTGGTCGTCTTTGAAACGGCATCTCATCAAGTGCAATGTGCAGTCCTGTTAGTGCGAGACAAAGAAGGAGCAGCAAGAGCACATTCGACCTGGAGGAAAGTCATTAGAGTTTGTAAAAGTACCGGCCTTGCTTTGGCCTTCTTGGGAAATTTCATTGTGGCAGATAATCCCAAAAACTATTGTGTTTAATGGAACGGTGCTTTCAAGCTAAATGATCAATGCAGTGCCTATGACCCACAAAGAGACCTCTGTTGTTTTCTTTCTGACGAAGGAGCTATCTAGCTCTCTGTAGTAATCCATCCTGCTTTGAGCTGACCATGCTTTTTTTGTTGAGACTACTTGCAGCTGGTACCTCCTCTCTAAACACAGCAAGGCTCATGCCGCGGCAGATACTCTAAACATCCTTCAGCTGAATCGCCAGTTAATTTAGAAATACACAATAGTTATGCATCCGGTGCGTTGAATTTAGTTCATAGGAGTGGGTCAAGTGAAGCATTGCAAATCCACTTGGCCAAGGTACCCACAATGGCCTACGTCTTTTGAGCGATACAGATATTTTTTTTAAACATCCAGAAGTGAAGTGAGTGATAGCAGACGGAAGAGCTGGATCAAAGCATGATTCAAAGGATGCTGTGCTCCTTGATGCAGCACCCTCTGTGATGCCTCTTATGTTGGGAAACAAACTTAGAGTAGACAATGGTAGCATCAGCTCGCCTGCCAGTCATCATTATGCATATACGTAAATTAATAATCATGAATAAGTAAAATATGGAAAACTCAAATGATTAGTTTCCATCAATCATCCTTTGTCTTTGGAAAAGCAATGTTCACACGTCAAGAAAAACTATTCCTGGAAAGATTTGGGAAATTATAGTAACCTCTCACCAATACCATTAAAGATACGTTCTGGAGAGCATTAGAATAGGGGAGAATATATATTTTTTAATAAACATTAATCAAAACCATAACCTGAATGATAACTTAAGCACAAATGCAGCTTAACCCCATGGAGTACACCTTCACTTCTCCGAGGTACCGGACGGGACGCCTGGCTTAATATCTCTCCAAAGGACGACACAGGCTCATGAAGGTAATGCGCTAACCTGTAAAGTAACAACAGGATGACATTTATATCGTCAAGTAAGTGATCGAACCGAGACAATAAGTTCACAGCTCATCAATCTTATATATTATTTCCGAGTTTGTGGTTTCGTGTCGCGCTATCTTCGACTTTGTTCTGCGCTTGAGTAACGTGATATTCGGCTTACATTATCTCAAAGACCATATGAGGTGCATGGTACAAAAAAAAGAAAATAAAATGGTTCTGAAACAGTGAAATCGTATTCCACTTTCTGCATTAAAGTAAAATTACTACTGATACTCTGCATCAGTTCCTTTCTCAAACACAACCACCCCAACATGTCGCGCAGAGCGCGGGTTATGCTAGTGAATATGTTATCTCTGTGCTATTCTGTCAAATGGACACCTTCAATAATCTCAGCAATAACCACAACCACAACCTTCAGTCAAAATACAGTATATATTGTCAATACCGCTTATTCAATGTCACCATGGTACCAGTGCCCTCTCGTAGCACAGTGACATTTGTCAACTAGAACGGCACTCGGTAGAGTGCATACCTCCACTAAGCAGAACAATTTACGTTTTGTATTCCCCTGATAGGCCGGATCTGGATCCGGACCTGAACCAAAATCGAATCAGCTTGTTCTCGTCACCTAACCAACTCATCCACCTAGTTTTGTCATAATTCCTCCACTCGTCCATATATCAAAACTTCTTATGTCGGGATGGCCTGGACACTCCATTGGCTCAATAAACCATAAATCCTGAAAAAAACATCTACCAAGATAAAACTTATAAACCATAAATTACCTTCCAGTTATCTGCGGAGAATTCACCATTAAATAATACTCTTTAAACTTTGGGACATCATCACTGAACAAGAAAAATGAGAACCCAAAAATGCCTGTTTGTCATTCTTCCTTTCTTCTTTTTTTTTTTCCTTTTCTGACAGCCAAGTCAAAATTGTTTGAGCTACCGAACTACGAATCTACTGCCACTGTGATAATGGGAAGGTGCAAACGGAACAAAATTTTAATAGTTTGAAAGGATTCCACAAAAAGTATGCAAAACTGCATTCCTTTGTAAAGGAATAGGAAGAAGTCAGAGTGGTAGGTGGGACTATGATTGTCAATCAGGCTAATGTGGGTGGAGCCGCGAGACGCATTTGCCCAAGGACCAATCAGACCACATGGCTGTGGTTAACGGTGGAATATTATCAGCCCTGTTCATGCAGGCCAGTCACGGGGCCAATCGACAGTAACAACACACGTATTTCGATAAAATACATACCATTGAGAACATTATCGTCGATAACGTTGGTAAAGTAAAAATACAGTGTGAGCACGTCAAAAAAGTTTGTACAATTGTACTACAACATTTGTAAATCCGGTGTAACATTATATATATATATATATATATATATATATATATATATATATATATATATATACATAAAATAAATGTCAGTGTGTGTGTGTGTCCGTGTGTCAGTGTGTCTCCTCCAAAACTCCAAAACCCTGAAACCTAGCAGCCATACTAATGGAACTCCAAGGGAGTGAAATTGTGAACATTGGGTGTTTGGGTTAATTAAAACACCTCTTTTGAAGATAATTAACAGCCTTATTTAATTACATACTTCATCAGGTGCATCCTCGGTCACCTCGCTCTCCATGGGGTCTGAAGGTGTATCCGGGGTTACCTTGCTGGCATCTGAAGCCGCAATATTTTTTGGCCTGCTCAACTATGCCTTGACTTGGAACAGGCTGCAACGATTCCTTAACAATAAAGTTGCTTTTTCTCACTTTCTTCACTCATATTAGCGAATGGCTGATCATCATAGGTACGAATCGCTGGGTACATTGCAATGCATATATATATATGCCTGGAGACATCAGTGTTCATGGCTAAATTTCATTTCCGCACATGCAATCCATCATTCATTGGGACCATACTCTGTGCAGAGCATTGGTGCTGCCTAAGCAGTCTCCTTGGATGTTGGGTACAATCCTGGACAGGTTGTCACTCCGACACAGTGTTTGAACATGCTGGAATTTATTTTTGCCGACCTCGGAAGGATGACAGGCAGAGTCAACCCCACCTGGTATTAACCTCAAGAATCTCTTAAACTTAGCTGGATTACAAAATTTGAGCTCGAAGATGCGTCAGACCCCAAAGACCCTCGAAGACCCTTAAGACCCAGAAGAGATCGAAAGGGTAAGTTCCAATATTAGCGAGTGTTGAAGGGGTCAAAAGGGGTCTTTAAGACCATTAAGTCTTTCAGACCATTAATACCCCTACGACCCTCAATACCCTGAAGACCTGGAAGATCCTTTAAGACCCCTAAGACACCCAGACCCTGAAGACCCCTTAGATCCTGAAGACCCCAATGACCATTTAGACCACGAAGATGCTTAAGACCCACAAGATCCTCAAGACACCAAAGACCCTTAATACCCCTAATAACACTAATACCACTATGAACCTTGAAGACCCTTTAAGATCCCTAAGACTCTCAATACCCATAAGACCCTTAATAGCCCTAAGACTTTTGAAGACCCTTAATACCCCAAATACCACTACCACTAATAATATAAATACCACTATACTGCACTAAGACCCTTGAAGACCCTTTATAATCCCTAAGACTCTCAATATATCCCTAAGACATTTAATAGCCAAAAGACCCTTAATATCCCTAAGACCCTTGAAGACCCTTAAGACCCAGAAGACCATTTAGGACCTTCAATACCATGAAGACACTTGAAGACCCTTAAGACCTAGAAAACACTTTAAGACCCCAAACGTCTGGTTATGTCTGGACGGTGTTTGTCACTGGACGTATCTGGGCAGTGTTTGTCTCTGAATGGTATTTATGTCTGAACAGGAGTTTGTCTCTGAACGTGTCCAGGCAGTGATTATGGCTGGACGGGAGTTTGTCTCTGGACGCGTCCGGGCGGTGTTTGTCTCCGGATGTGTCTGGGCGGTGTTTGTCTCCAGACGTGTCTGGGCAGTGTTTGTCTCCAGACGTGTCTGGGAAGTGTTTGTCTCCAGACTTGGCTGGGTGGTGTTTGTCTCCAGACGTGTCTGGACAGTGTTGGTCCCCGGACATGTCCAGGCAGTATTTATCTCTGGACGTGTCCGAACGGAGTTTATGTCCAGACGAGAGTTTTTCTCCGGACGTGTCCAGGCAGTGTTTGTCTCTGGATGCCTTATCTCCAGACACATCCGGGCGGTGCTTGTTTACGGATGTCTTGGCTCCAGACGCGTCCGGGAAGTGTTTGGCTCCGGACATGTCCGGGCAGTGTTTTTCTCCAGATGTGTCCTGGCGGTGTTTGTTTCCAGGTAGTATTTACAGTATGACCGGTAGAAAATGGATTTCAGACACTGTTTCCATCTTCACTGTTATTTCATGCAAAATCATTTTGATGAGACAGTGTGAATCGTAATTAACGCTCGACTGCACGTCTGCCTTCCCCTCCTCTTACCTCACGCTGCCTTCCCTTCTACCTCCCTCCTTTCTTCCCCACCCCTCATTCTCCCCCACTTACTATTCCCGTCAGCGAAGCGACAGGTGGTATTTGCTAGCAGTTAATAAAGTCGATCTTGTCACATACACTTGGCAAAACACTTTAGAACCAGAAATTACTGTTACATCAATTTAGTCAATTAATTCGCTTCAGCAAAGATTGTACTCCACTTCAAATTCCCCTTCTGCACCCATATCATTCTACCTGAAAAGGGAGGAAGGACTCAATTCTCCAGCATGTAAACACATTCCTCAAAACAGAAAAAGTGAAGAACAAGTAATAAAAACATTTTAAAGCGGTGAAGCCGCTTCAATATTTGTCTATTTCCTCCCATCCCTACACCCATCAAAATGAAGAACAACCTTTCAAAACACGGCGTTTCTACTATAAATGGATGAGGGATTGTTGTTGTGTGTGTGTGTGGTGTGTGTGTGTGTGTGTGTGTGTGTGTGTTGTGTCATGGTTTTTGTGTCTATTAATTAAGTTTGTCTATTAATTAATTACGTACTTTTGGAATGTACCTTTGACCATTTAGACTGCCGAGACCCCTTCAACCTTTGAGGACCCAGAAGACCAAAAAGTCTTCAAGGACCAAAAGACCCCAAGGACCCAAAAGACCTGAGGACCCAGAAGAACCAAAAGACCCAGAATCAAAAGACCCAGATGACCCAAAACTCCCCGATGACCAAAAAGACCCAAGGACCCAGAGAACCCAAAAGTCTCCTGAAGACCTAAAAGACCCCTAAGACCCTGAAGATCCTTTAAGACTGTACTATAAAGGGATGAGGTGTGTGTGTGTGTGTGTGTGTGTGGGGGGGGCATGGTTTTGTGGAGTTTTACTGGAGCATTCTGATGTGCAAATGTGACACACGAAAATGATCATCATGACCTCCTGAGTTGATTAGGCTAATTAACTACAAAGAACCCGGAAGAATTCCCAAGTTTTAAACACCTCATGTAGGGTGCATAGAGCAACTTAATAGGTCCTTCGGTGGCATGGCATTCTAATTACAAAATAAATATAATGATAGCCTTGTTCATTGTAACAAATCATACATTAATTAATACTCATAACATTAACAACAATAATAATAGTAGTATCATTTGGGAAGAATAATAACGAACGTATAATCTCAGTCCTGGCCCAAGCACTTCTGAGCTTGGTGAAAGGCGAGCGAATGTTCAAGCAGTACAGCAGGCAGGAATGCTGCAAGGCCTTGAAGACCAATGGAAACTTGGTCAATATAGACCAACAGGCCCACTAGTAATTTCAAAGGGTAATTCTATAGGGTTCTAAAGGGTAATTCTATAGGGTAATTCTAAAAGGTGATTCTAAAAGGGTAAGTTCTAAAGGGCGGATTCTAAAGGGTGATTCTAAAGGGTGATTCTAAAGGGCGATTCTAAAGGGTGATTCTAAAGGGCGATTTCTAAAGGGCGATTCTAAAGGGCGATTCTAAAGGGTGATTCTAAAGGGTAATTCTGAAGGGCGATTCTAAAGGGTGATTCTAAAGGGCGATTCGAAAGGGCGATTCTAAAGGGTGATTCTAAAGGGCGATTCTAAAAGGGTGATTCGAAATGGTGATTCTAAAAGGTGATTCTAAAGGGTGATTCTAAAGGGTGATTCTAAAGGCGATTCTAAAGGGTGATTCGAAATGGTGATTCTAAAAGGTGATTCTAAAGGGTGATTCTAAAGGGCGATTCTAAAGGGTGATTCTAAAGGGTGATTCTAAAGGGTGATTCTAAAGGGCGATTCTAAAGGGTGATTCTAAAGGGCGATTCTAAAGGGCGATTCTAAAGGGTGATTCGAAATGGTGATTCTAAAGGGCGATTCTAAAGGGCGATTCTAAAGGGCAATTCTAAAGGGTGATCTAAAGGGTAATTCTAAAGGGTAATTCTAAAAGGTGATTCTAAAGGGTAATTCTAAAGGGCGATTCTAAAGGGTGATTCTAAAGTGTGATTCAAAAGGTAATTCTGAAGCGATTCTAAAGGGTGATTCTAAAGGGCGGATTCTAAAGGGCGATTCTAAAGGGTTAATTCTAAAGGGTAATTCTAAAAAGGTGATTCTAAAGGGTAATTCTAAAGGGTGATTCTAAAGGGTCATTCTAAACGGTGATTCTAAAGGGTGATTCTAAAGGGCGATTCTAAAGGGTGATTCTAAAGGGCAATTCCAAAAGGTGATTCTACAGGGTAATTCCAAAAGGTGATTCTAAAGGGTAATTCTAAAGGTGATTCTAAAGGTAATTCTAAAGGTCATTCTAAAGGGTGATTCTAAAGGGTAATTCCAAAAGGTGATTCTAAGGGTGATTCTAAAGGGTGATTTAAAGGGTAATTCTAAAGGGTGATTCTAAAGGGTCATTCTAAATGGTGATTCTAAAGGGTAATTCTAAAGGGTGATTCTAAAGGGTGATTCTAAAGGGCGATTCTAAAGGGTGATTCTAAAGGGCAATTCCAAAAGGTGATTCTACAGGGTAATTCAAAAGGTGATTCTAAAGGCGATTCTAAGTAATTCCAAAGTGTTCTAAAGGGCGATTCTAAAGGGTGATTCTAAAGTGTGATTCTAAAGGGTGATTCTAAAGGGTAATTCTGAAGGGCGATTCTAAAGGGTGATTCTAAAGGGTGATTCTAAAGGGCAATTCTAAAGGGTAATTCTAAAGGGTGATTCTAAAGGGTGATTCTAAAGGGTGATTCTAAAGGGCAATTCTAAAGGGTGATTCTAAAGGGTGATTCTAAAAGGTGATTCTAAAGGGTGATTCCTAAAGGGCGATTCTAAAGGGTGATTCTAAAGGGTGATTCTAACGGCGATTGTAAAGGGCGATTCTAAAGGGTGATTCGAAATGGTGATTCTAAAGGGCGATTCTAAAGGGCAATTCTAAAGGGCAATTCTAAAGGGTGATTCTAAAGGGTGATTCAAAAAGGTGATTCTAAAGGGTAATTCTAAAGGGCGATTCTAAAGGTGATTCTAAAGTGTGATTCCAAAGGGTAATTCTGAAGGGCGATTCTAAAAGGGTGATTCTAAAGGGCGATTCTAAAGGGTTAATTCTGAAGGGCGATTTCTAAAGGGTGATTCTAAAGGGCGATTCTAAAGGGCAATTCTAAAGGGCGATTCTAAAGGGCGGATTCTAAAGGGTGATTCTAAAGGGTAATTCTAAAGGGTGATTTTAAAGGTAATTCTAAAGGGCGATTCTAAAGGGCGATTCTAAAGGGCGATTCTAAAGGGTGATTCTAAAGGCGATTCTAAAGGGTAATTCTAAAGGGTGATTCTAAAAGGTGATTCCAAAGGGTAATTCTAAAGGGTGATTTTAAAGGCAATTCCAAAAGGTGATTCCAAAGGGTGATTCTAAAAGGTGATTCCAAAGGGTAATTCTAAAGGGTGATTTAAAGGGCAATTCCAAAGGTGACTCAAAGGTGATTCTAAAAGATGATTCTAAAGGGTGATTCTAAAGGGTGATTCTGAAGGGTAATTCTAAAGGGTGATTCTAAAGGGTGATTCTAAAGGGTGATTGTAAAGGGTAATTCTAAAGGTCATTCTAAAGGGTCATTGTAAAGGTGATTCTAAAGGGTATTCCAAAAGGTGATTCTAAAGGGTGATTCTGAAGGGTGATTCTAAAGGGTGATTTAAAGGGTAATTCTAAAGGGTGATTCTAAAGGGTCACTCTAAACGGTGATTCTAAAGGGTGATTCTAAAGGGTCATTCTAAACGGTGATTCTAAAGGGTAATTCTAAAGGGTGATTCTACAGGGTAATTCCAAAAGGTGATTCTAAAGGGCGATTCTAAAGGGTAATTCCAAAAGGTGTTCTAAGGTGATTCTAAAGGGTGATTCCAAATGCGATTCTAAAGGGTGTTCTAAAGGGTAATTCCAAAAGGTGATTCTAAGGGCAATTCTAAGGGTGATTCCAAAGGTGGTTCTAAAGGGTCATTCTAAGCGTGATTCCAAAGGGTAATTCTAAAGGGTGATTTTAAAGGGTAATTCTAAAGGGCGATTCTAAAGGGCGATTCTAAAGGGTGATTCTAAAGGGTAATTCTAAGGGTAATTACAAAAGGCGATTCTAAAGGGCGATTCTAAAGGGTGATTCTAAAGGGCAATTCAAAAGGTGATTCTACAGGGTAATTCCAAAAGTGATTCTAAAGGGTAATTCTAAAGGTGATTCTAAAGGGTAATTCTAAAGGGTCATTCTAAAGGGTGATTCTAAAGGGTAATTCCAAAAGGTGATTCTAAAGGGTGATTCTAAAGGGTGATTTAAAGGTAATTCTAAAGGGTGATTCTAAAGGGTTCATTCTAAACGGTGATTCTAAAGGGTAATTCTAAAGGGTGATTCTAAAGGGTGATTCTAAAGGGCGATTCTAAAGGGTGATTCTAAAGGGCAATTCCAAAAGGTGATTCTACAGGGTAATTTCCAAAAGGTGATTCTAAAGGGCGATTCTAAAGGGTAATTCCAAAAGGTGATTCATAAAGGGCGATTCTAAAGGGTGATTCTAAAGTGTGATTCTAAAGGGTGATTCTAAAGGGTAATTCTGAAGGGCGATTCTAAAGGGTGATTCTAAAGGGTGATTCTAAAGGGCATTCTAAAGGGTAATTCTAAGGGTGATTCTAAAGGGTGTTCTAAAGGGCAATCTAAAGGGTGATTCTAAAGGGTGATTCTAAAGGTGATTCTAAAGGGTGATTCTAAAGGGCGATTCTAAAGGTGATTCTAAAGGTGATTTCTAACGGCGATTGTAAAGGGCGATTCTAAAGGGTGATTCGAAATGGTGATTCTAAAGGGCGATTCTAAAGGGCAATTCTAAAGGGCAATTCTAAAGGGGATTCTAAAGGGTGATTCAAAAAGGTGATTCTAAAGGTAATTCTAAAGGGCGATTCTAAAGGTGATTCTAAAGTGTGATTCAAAGGGTAATTCTGAAGGGCGATTCTAAAGGGTGATTCTAAAGGCGATTCCAAAGGGTAATTCTGAAGGGCGATTCTAAAGGGTGATTCTAAAGGCGATTCTAAAGGGCAATTCTAAAGGCGATTCTAAAGGGCGATTCTAAAGGGTGATTCTAAAGGGTAATTCTAAAGGGTGATTTTAAAGGGTAATTCTAAAGGGCGATTCTAAAGGGCGATTCTAAAGGGCGATTCTAAAGGGTGATTCTAAAGGGCGATTCTAAAGGGTAAATTCTAAAGGGTGATTCTAAAGGGTGATTCCAAAGGGTATTCATAAAGGTGATTTTAAAGGGCAATTCCAAAAGGTGATTCCAAAAGGGTGATTCTAAAAGGTGATTCCAAAGGGTAATTCTAAAGGGTGATTTTAAAGGGCAATTCCAAAAGGTGACTCCAAAGGGTGATTCTAAAGATGATTCAAAGGGTGATTCTAAAGGGTGATTCTGAAGGGTAATTCTAAAGGGTGATTCTAAAGGGTGATTCTAAAGGGTGATTGTAAAGGGTAATTCTAAAGGGTCATTCTAAAGGGTCATTGTAAAGGGTGATTCTAAAGGGTAATTCCAAAAGGTGATTCTAAGGGTGATTCTGAAGGGTGATTCTAAAGGGTGATTTAAAGGGTATTCTAAAGGGATTCTAAAGGGTCACTCTAAACGGTGATTCTAAAGGGTGATTCTAAAGGGTCATTCTAAACGGTGATTCTAAAGGGTAATTCTAAAGGGTGATTCTACAGGTATTCCAAAAGTGATTCTAAAGGGCGATTCTAAAGGGTGATTCTAAAGGTAATTCCAAAAGGTGATTCTAAAGGGTGATTCTAAAGGGTGATTCCAAATGGCGATTCTAAAGGGTGTTCTAAAGGGTATTCAAAAGGTGATTCTAAAGGGCAATTCTAAAGGGTGATTCCAAGGTGGTTCTAAAGGGTCATTCTAAAGCGTGATTCCAAAGGGTAATTCTAAAGGTGATTTTTAAAGGGTATTCTAAAGGGCGATTCTAAAGGGCGATTCTAAAGGGTGATTCTAAAGGGTAATTCTAAAGGGTAATTCCAAAAGGCGATTCTAAAGGGCGATTCTAAAGGGTGATTCTAAAGGGTAATTCTAAAGGGCGATTCTAAAGGTGATTCTAAAGGGTATTCTAAAAGGCGATTCTAAGGGCGATTCTAAGGGTTTAAAGGGTAATTCTAAAGGGTGATTCTAAAGGGTGATTCTAAAGGGCGATTCCAAAGGGTAATTCTAAAGGGTGATTCTAAAGGGTGATTCCAAAGGGTTATTCTAAAGGGTGATTTAAAGGGCAATTCCAAAAGGTGATTCCAAAGGGTGATTCTAAAAGTTGATTCCAAGGGTAATCTAAAGGTGATTTTAAAGGGCAATTCCAAAGGGACTCCAAAGGGTGATTCTAAAAAGAATGATTCTAAAGGGTGATTCTAAAGGGTGATTCTGAAGGTAATTCTAAAGGGTGATTCTAAAGGGTGATTCTAAGGGTGATTGTAAAGGGTAATTCTAAAGGGTCATTCTAAAGGGTCATTGTAAAGGGTGTCTAAAGGTAATTCCAAAAGGTGATTCTAAAGGGTGATTCTAAAAAGGGTGATTCTAAAGGGTGATTTAAAGGGTAATTCAAAGGGTGATTCTAAAGGTCACTCTAAACGGTGATCTAAAGGGTGATTCTAAAGGGTCATTCTAAACGGTGATTCTAAAGGGTAATTCTAAAGGGTGATTCTACAGGGTAATTCCAAAAGGTGATTTCTAAGGGCGATTCTAAAGGGTGATTCTAAAGGGTAATTCCAAAAGGTGATTCTAAAGGGCAATTCTAAAGGGTGATTCCAAAGGGTCGTTCTAAAGGGTCATTCTAAAGCGTGATTCCAAAGGGTAATTCTAAAGGGTGATTTTAAAGGGTAATTCT
>CM068955.1:77003128-77027876 GCA_035128595.1 Eptatretus atami | reverse complement strand
TAAAGGGTAATTCCAAAAGGTGATTCTAAAGGGTGATTCCAAATGGTGATTCTAAAGGGCGATTCTAAAGGGTGATTCCAAAGGGCAATTCCAAAAGGTGATTCTAAAGGGCAATTCTAAAGGGTGATTCCAAAGGGTGGTTCTAAAGGGTCTTCCTAAACGTGATCAAAGGGTAATTCAAGGGTGATTTAAAGGTAATCTAAAGGGCGATTCTAAAGGGCGATTCTAAAGGCTGATTCTAAAGGGTATTGCTAAAGGGTAATTCAAAAGGGATTCTTAAGGGCGATTCTAAAGGGTGATTCCAAAGGGTGATTCTAAAGGGTCATTCTGAAGCGTTGATTCCAAAGGGGTAATTCTAAAGGGTGATTTAAAGGGTAATTCTGAGGTGATTCTAAAAGGGTGATTCTAAAGGTCATTCTAACGGTGATTCTAAGGTAATTCTGAGGGTGATTTAAGGGTGATTGTAAGGGTAATTCTAAGGGTCATTCTAAAGGGTCATTCTAAAGGGTAATTCAAAAGGTGATTCTAGGGATTCAAAGGGGTGGATTCTAAAGGGTGATTTTAAAGGGTATTCTAAAGGTATTTAAAGGGTCGATTCTAAAGGGTAAATTCTAAAGGATGATTCTGAAGGGTATTTAAAGGGTCATTCTAAAGGGTAATTCTAAAGGGTCATTCTGAAGGGGTCATTTCTAAAGGGTCATTCTAAGGGCATTCCAAGGGCATTCTAAAGGGTAATTCTAAAGGGCGATTCTAAAGGGCAATTCTAAAGGGCAATTCTAAGGGTGAATTCCAAAGGTGGTTCTAAAGGTCATTCTAAAGCGTGATTCCAAAGGGTAATTCTAAAGGGTGATTTTAAAGGGTAATTCTAAAGGGCGATTCTAAAGGGCGATTCTAAGGGTGATTCTAAAGGGTATTCTTAAAGGGTAATTCCAAAAGGCGATTCTAAAGGGCGATTCTAAAGGGTGATTCCAAGGGTGTTCTAAAGGTCATTCTGAAGCGTGATTCAAAGGGTAATTCTAAAGGGTGATTTAAAGGTAATTCTGAGGGTGATTCTAAGGGTGATTCTAAAGGGTCATTCTAAACGGTGATTCTAAAGGGTAATTCTGAAGGTGATTCTAAAGGGTGATTGTAAAGGGTAATTCTAAAGGGTCATTCTAAAGGGTCATTTAAAGGGTATTTCCAAAAGGTGTTCTAAAGGGTGATTCTAAAGGGTGATTTCTATAAAGGGTATTTAAAGGGTCATTCTAAAGGTGTGATTCTAAAGGTCATTCTAAAGGGTAATTCTAAGGATGATCTGAAGGGTCATTCTAAAGGGTCATTTAAGGGTAATTCTAAGGGTCATTCTGAAGGGTCATTCTAAAGGGTCATTCTAAAGGGCCATTCAAAGGGTCATTCTAAAGGGTAATTCTAAAGGGCGATTCTAAAGGGCGATTCTAAAGGGTAATTCTAAAGGGTATTCTAAGGGTAATTCTAAAAGGTGATCTAAAGGGTATTCTAAGGGTGATTCTAAAGGTCATCTAAACGGTGATTCTAAGGGTGATTCTAAAGGGCGTATCTAAAGGGTGATTCTAAAGGCAATTCAAAAGGTGATTCTAACAGGGTAATTCCAAAGGTGATTCTAAAGGGTAATTCTAAAGGTGATTCTAAGGGTAATTCTAAAGGGTCATTCTAAAGGGATTCTAAAGGGTATTCCCAAAAGGTGATTCTAAGGTGATTCTAAAGGGTGATTAAGGGTAATTCTAAGGGTGATTCTAAGGGTCATTCTAATGGTGATTCTAAAGGGTAATTCTAAAGGGTGATTCTAAAGGGTGATTCTAAAGGGCGATTCTAAAGGGTGATTTAAAGGGCAATTCCAAAAGGTGATTCTACGGGTAATTCAAAGGTGATTCTAGGGCGATTCAAAGGGTAATTCCAAAAGGTGATTCTAAAGGGCGATTCTAAGGGTGGATTCTACAAGTGTGATTCTAAAGGGTGATTCTAAAGGGTAATTCTGAAGGGCGATCTAAAGGGTGATTCTAAAGGGTGATTCTAAGGCAATTCTAAAGTGTAATTCTAAAGGTGATTCTAAGGTGATTCTAAAGGGTGATTCTAAAGGCATTCCTAAAGGGTGATTCTAAGGGTGATTCTAAAGGTGATTCTAAGGGTGATTCTAAAGGGCGATTCTAAGGGTGATTCTAAAGGGTGATTAACGGCGATTGTAAAGGGCGATTCTAAAGGGTGATTCGAATGGTGAGTCTAAAGGCCGATTCTAAGGGCAATTCTAAAGGGCAATTCTAAGAGGTATTCTAAAGGGTGATTCAAAAAGGTGATTCTAAAGGGTAATTCTAAAGGGCGATTCTAAGGGTGATTCTAAAGTGTGTTTCCAAGGGTAATTCTGAAGGGCGATTCTAAAGGGTGATTCTAAGGGCGATTCTAAAGGTAATTCTGAAGGCGATTCTAAGGGTGATTCTAAGGGCGATTCTAAAGGGAATTCTAAAGGGCGTTTAAGGGCGATTCTAAAGGGTGATTCTAAAGGGTAATTCTAAGGGTGATTTTAAAGGGTAATTCTAAAGGGCGATTCTAAGGGCGTTCTAAGGGCGATTCTAAAGGTGGATTCTAAAGGGCGATTCTAAAGGGTATTCTAAAGGGTGATTCTAAGGGTGATTCCAAAGGGTATTCTAAGGGTGATTTTAAGGGCAATTCCAAAAAGGTGATTCCAAAGGGTGATTCTAAAAGGTGATTCAAAGGTAATTTTAAAGGGGATTTTAAAGGGCAATTCCAAAAGGTGACTCCAAAGGGTGATTCTAAAAGATGATTCTAAAGGGTGATTCTAAAGGGTGATTCTGAAGGGTAATTCTAAAGGGTGATTCTAAAGGGTGATTCTAAAGGGTGATTGTAAAGGGTAATTCTTAAGGGTCATTCTAAAGGGTCATTGTAAAGGGTGATTCTAAAGGGTAATTCAAAAGGTGATTCTAAGGGTGATTCTGAAGGGTGATTCTAAGGGTGATTTAAGGGTAATTCTAAGGGTGATTCTAAGGGTCCTCTAAACGGTGATTCTAAAGGGTGATCTAAGGGTCATTCTAACGGTGATCTAAGGGTAATTTCTAAAGGGTGATCTACAGGTAATTCCAAAGGTGATTCTAAAGGGCGATTCTAAGGTATTCCAAAAGGTGTTCTAAAGGGTGATTCTAAGGGTGATTCCAAATGGCGATTCTAAAGGGTGTTCTAAAGGGTAATTCCAAAAGGTGATCTAAGGGCAATTCTAAAGGTGATTCAAAGGTGGTTCTAAAGGGTCATTCTAAAGCGTGATTCCAAAGGAATTCTAAAGGGTGATTTTAAGGGTAATCTAAAGGGCGATTAACTAAGGGCGTTCTAAGGTGATTCTAAAGGGTAATTCTAAAGGGTAATTCAAGGCGATTCTAAAGGCGATTCTAAAGGGATTTAAGGAATTCAAAGGTGATTCTACAGGGTAATCCAAAAGTGATTCTAAAGGGTAATTCTAAAGGTGATTCTAAAGGGCTATTCTAAAGGTCATTCTAAGGGTGTATCTAAGGGTTAATTCAAAAGGTGATTCTAAAGGGTGATTCTAAGGGTGATTTAAAGGGTAATTCTAAAGGGTGATTCTAAAGGGTCATTCTAAACGGTGATTCTAAAGGGTAATTCTAAAGGGTTGATTTAAGGGTGATTCTAAGGGGATTCTAGGTGATTCCAAAAGGTGATTCTACAGGGTAATTCCAAAAGGTGATTCTAAAGGCGATTCTAAAGGGGTTTAATTCAAAGGGTGATTCTAAGGGCGATTCTAAAGGGTGATTCTAAAGTGTGATTCAAGGGTATTCTTAAAGGGTAATTCTGAAAGGGCGATTCTAAAGGGTGATTCTAAAGGGTGATTCTAAAGGGCATTCTAAAGGGTAATTCAAAGGGTGATTCTAAGGGTATTCTAAAGGGCATTCTAAAGGGTGATTCTAGGGTGATTCTAAAAGGTGATTCTAAGGGTGATTCTAAAGGGCGATTCTAAAGGGATGATTCTAAGGGTGATTCTAACGGCGATTGGTAAAGGGGATTCTAAAGGTGGATTCGAAATGGTGATTCTAAAGGGACGATTCTAAGGGCATTCTAAGGCGTTCTAAAGGGTGATATCTAAAGGGTGATTCAAAAGGTGATTCTAAAGGGTAATTCTAAAGGGCGATTCTAAAGGGTGATTCTAAAGTGTATTCCAAAGGGTAATTCTGAAGGGCGATTCTAAGGGGTATTCTAAGGGGTAATTCTGAAGGGCGATTCTAAAGGGTGATTCTAAGTGGCGATTCTAAGGGCAATTCTAAAAGGGCATTCTAAAGGGCGGATTCTAAGGGTGATTCTAAAGGGTAATTCTAAAGGGTGATTTTAAAGGGTAATTTAAAGGGGTTCTAAAGGGCGATTCTAAAGGGCGATTCTAAAGGGTGATCTAAAGGCGATTCTAAAGGGTAATTCTAAGGTGATTCTAAGGGTGATTCCAAAGGGTAATTCTAAAGGGTGATTTTAAAGGGTCATTCCAAAGGTGATTCCAAAGGGTGATTCTAAAAGGTGATTCAAAGGGTAATTCTAAGGTGATTTTAAAGGGCAAATTCCAAAAGGTGACTCAAGGGTGACTTCTAAAAGATGATTCGAAAGGGTGATTCTAAAGGGTGATTCTGAAGGGTAATTCTAAGGGTGATTCTAAGGGTGATCTAAAGGGTGATGTAAAGGGTAATTCTAAAGGGTCATTCTAAGGGTCATTGTAAAGGGATTCTAAGGGGTAAATTCAAAGGTGATTCTAAAGGGTGATTCTAAGGGTGATTCTAAAGGGTGATTTAAAGGGTAATTCTAAAGGGTGAGTCTAAAGGGTACTAAATCGGTGATTCTAAAGGGTGATTCTAAGGGTCATTCTAAGGTGTTTCTAAAGGGTAATTCTAAAGGTGATTCTACAGGGTATTCCAAAAGGTGATTCTAAAGGCGATTCTAAAGGGTGATTCTAAGGGTAATTCAAAAGGTGATTCTAAAAGGGTGATTCTAAAGGGTGATTCAAATGGCGATTCTAAAGGGTTGTTCTAAAGGTAATTCCAAAAGGTGATCTAGGCAATTCTAAAGGGTGATTCAAAGGTGGTTCTAAAGGGTCATTCTAAGCGTGATTCCAAAGGGTAATTCTAAAGGGTGATTTTAAGGGTAATCTATAGGGCGATTCTAAAGGGCGATTCTAAGGTGATTCTAAGGGTAATTCTAAAGGGTAATTCCAAAAGGCGATTCTAAAGGGCGATTCTAAAGGGTGATTCTAAAGGGTAATTCTAAAGGGCGATTCTAAAGGTGATTCTAAAGGGTGATTCTAAAGGGCGATTCTAAAGGGCGTTCTAAGGGTGATTTAAAGGGTAATTCTAAAGGTGATGCTAAGGGTGATTCTAAGGCGATTCAAAGGGTAAATTCTAAAGGGCTGATCTAACGGCGATTGTAAAGGGCGATTCTAAAGGGTGATTCGAAATGTGATTCTAAAGGGGTCTAAAAAGGGCATTCTAAAGGGCAATATCTAAGGGTCATTCTAACAGGTGATTCTAAAGGGGTAATTCTAAAGGGTGATTCACAGGTGAATTCAGAAGGTGATTCTAAAGGGCATTTTCTAAAGGGTGATTCTAAGGGTAATTCCAAAGGTGATTCTAAAGGGTGATTCTAAGAGGTGATTCAAGGCGATTTCTAAAAGGGTGATTCTATAAGGTATTCTAAAGGTGATTCTAAAGGTAATTGCGAAGGCGATTCTAAAGGGTGATTCTAAGGGTGAATTCTAAAGGCAATTCTAAAGGTATTCTAAAGGATGATTAAGGGCATATCTCAAAGGTGATTCTAAAGGGGGTGATTCTAAAGGTGACTAATCAAGGGTCGATTCTAAAAAGGGTGATTCTAAGGTGATTCAGGGTGGATTTAACGGGCAATCTCAAAAGGTGATTCCAAAGGTGATCTAAAAGATGATTCTACAAGGGTGATTTCTAAAGGGTGATTCTGAAGGGTAATTCTAAAGGGTGATTCTAAAGGTGATTTTCTAAAAGTGGTGATTGTAATGGGTAATTTGAAGGGTCTTCTAGGGTCATTGTTAAAGCGGTGATTTAAAGGGGTAATCCAAAAGGTGATTCTAAAGGGTGATTCAAAAGGTGATTCTAAAGGTGATTCTTAAGGGATTCTAAAGGGTGATTCTAAAGGGTGCCTCTAAACGGTGATTCTAAAGGGTGATCTTAAAGGGTATTCTAAACGGTGATTCTAAAGGGTAATTCAAAGGGTGATCTACCAGGGTAATCAACGGTGACTTCTAAAGGGCGATTTCTAAGGGTGAATTCTAAAGGGTAATTCCAAAAGTGATTCTTAAAGGCAATTTATAAGGGTGATTCCAAAGGGTCGTTCTAAGGGTCATTCTAAAAGCGGGATTCCAAAGGGTAATTCTAAAGGGCTGATTTTAAAGGGTAATTCTAAGGGCGATTTCTAAGGGCGATCAAAAGGGTGATTCTAAAGGGTATTCTAAAGGGTATTCCAAAGGCGATTCTAAAGGGGATTCTTAAAGTGTTGATTCTAAAGGAGTAATGTCCAAATGTGATTCTAAATGGGCGATTCTAAAGGGTGATTCCTAAAGGTAATTCAGTATCAAGGGTGATTCCAAATGGTGATTCTATGGCTGATTCTAAAGTTCTAAGGGTCATTCAAAGGGCAATTCAATAGGTGATTCTTAAGGGCAATATCTAAGGGTGGAATTCCAAAGGGTGTTCTAAGGGCCATATCTAAACGTATCAAGGATTAGGTAATTTAATGGTGATTTGCTAATAGGTTTTCTAGGCGATTCTAAAGAGGCGATTCTAAAGGTGATTCCTAAAAGGTAATCTAAAGGGTAATTAAAAGGCGATTCTAAGGGCGATTCTAAAGGGTGATTCCAAAGGGTGATTCTAAAGGGTCATTCAAGTGATTCAAGGGTAATTCTAAAGGGTGATTTTAAAGGGTAATTCTGAGGGTGATTCTAAGGGTGATTCTAAGGGTCATTCTAAACGTGTATTCTAAAGGGTAATTCTGAAGGGTGATTCTAAGGTGATTGTAAAGGTAATTCTAAAGGCATTCTAAAGGGTCATTCTAAAGGGTAATTCAAAAGGTGATTCTAAAGGGTGATCTAAAGGGTGATTCTAAAGGGTGATTTTAAGGGTGATTGTAAGGGTGATTCTAAAGGTTATTCTAGGGTAATTCTAAAGGATGATTCTGAAGGGTCATTCTAAAGGGTCATTCTAAAGGTAATTCTAAAGGTCATTCTGAAGGTCATTCTAAGGGTCATTCTAAAGGCCATTCCAAAGGTCATTCTAAAGGGTAATTCTAAAGGGCGATTCTAAGGGCGATTCTAAAGGGCAATTCTAAAGGGTGATTCCAAAGGGTGGTTCTAAGGTCATTCTAAAGCGTGATTCCAAAGGGTAAATTCTAAAGGGTGATTTTAAAGGGAATTCTAAGGGCGATGCTAAAGGGCGATTCTAAAGGTGATTCTAAAGGGTAATTCTAAAGGTAATTCCAAAAGCGATTCTAAAGGGCGATTCTAAAGGGTGTTCCAAAGGGTGATTCTAAAGGGTCATTCTGAGCGTGATTCCAAAGGGAATTCTAAAGGGTGATTTAAAGGGTAATTCTGAAGGTGATTCTAAAGGTATCTAAAGGGTCTTTAAACGGTGATTCTAGGTAATTCTGAGGTGATTCTAAAGGGTGATTGTAAAGGAATTCTAAAGGTCATTCTAAAGGTCATTCTAAAGGGTAATTCCAAAAGGTGAATTCTAAGGTGATTCCTAAGGGTGATTCTACGGGTGATTTAAAGGGTAATTCTAAAGGGCGATTCTAAAGGGCGATTCTAAAGGGTAATTCTAAAGGATGATTCTGAAGGGTAATTCTAATGGGTAATTCTAAAAGGTGGTTTTTAAAGGGAATTCTGAAGGGTTCTAAAGGGTAATTCTAATGGGTTTCATTCGTTTATCGGCTTTATCTATTTCATATAAAAAATACCAAACTGAACCACTTCCTTCAGGAATGGGTGCGATTTTTTAAAAATGCAAAAGGATGTCGGGATGTTCCTCAAAACAGTATGCAGACAAGGTAGGGATGGGCACAATAAATGATCATGTGAAACCATCCCTACATCTTACTTGGAAAAATAGTTGTCCCTACAAAGTGCTTCATCTTTTGTATGGCAAAACAGCCAGCTACCTTCAACAAGCAAAATGTTTGCAAGCAAAGCACACCAATCAGACCAGATTACTTATCTTTAAAGTCCAAACAGGAAGGTAGAAACAATGATGATGGTGAAGGAATCACCTTGTCTAAAGCACCATGAGTTTGTGTTTAACTCAATATCTTGTGCATAAAACTGAGATTGCTTGCTTGCGATTTTTGTAAGAAGTTGTAAGAACTCATGGAAAGCTCCGCCCTTCTCTTCAGCTAGAGGGCGTGGGCCAAGAGCAAATTTCAGGCAAACGCGCATGCTCTTTGCCCTCTCCTCAGCAAATTCACATTATATATACTCACCCATAGGGTGGGTAGCATAAACAGCAAGTAGTAAATAAAGGTTCAACATCCTCTCTCGTCATGGTTTTCCATCAAGTGTGACCGCGTCGGGCCTGACACTTGCGTTTAAAATGCCATCGTAAAGGGAGAACTGCTGAGGTGTTGCCTGCAACCACATTTCTGAAACACTTCCAACGGTACAACAAAATACAGTTGGTATTACGTTGAACAAGCAAAAGTACCCGTCCCCAGTGACGGGAAATGGGATTGGGCATTTCAAGTCCCATCACTACCAACATCCTTCCTTCCCACTTCCCACTGACTTTCAAGGCTTGTTCTGGAGACCTGCTCATGAGATTGAAAAGGCCTGTTCTGACCATCTCTTGGATTGGCCCAATGAGATCATCTTCGGGCATTATCTTGAGCCTGTTCCTGATCTCGAATGAAGCATCTGAGCAACCTCATTTGTCGACGTGCAGTGTTTTGGGCCTTTTCTTGCATTGCAATGGAATGTCAACGTGCCTGTATTCGTTCTTGAGTAGCAGAATTTTCTCGTGATCTGTAGTCGTTATCTTCTCGGCATGTTCTTTTTCGAGCTCTCTCACGTTCTTGTTCAGCTTCTGTCTTTGCCGCATTTGCTCTTCTGGCTTGCATATGTTGCCTAGCTTGCTCTCTCTTTTCGTCATCAGTTTTCATCCCTTTCGGTGGCATGATTGGATGGATAAGAGGAAGGGGATTGAGGAGGAGGAATAAGGAAGAGTGGTTAAAGTATTAGAAAACCATAAAGCTGTCGGCACAGCAAAATTTTCCATAGCTAATAGTTTCTTCACGAGCGTTCGAACGGAATACGTAACCATGCCAATGGTTTTTTTCAACCAAGTAAATCGATGATTACCTTTCCAACAGTAGATAATCTGGTGAAGGTGGAGGGCAGGGGTTGCAGTTGAAAGCCAAAAAAAACCAGACTTTTTTTTTGGAGTGAAATACGTTGCCAGTGAAAGAAGAAGATGGCGTATTGTGTGGACTTACATAGAAACACTCCGCTGGGACCCCTATCAATAACGGTTGCAATATGGATGGCGATCTTATGCAATTGTGGTGCTACTTTATTAATAAACAATTAATATTAATAAAGAGATGCATCATAAAAGAATACTGGATTATTGTTTTTTTTAAATACATCAAGTCTCATGGAAGAGCAAGATCACATAACAGACAATGAGGTTCACGGTAGCAACAAAAGGTTAAGGATTACAGTCCATCCGATTAATTAATGGGAAACGGGAACGGGTCAAAACGTTAGGCAGGATTTATTCGGTGTTCTTCAGGCATAAATGCACAACCATATGGTGAAAAATCAGTAAGCACAGCCTCCATTGTTCCCGAAATAAAATTAAAAACGCCAAATTCCAGTTCCACTGGGCCAAAAAGGAATCATCCTATATGTCTGGTGTTGGCTTAATGGTTCGGGTGGCGGGCTTTAGATCCTAGGGTCCTAAGTTCAAATCCCGCTTAGCTGTTGAATTAATACCAGGTGGGATTAACTCGATCTGTCATCCTTCCGAGGTCGGCAAAATGAGTGCCAGCATGTTGGTATACTGTGTCGGAGTGGTGACCCCTCCAGGATTGTGCCCAAGGAGACTGCTTAAGCAGCACCAAGGCTCTGCACAGAGTATGGTCCTAATCTCCTCCTCCTCCTCTAGGCTAGAAGGCTTGAAGCCTGGGGTCTACACAAACCGCGTGCCTCAGAACGCCTGTGATGCCGATGGGCTGCAATCTTCCGACATTTGATGATGCTTTTACTAGTTGCTTTTGGTGTTTTTCACACTGAAGAGTAAACGTTACAGGGAACTCATGATGATTGTGAATATAACTCTTCTGTGTCGAGCAATTTTACCTCATGTCCCGCTGAGCTTATTATTTAAGTGGGGTTTTAATATTATGTGGGGTTTTAATAAATCGTACTTTCTGAATTTTTCTCTGATTTAACTCCAGATTCCGACATTATTATTTAGGGCATGAGTTCAGATCATAAAAAAATATTGAATCAGATTTCGAATATCAACTTTTAATAAGCACATACAATAATCTTGCCAGGAGCCAATCACAATGCACCTATAATCCTCACACAGCCAATCAGTGCAACAGCTAACAGAAGAATGGACAGCCATCCTTGTCTTGTATATTTCACCATCGACAATCGACACAGATTCTCATTTTCTTTGAACAGTTTCCATATGGCTACATTCTAAGATCCTCCTTATGACTCCATCTTTGCTCTTTACTTATTCGGGTTCCTTCTTGGTCTTCCGTTTCAATATAGATTGTAAACTGATCAAAATTCACCATCGATATAATCGACACAGATTCTCGTTTTCTTTGAGCAGTTTCCATATGGCTACATTCTAAGACAGTGGTTTTCAAACTTTTTTAGTGGTGACCCAATTTCAGAACCTCTCTACATCGCCACGCCCAAAAGATTCAAAACCCAATTCATAATATATGATAAGATTTCATATGACACAGAACATTTACTGTTTACTTTATTCACCATTCGTCATGTTTTCATAGACGAGTAAACGGAGAATAGCCGACAGTATCCCAAGTACAGTTGAATGTTTCAGAAGTTTAGTTCGAATGACATTTAGATATATCAGTGAGAAGGATGAGCCTGTTTTTCAGAAACCAACTTCTCTATTCGTGGAGAAGTAGATGACATTGCCAGGATCATATCATGCTCCATTCTAGGCGATCTCTGTACTTTGTTTATCACCACCCATGGTGGAGAACGACTGCTCACAAAAGTATGATGAAGGATATGGCATGAGAACCTTAATGGGTGCCGTGACAGGTCGGGTACGACGCAGCATTTTGCACCAGAATGTCGACAACGAATTCGTCCGTGCAAGAGACTGCGCTCCTGAATCCTGCTGGAGCTGTACAAGCTCTTCCTGTGCTGTATCATCTTCTCAGCAATCGAGTCCAGTGGAGCGTGAAAGGGTCCCGAACCACAAAAAGGACTGCACATCCAGCTCAGGGAAATAGTGCTCGAACTGTTCAATGAGCGACCGAGGTGAGTCTGCTATCTCCCAGAAAGACTGTCGAGCTCAGTATCATCGTACTGGCAGGTCGTTAGATGCTCCACCAGACGGGGAAAAGGTGAAGTGCTTAACAGCTGCTTTGTCTGCCAGTAATTTTAGAGTCGCCAGAAATCCGCTCATTTCGTCATGAAAAATCATGAGGTTGGCGTCTTTGCCTTGGAGGGAGCGGTTGAGGACATTGAGACGTTCAAAGATGTCAACGAGATAGCACAGTTCTGACAGACAAGAGTCCGACTCAAGCAACGCTACCCGTGCCGTTTTCCCTTGTGTGCGTAGGAACTCCTTCAGTTATCTTTTGAGCTCGTAAACGTGCAGAAGGAGGTTTCTCGAGAAACCATCTGACTTGTGTAGAATAGTAAATTTTATGGTCGGCGTCCCTCCTGGAGAATAGCCTGAATAACCTAGTGTTAAGGCGCTCGATTTGATGTGATTCACCATTTTTACGACTTCTGAGAGCACGCTCTGCAAGGTTTCTGGCCAGTACGAGAGGCGAGCGCTTCTCGGTGAATCAGGCAGTGTACCATGGAGGTCTGAGGAGCCACCTCAAGCAATTTAGCCTTGAATCCAGAAGCACTCCTAACATTACTGGCGCGCGTCTGTTGTAGAACCGAGCAACTTAACGAAGTCCAGATCATGGTCACGATAAAACTGCTCTACTTTCCCAAAAATGTCCTCGCCTTTGGTGGTGGCCTCCAATGGTTTGATGCAGAGGGCTCATCGACAAAGTTATCAGCCTTGATGAAGCGGACCCAGACGATGAGTTGCGTGTACGATGCGATATCAGTGGACTCCAACTGTATGCATGCCACGGCGATTCCTTGATCTTCTGTACGACCTGAGCCGTTACGTCCAGACTCGTATCTTCAATTCTGCGTTGGATGGTGTTGTCAGAGAGGGGTATAACTGCCAGTTTCTTCGCCGCTTCCTCCCCAACCATCAGAGATACCATGTCCTTTGCACATGGCAGCACGAGTTCTTCCGCAATGGAGTGAGGCTTTTTAGTCTTGGCAACATGGAGCGACACTCGATACGAGGCCTCTAATGCCCATAAATAATTGGTCTGATGGCATGTACCTCTCTGTCAAGACGCGTATTCTTGATGCAAGAAGTTCCTCTCAAAACGCTCTCCTTATCCTGAAAGGCGACAGTTTTGTAGTCAAATGCCTCTGCAACTTATTTTGTTTCATAAACTCCGTAGAAAGCACTTTGAAACAAATCACACACTGAGGCCTCTGTGCCCCACTTTTATCCACCACGTAGTAAAATCCAAGTCCAGAAATTTATCCTGGTAAGAACCTTCCGAGATTTGCTGGTGGCCGGTGCTGCCATCACAAATAAGGTCTCGAGTCGTACGTGGAGACATGAATAGACGTTAATGATAGAGTCAGAGTCTGAGTCTGAGAGGCCGTGGATCAAACCACTAATTTCCCGCCAAAATGAACCGCCCTTCAGCGAGCCCGCGCATCGGCTGGATCCCATTCCAAGCGTCATGTTGCGCCGTTTCCATACTTTGAACGAACCGTTTATATTACATCCCGTAAAAGCGAACACCGATCGAAATAGACAATTTTTTTTCGCTGCAAGCGGACGCCCGCGACCCCACGAAATTTGCTCGGCGACCCCACTTGGGGTAGCGCCCCCGGGTTTGAAAAACCAAGTTCTAAGATAATGGGATATGCTGAAAATGGAGCAAGGTGACTCTGGGTCAATAGGCAGGAAGTAGGTTTGGAAAAGGGCTGCATTTCGGAAATACCCCAAATAGATGTCTATCCACCGCCTTCTCGAAAGCTCTATCTCCATCTTTAGAATCTATCGACATACTTTTTGCAAGTACACACATCTATTATATAATTTATAACATCGGCATAAATAAATTTCTCATTTTGTGTCCGGAAATTCATTGTCATTGTCAGTTAGCAATGGACACATGATTCAATTGCTGCAGAGCAAAATGATAATTCGCCACACAGTAGACAGCTCCAAGTGTAAAAAAAAAAAAAAAAAAAAAAGAGAGTTTTTTTTTCTAACATTGCTTAGAATAGTCTACACAAGACTCCATTGGAAATTGCTCGATTTTAAATGGCAAGGGTTGACTGCACTTTTGAACACTTAGCAAGCATACAATGGAACTATTGCTATTGAACTAATGTTACGAAGAGCCAAAAAAAAAAATTACCATTCAACATGAAGACCACTTGGACCCTGGTGGAAGAAACGATTCTAACACCACTGTCCATCAAATTATTCTGTTGTACAGTTACAGTTTTACTGTGTTTCTTCTCTCGATGGACAAAGTCTGTATTTCTGAGTTTATCGAGTTAGAACGTAAACCGAGCGTGCATTTGGTCACTGTTTGAGGTGCAGTCTGAGTCACGAGTTTCCCACATTAATGCATGTGCACGTCCACCCATGTGCTCCTTGACCACCAACTTTAGACTGATAAGCTGCTAAATCACAACATTGGCTACGTAGAACTTTCTGTCTAGTTTGGGCACTTTGAAAAAAACGACTTACCATCCACTTAAAGCTAGCACCTGCATCGAACGGCAGGAAGGTACAGTCCCCTGACATTATGTTCAAGGTCACTTCATTGCACAGGATGTCAACAAATCTTCTCCATAAAAATCCCATCGGCATACCATACATTTTACAAGCACAAAGCCAAATGATCTTGTGACAGGGTTGCCTTGTTTGGCACTTCCATCATTCAAATCACTCTCATTATGTGTGGCATTCCCCTCATAGGTTGGCAAGGTTCAAATCCGATTTACTTTGTCCATTTATTTGTTTTGTTTACCGTGATATACGACTCATGGAAGAGCTCGTACATATATCACATGCGGGACGAAGACCCGAGTAGACATCAGTGTGCTTTTACATGGATTACAAGGACATTAGACAATGGACAAGCACAAATGGCATAGGGGATTTGAACCTGGGTTCTCCGCATTACTCTGCATCATGAGCCAACCAAATCAGTGTCCTTGTAATTCATGTAAAAGTACAATAACGTCTAATCGTGTGCTTGTCCTACATGTAATATATGCACGAGCTCCTCCAGGAACCTTGGACACTGTGGGGATTTTTTTTTTTTTAATAAAGCTCGACTCACCACTGTGAGCAAAACCCAATATAACCCCAAATCCAGTTCTTCCCTTCAGTGTTGAACGGCTATGACATTAAAAACACTAACAAAGGTCATCAACTGCTTTCTTCTGCTTTGGAGGTTTGTAAACCATGATCGGCATGTTAAGGTGAACAATTGGTGAGGGCCCTTGAATTTCACAGAGGACTTTATGATAGAAATCCTACACAGACAGTGGTCGAAATAGCTTGGATTTGGCGGTTGCTTACTTACATCGTGATGAACAAACACCCTGACACACATTGTGGTTACCACCCATCTCCTGAAAAGGGGGAACCATTGACAACCACCGATAACCACCTTGCCAGTACCGCTATACAAAAGAGATGACAAGGGGAAAAGCCGTTAGCGAAAAAGTACGAGTACAAAGAATGGATGCAGCAGAAGATGTAGAATTATAAGCAAAGATGGCAAGAATAAATAAATAAATAAAAACCCCTTGTTGCCTTAGCTTGAGGGACATAAATCTCTATTTCCTCCTGAGGACCAAAGCTCTCTGTCTCATGAGGTCTTTAATACCTCGTGTGGTCGCACATGCATCCCTGGAACATACCGGCGGTTGTGCATTGGATCGTGGACAAACCCCTTGCTGTTGCTCACAAGCCCAACTCATTCACTCACCAGCCTAGGCTGTTACAACACGTGCATTGAGATCCTTCAGTGGTCTCATTGGGCACATGGCCCTCAACGGATGCCTCGGAGATGCCGCAGCTCCATAAGCGATGGCTAGACGTGCAAGTGTTGAGTGTACAGAGTCTTATAGCTTTTGACTTTAAAAAAAAACCAATACTCGACAGATTTTAAGAGGCGATTAATACAAGGATGTACTGTACAACGAACTTTGGCAGAGGAGAGGGCCATTCGGCCCATCATACCTGCACTGCACCAACCCAAGATGGCTGGTTTGGAAACGTGAGGTTTCTGTCTGACCTATTTCCCTTCGCATCAAAAGCATTTACTCATTACTGGGGTCTCGGGACGTTGTACAAATCCGGATGTCGTCATATGCTCTGCTGCCAAATCAAAAATAATAATTAAAATCAACTTTCATTTCCTATCAGAACGAATTGCATTTTTGATCACGCGAGCAGTCACCTGACATGTAGGTAGGTGACAGCACCATCGTTTAAACACCAACAGTTTCACCCTTCAGTGGGGAGGCTTATTAAAATATGAATGTTCTGAGCAAAGTACATACCGACAAATATTATACGTGTGTTTGTAAAACGTAACAGAACAAATCTCGAAGGATAGTGCCTGGTGAATTGGGAAGTCAACATGCCATTTCCAGTGTAATGGCTCCCTTTGAAAGCATATTTAGCACGTGTATGTCCAAAACGGCTGATTTAAAAAAAAGAAAGCTTTGGGCACTGCCAATTTCTGCACTTTGTGTGGGTTAAAACTGAAAATATACACTCCCCTAAATGGTCACAAGCGAGAGGTTTAATGCGAGTGGATCATGACTGTGCCCTAGCGCCACAGCCACTGCGTCCCCAGCATTGGGAACACCGCGCTCAGCGCAACATCGATCATCCTGGCAGCTTCATTTGCAGGCCGCTCCGGAACAAGTACAGGCCCCACATTACACATATAAAGCCAGGCGTGGGCATGGCCAGGCCTGCACGCTTCGAGCCTTAAGCAGAACCCTCGAGTTATGGCTCAAAGTGCTTGCAGCGTGGCGCACAGCATGCAAGATCATCTCGGCCTTTGCGCCCATGGGCCTATGAGGCACCGACGTGCTTGAAAAAAAAGAAAAGAAAGAAGAAGACATCCACAGGCAAATAAATAAATAAATACATATCATCCGGGAGTACGTTTGGATAAAGTATTTTGAAGGAATGAAATTTTAATAGTGTTTGTGAAGCGATACCCAAAGTCACGCGTTCCCCGCTTTGATGCACGTGCTGAAAATAAAGATGACAGCAAGGGAGATAACCAAAAAGGTGGAACAACAAGCAATTACGGTACATACGGTCAACAAAAACGTCGAGCCCGTTGGAATTTACGGGCGATTGGCTGCACAGTACGGTGATTGCCCATCAAGGTCATCTGTGTTCAAGTGCACCTTGTGGGCAAGCAATTTTTGACAAATGAGGCTATTAAGGATGATGACCTGCACTGGCTACGCAAATGTCCAAAATAATTAAACACCGAAGGCGTACCGGTACCAAAGTTTCCACTCCAACCAGACAACTGTGCGTCAAAAGCTGGAGGGTACCTCGAAAAGTACTGCTTAGCTGTTTTTTTGGTGGGAGATATACCATGTACATAGAAGCTCAGTTATGAGTATAAACTCAAGTCCAGGTCGAATCTGAAACACCATCAGATGATAAAAAAAGACGACGCCCTCCTTATGTACGCGTCCCACCGTTCATTACTGCCCACCTTCCCCGAGCCACAATTGCAATCACAATTTAATTTCTTCCACACAATTTGGAAAATTGCCCATCCGCCCAGCAAAGCATCCAATTAAACTCGTCCAGAAGTTTCTGAAACATCCGGGAGAACCGACGAAAGAATATACCCTCCCGGTCCAGCCCACACAAGGATCTAAGAAGGCAGCAACCCCAGCTGCTTGTGGGAGAGACTAGAACAATCGGTGTTGTCTAGATAAGGTAAACAGGCAGTCGACAGTGCGTCATAGATCCAGCTGTAGCCATATAGATTTGGAGTTGTGTGCAGGATAGCCAGGGCGAGGACTAGCTCTAAATCTCTCCGTCACTCCAGAAGTGAGGCATGACCTCCTGAGGGCACTCGAAAAAGAAACAAATGACAAAGGAATAGACAAAACGAGAGGACATCTTGCCGTGTGCGTGTGTGTCCAGGGATTACATTGTGAAGTCGCCAGGGTTCATTATAAGAGCACATTATAACAACAAGGATAAATGGTAATGGGATTTTGGTGTAGCCTACTTGGGGGTAATTTCATTTGGCGAAATGTCATGACCTACCCTCCAAGGATTCTACTGCACTACATCCTGCTAGCGTCGGTAGAAATTTATCCAAATCGCTTTTTCTTTGTTGATTAAGTGAACACGTCAGATATTTCCACTTCCAATTTATCCAGGCTGGACCCTCGGGCGATCGATGTACGGCGGCACAACTTCCACGACGTCTTCAGCGGATCACCCTACAGCAGTGCAAACAAGTTTCCGAAGAATTCCCTTTTTCTGTTGAAGGTTGGTTTTGCAACGAGCAGGATTGCACGTCCAAAATGACGCACGCTCGCTGTGCCTCGAGCCTGTTGTCGATACAGGTACTGGATTTCTAATCCATTGTAAACAATGCTCACGGAACGGTACTCGTCTGGGAAAGATTCTCTGTCCAAGCTCGCAGCGAGCTGGATTTGAATGCGAATTAGACGAAGAAATTTCATCATGCCGACGAAGACGACGAGTCCAGAAAGGCTATAAGAGGTACAAGAAGAGGTGTTCATAAAATATTTTTGGAAATTCCTGGTGAAATGTATGCAATTGCCTGACACATGCACACACACAAACACACACAAACACACACACCCCTTGCTGAAACAGACATGGGCATCTTCAAGACCAGGGAGGACTCTCTCTGTTCCACATTCTGAAACCTGCAAATGGAGATAACAACCAACACACACGTGTGACACGTCCCAACAGAGGCAAACAAACCCAAAGCCAGCCTACACTCATTCTGGACATCAATCCTGTTTCGTGGGAAAGGAATGAAAAATGGGAAAGTTTCCGTTACGGGTTCCAGGAACTCGCTGCGATTAACACACAGCAGCTAGCAGTACCAGCACAGTATTTCTGTTATTAAATCATTATTAGAATGATGTCATTTGTGGCAATTGCAGGCACATGAACAACGCCAGTCTTCACACCTCTTCAACCCAAGTGAAGTTTTAAGCTTTTTGATGGAAGTTTCACACTCAACTCGGGGTTCCTCGCCATCAAGGAGGAGAACAGTCCAAACGTATCAGCGTAAGTACCGATAGGGCGGCATTTTGCTTTTGATGTCAGATGTACTTTTTATTTCTTTTATTTCATTTATTTATTTATTTGCGTTTGTATGTTTGTTTATTTTGTTATTTATTTATCGGTTCGTTCAGAGCGATCCATCTGCGATTAGAGTGGGGGCACCCGAGGATAAACACACCTGAACGCAGAATACGGACACAATCATGAAGTGGACAAAAAACGTTTCTCAAGTTGGGAGGTTTTCTCCTGGTTCAGTAAAGGATCGCCGCAGCGCAGAAAAAAAAGAAGCCTTTGAAGAGTGAGAATTAAGAGGAAAAGCCCACGCGTTGACAGAGGACACGTGCACATCGGCCGTGGTGGGTGGGGAGGAGGAGGCGGCACGGCACGGCAGAGCACGGCACGGCACAGCGCACGGCAACGGGGAGTGCGGACACGGTACTGGGGAGCCTCTGAAATGCAGGTACGAGAGACGATCAGCCGTGCAGCGTGTCGGCGCGTCCGCTGAATTATGGGAAATATCTCGGGCCGTACATCTGACGGAGAATTGGCCGGCGAGGCAGCCATGTATGGAGAACATGAGGCTCGTTTCTGAGGGCGCGATGGGATGACAAACTGATGGATGACTATCAAAGGCAAATCAATTAGAATCCGATGGAAAACAAGGCGCGATACAAAAGCAACATTCAAGTCCATTCAAGGCAGTCCCAGTACCCGAGAGGACCCGCACGTTGTCTACCTTGGCAGCCAGGTACTGTGGGTAGTAGTAGGTGGTGAACTGGGGGTACATTGGAAGCAGGTCCCAGATTTTTCCCATGAAGTCCAGGGGAGCTGGGAGCCTGTTCCTCCTCTGTTGGGACCTGCCGGCAGCGGAACAGCCAGCAGCGCGCCGCGTGTTCACTATCACCCCCCCCCCCACTTCCATTCCTTACTCCAGTCCCCCCCCCCCCAACCATAAACCTCCCGCCTGCCTGCCTTCCTTGGCCCGCCCGCCCTTTCTCCATGTTCGTGCTGCCAGCCTCGCCCTCCAAGCCCCTCTCCTTCCAGCCAGCGATGATGACATTCTCCCTCGATGTAACTAACATCTTGGTCCGTATTCTTTCACTTGGACATGAATGTTTGATCATCACCGGTCGATAAGTTCGCGTGAGGTAACGGGGGTGGGGTTATTTTTTTCATTTGTGGTGACTGGTCAGAGGTGAATCCATCGCTCACCACCAAATCAAAGTGAATGCATCCCCTCACTTTATTCACCAATTCCTCCGAGTTTGAAACGCCTCATGTTTCTCCTCATCCACACGCCCAAGCCTTCCAGTGCCGCTCATTACCAACAACCCGAACAAGCTATTCTCACAGTATTTTGTACTTTAGTCTCAATTTTCATTCAGATTGCTCCTTCTCAATGCGGCTAACCTACCCAACGACCACTTGAGGTTCCAAAAAGCGAGTTTGAGTACACAGGACGTCGGGATAAACAAACACCTCAACAAGCCGGTAGGCGACATGGGTGGTCGCTATATAATTGCATACTAGTCATACAGTTTTTGACGGATCGGGCTGAAAAATTTTTGACAAAGAGGTTGATTATAGTGTGCATAAAAGCGCGAAGCCGATTTTTGATTTTCGGAAAAAAAAAAATATATAAAATATTTTTCGGATTTTTTCAAAAATTTCAAAGTCCCGTTGCTAGGCAACGGTGGCGTCCATAGCAACGGTGCTCAAAAGCATAGAAGTAGATCCTGGTATGAACCTACCAGTCAAGTTTCATCAAAATCGGTTGACTCCTCTGGGCCTCCAGAGCTGTCCATTACATACATACAGACAGACGGAAAACCTGAGAATAACAGTAGTCTAGCGACCACCCCCAAAAAATGCAGATCTCAGGGCTGTGTTCCGTTAGCAAGCTGCTTGCTATTTCTTTCCAAGCCAGTCGTTCTGTATCAACCGCTTTGCAAGCGATAAAGAGAGAGAGAGAGAGGTGCTTTCCTGATGTGACCGCCGTCGTCGGATTCAAAACGATACTACAACCAATGAAATGTTGAAAGGCAAACATACCTCCGTTATGTTTCCTCATAATGTTATTAAAACGTACATTTCATACTTTAATTATTTCTACTTTTCATCATAATTCTTCCATAATCTACAAACATACAACCTCCCCCTCCCCAAAATATACAGTGGTGGAGGGTACACAGATAAACTTGGCAAAGAGTTCCTCCTTATAACTCCCTATTTATTTATCTTTGTTTCCCTCTTCCTCGTACTCTGTAGCCCCCGTAAACATGATACATTCGTTTTGGGGGGAAGTTGTCACAAGAGAATCAAGAAAAACTGAAAACGACAGCCTGGGAAAGCATTTGCTCGAGCACCACGATAATACTGTTGCCATGAAGACTGCCATGTTAAAGGGAAACCGAAACGCGATTTTTTTTATTTTCTGAAAACTATTGCAAATCATTAATCACGATCTGATTTGAAGGGGGGGGGGGGATCTTGAATTTTTTTTGCCAATCAAATGTGCTGAGCTGGTCGATTTCGATTTTTGCCAGTGACGTCACACCTTGAACCCACCTTGATCCAAATGGCGGCTTACATAGTAGTAGTAGTAGGCCTCCGTCGGTCGATGTCGACCATGGATGATGATGCGCCCTAGTTGTCGTTGAGGCCGTGGTGACGTACACGGCTGAAACAGCGTCGGCCATGGCTGATCAGTCCGATTCGGGAGTGGCAGTCTCTGCCGCATCGGGTGCAGGTGTGGGTGTCGCAGGGTTGTCTCCACAGGACGCGCCTTCCGTCTGGCTCTCTTTTCTTCAGCCAGGTTCTGGAACTTTTCCTCTCCTGCCTTGAGTTGTCTTTGGAGCACGCTGTGCCATCTGCTGCGGTCAGCTGCTATGTCCTCCCAGCTCTCAGTGTTGATATTCAGAGCTTTTCGTCGCGCTTGCAGACATCCTTGTAGCGCAGCTGGGACGGAACAGATTCTTGCCAGAGGCTAGCTCGTCATAAAGGATATCCTTCGGTATGCGGCCGTCTTCCATCTGGCACACGTGGCCCAGCCAGCGCAGCCTGCGTTGTCTGAGGAGCGTGTACATGGTAGGAAGGCCAGCGGGTGCGAATACCTGGGCATTTGGCACTTTGTCACTCCATTTGATGCCAAGGATGTGGCAAAGACAGCGCAAGTGGAAGCTGTTCAGCTTCTGCTCTTGTTTGGCATATGTTGTCCAGGTCTCACTGCCATACAGGAGCGTGCTGAATGATGCAGGCATTGTACACTGCCATCTTAGTTGGACTGTGAGCTTTGATTCTCCCAGACACGTGTTGTAAGTGGCCGAGAATTGTTGCGGCTTCCCAATACGTTGGTTAATCTCGACATTGAGGAACAGGTTGTCGCTGATGGTAGACCCGGACAACGTCTAGTTCATAGCTGTCGATGGTGATAACAGGGGGAGTATCCGCATTTTGGCCCAGCACGTTGGTCTTTTTCAGGCTGATGGCGAGACCGAAGTCTTTGCAGGCTTGAGAGAATCTGTCCATGAGACACTGGAGTTGTTGTTCAGAGTGTGAGGTGACTGCAGCATCATCAGCCAAGAGCATGTCTCTGATAAGGGCCTCGCGTACCTTGATCTTCGCTCTCAGTCTTGCGGGATTGAACAGTCGCCCATCTTACATAGAGAAACAGGGTATTTCGAGCTCTGATCAGTGGGATTTTGAATCAACTATTGGAGACAAAATTAGCGATGGAAACGTTTTTGGGGGGAATTATGGAGTCGAATCATTTTGACTTTTGAGCGTTATGCATTATGCGAGTGACTCAGATGAAGATGGTGACAACAGAGGTGTTCGTGAAGATGAAAATGCCAGTCGCATGTTCACTGCAGATTGGTAGGATTTGTTTTTTTTCCCGTTCAATTGACAATCTATAAGCGGTTTTGTATTAATTGATAAATCAATTATATTACTCCAGCAGAAACACAGCACGACATGGCACGGGCACAGCACAAACATGATACGGACTATCAGAGGCAGAATTTATCATGGACATGGCATGACACAGCACGGACACCGCCCGGGCACACTTGGACACTGCAGACAAAATGGGTGATGAATGCTTTGTCCCACCGTCGCAGGCTGTCCAGGTGTCTTGTATATTATGGGATCATCCCGTTTCATACTTTCCCGGGAAGCCATTTGTGTCTGGTCGTGCCATGCCTCAAAGCCACACACGGGTATTTCAGACTAACCTCGTCCAATTTCTGGCAAACTTCATTTCTTTTGGCCATTGGTGTAGCATGAAACCATCTCAGTTTGTATTACTACACCCAACAAGGCATATTTGTGTAAAATCGAAAATTATTCATCGTTTGAGTGAAATCGTACCGCGATATAACCCGTGTGCAGTACTGATGTGGCGGTCGACTCTCAGGTACGACTTCACAGCTAACCGTGAAGAATAATAATAATAAGAAGAAGAAGAACATTTCGACTTTTAATCGCAAAATTACCAACTTTATGAATCGCAAATTGGAAAAAGACACATATCTATTTTGCAGGGTATCAAGAGAGATTAGCGTCGAGGTGGTCTGAGCGTTTGGGTTCCCCTTGAAGCGGTGCCGAGTATTCTGTTCCATCGGAGTGCTTGCGTCAGCATTTTGAATCGAGCAAGCCACTTGGAAAGGGACAGCAAGTTGCTTGGTAATGGAACATACCCCCATGCTTGTGACTTCTCACATCAACCGCTTCAACCTAACATTAAGAGAAATTCCAAACTCGAGAGTTCATAGAACACCTTACCCCGAGCAGTTTTGAGAACAAAACACGTGGGCAGGGTCTGCGAGCAGCAAATCTGATTGGTTGAGATTATGTAAAATGGCATAATATTTTGTCCAAGTACCACGAAACGGAAGGGTCTTGAAAGTGCCAAAAAGGCGATTTGTGTTCTCCAGTGTTCAAGTATATAATTAAATTGAAATAAAATATAGGTTTTTAAGGTCGTAGAAAATGGAATTTTCAGAAAATTACTGCCGTTGATGCAGTGTTTTTTACACCACCTTATTTAACACGTAACATTCGTTCTGAGTGCCTGTGGTTTGTGTCCTCAATGACGTCCTGATAAACTTTCCTGTTTGGAATAATTTTCAATTTTGTTTGACTGCAGACAGGCAGACAGATGAAAAAAAAAATTACCTCGCTCCTGTCTGCGCATGTGAGATCAGCACAAATTCAGAGCCGAAGTTCTGCTCAACCGCAAGTTCGTTTTCTGATTCATGTTCAAAATAAAACATTCAACTGAAATTAAAAATATATATATTCAAAAAAATCCGATTCATGTTCAAAAAAATTAAAACATTCAATTTTAGCTCTCATACGAGCCTCGACATTGAATACAAAAAAACCCCAAAAGCCTGATATTTGTGGACAGACAGACAAAGTAAACAAATTGCTTTACCCTGCTTTTCGCTTCACGCACATGGGGTAATAAAACGCGCGCGCACGCACAGTAATTGTATCCACCTCTGTTACATACTACATATGGATACGACACAAGATGGCGGCAAGGAGGAGGCAGTGCACTTTTGCTGCCACCCCCTCGGCAGGGACGGATGGGACTGAAGACCGTGCCAAATCTGGCTATGGGGATGCGTTCTGGCTGTGTAGCCTGTCGGGGTTTATCGACTCCATACTGCTGAAGACGAGTGGGACCGAGCATTGGTGGGACTGAAGACCACGCTGAATATAAAAGCTTCAGTTAGACTGAGGACAGTGTTTGTGGCGTCTGTGTTCACGCCGTTCAACATGCGTTTGGGAGGGACACGGCCTTGCCATGCAACTTCATGCACTTTGTGGATGACACCCTTTTGCCGATTTCCTCCCACAATGCAATTTGTCGACTCCCTCCCATCGAGGCCGAATGGGACTGAGCTTCGTGGGGACTACATGTGGAGATGGCAACCAGTGGTCGTGGCGCGCCATGTCCGGGTGTGCGGGGGTGTCCTGCAGGTGGGATTGGGCAAACCCCCGGAGATCACATGGGAGGTCACGCGGAGCAAAATTGTCGCCACGAA
>CM068955.1:76959035-76982901 GCA_035128595.1 Eptatretus atami | reverse complement strand
ACAATTGAATTCACTACCATTTCGAAAATTGACTAAAACAATATTTATCATACTGGAGTTGAGTAACTAATCCTACTCATTTCGATATTTTCTAATCTATAATTTATTTGTTGTCCATCTAACATTTCTTAAGAGTAAATCGACCCCACTGAGTTCGAAATGCAGTCCATTTCACCTAGGAAGTTCAGAAGTGTACGGATTTGCATCTCACCATACCCTAATTTTTCAATCAATGGAATTACAAACTATTAGAATATTTCGTCTCATTTACCAAATACCACTATCATCTCCGCCTCTATTGCTGTCTCCACTCCCGCCTGAACTTATTTCAGCCGGCCAACATCCAGTGTTTTAGATTCAATGATTCACGAAAAATATGTTAGTTATTTATTTAGTTATTATTATATTAAATTAGGGTATGGTGAGATGCGAATCCGTACACTTCTGAACTTCCTAGGTGAAAATGGACTGCATTTTCGAACTCAGTGGGGTCGATTGACTCTAAGAAATGTTTAGACGGCAACAAAATTAATTATAGATTAGAAAATATCGAAATAAGTAGGATTAGTTACTCAACTCCAGTAATGATAAATCTTGTTTTAGGTCATATTTTCGAAATGGTAGTGATAAATGTCGGTGCAGTCATTCTTAGAGTAAATCGACCCATAGAGTTCGAAAATGCACTCCATTTCCACCTCGGAAATTTTCCATTTCACTCCATTTCATTGCACTCCATTTCCACCATCCAGAAGTACACGTAATCGTACCTGACCATACCCTAATTTATTCAAGTCATGAGACTAAAAGTCGTCATATGGAGCGCCTCTAAATCACCTCCGATCAACAAAAAAAATTATGCGCGTTATTGGATCATATTAGAATAATTTTAAGCTTGTGGAGCAACATTCTATTTTTTTCGATTTTTTGGACCACCCTAATGTACATATATATACATATATAAATATAATATATATATATATATATGTATAAATATGTATAAATACAGGGTGGCCTGAAAGTCACTTTACCCCTTCCAGTGAAGCATTGTTCTTGAACTCTTTAATATACAGGTTTATTGTACTGTACTTACAATAATTAATTTGTCATTGTATCTGTATGTGCTCCATCATTCTACCGAGTCAGTGTTTCCGCATACCATAGCGGGCGAGGGGGCGAGGGACGGAGGAAAGTGTGAGAAATTATCAGGGGTAAAGTAACTTTCGGGCTACCCTGTATATATGTATGTAAATGTGAATATATATGTATAAATGTGAAGATATATGTATATATATACATATATTATATATGTATATATGTATATATTCATATATGTACATACTGGGTGCCCCAGAATCCGAACGCCCCATTTTGAACAAATTGGAATCCGAACAATTTTTTTGAGAAAATCTTGCCCTAAAAACGGAACACATTTTCAAAACCGAACACAACGTGGCGTTCATGTTTGTTCACGCGCGTTCCCCGCCTGTTCGACCCGCATCTTCGCGCTTTCTTCATTCAGTTCGTCGGTGGAAGTACTCGTGAAAACATCTCTCGTGTGTCGATCGCTACTTTACCTCGTGTTTTCACCTTGATTTGTGCTGTTTTTTTTTTTACTCATCTTGTGTTTTAATTAATAACAAAAAAGCAATCCGATCACGTGGTGTGACGGACTCTCTGGCAAGGATTTAATTTCACAGAAAAACCGGTTGTAATTTGGAATATCCATGATTACCTCAGCCCGATGCGTTTGATGAAAGTGATTGTGGTTCTGGGGCATCATGTTTGATGAGCTGCCCTGGGGGCAGTGCTCTCGCAGAGTGCGCGAGCGATCGGAACCAGGCCGGAGCACGAGCCTGTGTGGACCTTTGGATGTGGTGATTGTACCAGTTTACATACAATACACCGCCACTGAAGATCTTTTACTCATCTTATTTACCTTAAACATGGTAATTTCAGTTTAGAGTGGGTTTTTTGGGGTCCAGGAACGGATCAATTCACTTTCCATATTTCTTATTGGGAAAATAGTTTTGGAATCCGATCTTTTTGCAATCCGAACAGCCTCCTGGAACGAATTAATTCGGATTCTGGGGCACCACTGATTTATATATAAATATATATGTATGTATACATTTATGTATATATGAATATATGAATATATACATATATGTATATATGTATATATACGTATATATAACACATATATATGTATATATACATAAATGAATATAACATATATGTATATATACATATGAATATATACATATATGTATATATACATAATGTATATGTATATAATACATGTACATATACATATATGTATATATATATATATATTATAATTCCAACAATGTGTGTGTGTGTGTGTGTGTGTGTGTGTGTGTGTGTGTGTGTGTGTTGTGTGTGTGACCGCTGTTTCTCGACAACCACTGGTCCGATCTAATTGAAACTTGCCAGGTATATTGCTGGGGACCTGAGTATGTGCCTTTTCAAGGTTTTATATTAATCGGACAATGCTTCCCAAGTTATGGCCATTTATTTACCAAACCAATGACAAGACACGTTGCTGCGGTCATTTATTTACCAAACAATGACAGGACACGTTGCTTCTTAGGCGTGGCCGATGGGGAAAGGGCGCCTTAGTTACCGTGGCGTAGGAGTGGCAATGGTCAATGGCAGCGAATGTCATAGCAAGCAAAGACAGGGAGGTAAGCTTGATTTTAATTTGGATTTTAATTAACTCTGTGTGTGTAAGTATCACAGCAGTTGTTACTTCAATGCAAGCGATAATTCGTGGAATGCATGTGAACATTCCGTATGGGCACGCACCACTTCCGGATAGTGATGACTTACTGTATCTAATAATTTCTCGATTTCTTATGCGCATTTATAAGATAAACACAATGCCCCAATCCAGTCGTCGTTTACGAGAGCGAAGGAACGGCCTGTGTGGTTGTTTGAAAGTTTTGGGTTTTTTTGGTTTGCACGTACAGCCACGCACATACGGGCACGGGAGAGCATAGGAACGGCCTGTGTGGTTGTTGCTTCTGACACGCGGTTTGAAAGTAATTTTTTTTTTTTTTTGCACGTACGGCCATGCACGTACTAGTATATATATATATATATATATATATATTTATATATTATAATATATATAATATATATATTATTTATATATATATGTATATGCGTGCATATATGTATATATATATGTATGTTATATATGTATAAATATATATATGTGTGTGTATATATGTATATATATATACAGTATATGTGTGTATGATATATTAATATATATATTATAAGATATATATATATGTAATATATTTGTATAATGCATATATGAGTACTCTTGTACTCCATAATGCAGCGTCCCTTCTCAACTTCAAAGCAGAAAGGCGGTTTCAGTCAAATTCGACTCTGTCAACAGCTCAGCCAGAACCAGACAGCAAAGTTGCAAACACACTATCAACCAAGCTATCATGCTGTCCTTTACAAAGGTTACATGTTTCTTCAATGCCACACGAGGCGATTTGGAAAGTCACACTCCACACCATCAAAGCCTGAAGCCATATTCTTCCATGTCTCCAAACACCATGTGTGGTGCATACTGAACTCTTCACCATCGTGGAACGGATGCACGGATCTGTTACTTTTCAAAGGATTCCCTGGCGACACACAGTTGGCTGCACCATCGCTTAATGTTGAACGGACAACATTCAAAGCTGCTTCTGAACATTTTCAAGCTGGGGATTCTCTTGCTCAATCTTTCCCTTCATTAAGGTCGAATACTGAGAGCAATTTGAGAGAAACAGTGTATCCGTCAGCCACAACATATTTTAGAGTATCCACTATCTGCTAAGCAAGAAGGCAGGAACATTCCTTGCTGCAACAATTTTCTTTCCTCAACACTCATCTAAATTAAGGACTAAGAAAACCGTTTATCCTGGTTTCATGGAGTAGTAGGACTGTTACTGCAGGAAAAGCAGGCCCTCTTGGAGGTTCAGAGAGGCCTGGGCCACCTCTAGTTTTGAAGCCCCAGCCATAATAAAATGAAAAATAACGACACATGAAAACAAAATAAGACCATCATTTAGCTCAAATAAAAACAGAGTGAAATCCACTATTTTATTGCAAATTATTAACTACTTGTAAATCATGAGAGAATCCGACCTTAAGATTATCCTCACAAATTTATCACCCTGAATCTAGACCGACACTATGAAATCATATGAATCATTGGCCTAGACCTAGGTCATAGGCTATGATGATGGCCAAGCCACCAAGCTAGGGACGAGGACTCAACCAACCACCTCTATTTAGCCAATAATTGAAGATAATAATAATAATGAGGAATTCTCACACATAAATATTTCCTCAGTCAACTGGATGTAAAACTGTAAAAGACAAGAAATTGTTAAGTTCTCCACTTTTCGACACACACTTGATACAGCACCAGCCACTAGTAGTCGTTTGTTTCGATAATCGGCTGATTTGAGAGGACACGTTAATCACGCGTCAAATCTTGATTCTTTACCATCAAAATCGATATATTTTTATTAATATTTCTTAATATATTAAACTCTTAATATGACACAATCTATATCAATTAAACAATGTATGTCACTGACCAAATCACACATCTTACCTGCTTAATTGTGCATATCTAAGCTGAGAGTGTGTTACACATTTTGATCCGTTAGAGACGCACGTAAAAACAAGAAGTCACAAAACTTATGCAAAAAAATTAACAGTGTCTAAATGTAAGGTCCCCTTTGAGCTTGAGGCCCAGACCAAAGATCATCCTGGCCCCATCTCTAATCAGCCCTTGGTGAAAGACCCAATGTCTCATTTGACACTTTCTGATCCTGTCATTGGCATCTCTCTCCATCATGCGGAGACAGTGCTGATCACTGCAGTCAAGTTGGCAGCCTGTAAGTTTCCTTTCAACTTCCATTTCTGCATCACTCCAACCTCACCTCTTCCCTCAATTTATCTCAGGCAGATCCACCAGGAAGTACGAGCACGATTCAACAGTCTATGTCTGTCGCTATTCTCTGAAAAGTGATGACATACCAACACTTGCACCTCTTCAGTTTGCTCAGGATCTTTACAAGTTTTTTTTTTTTTTTTACAGATTCTATAAATTGCTTACCTCAATGCCAGCCAGCTTCCTTAATCCACTGTTCGTACATTCTGGTGGCTCATCATTGCTTCCACAACTCCTACAATATATCACTGATTAATAATAATAGGCCCATGTATTATGAGGGCAAATCTGTATTTATAACTGCCATAAAGTTTGAATATTTATTTCCCATTCTTACCTGTGTTTTATCCAAGTTATTGTCCACCATTTTCTGGCTTTTGATAAGAGTAAGAATGTCTTCTCAGCTTCTGACAAGCAATGAGCCTGTCTTGACATTTTGTTATGCAACCAGACTGTGTACATCTATGTCTTTCTAACGTCAGGCCATACACCAGGGACAACTAAGCAGAATACCGAACAAATCCAGACTTCCTCCACAGGTCTTAACAGCCTACTTCAGGTTGTCAACCTTGAAATACAATTACAGCACGACTAAGTTCAGTATTGAAGGAAGGTGGAAGGCTGCGTGCTTGTTTGTTGCCAAAGCATAGCTCTGTATTTCTCCATTTCATGGAGAGCTTTGCGAGATCAGGGCCAAAAATGGCCTGATGGTGAGATGGAAAGCTAACTGAAACTGAAAATGTTGGTCACGGGTTCCACTGTACTCTGACATATCCAAGAGGAAGCAGAATTTTTAAGGGATTAATCAAGAAACCCTCATTTTGCCTTGTGGGAATTAGGGGTGGGGAATGGTGCATGTGGAACCAATGATAATCAGATAAGACATAAAACGTTGCCATTTGTAGAATTCCACATGCAAATATGCTTACTGAGAGCTGCAGTGAGTAAAGTTATGTTCTCTTGCACACAGCAAAAAAGGAGGAATCATCCTGAGTCTGCTCTGCTGAGAATAATGCCACAGCTGTTTGACTCGCTCAATAGAGAGAGCTGGAAGTTTTGATGTTTTAAGTTTCAAAATGCCCAGCTGGATATCGTCTTGGTGTGCATGACCTAAAATGACACCGAACTTACACGGGCTGAAGAACTGACCAGCCGTGGGAATCGGGGAAAGTCGGCTGTGGATATATCATAAAGGCAACCAATAAACAAAATGGCGGTGAAGCAAAGCTTTTCAAGATATTCTGTTTATTTTTACAGCCTGAAAGATCAAAACGACGATTCCTGGAATATATCTTCCGTTGAAACAAGGCGTGTGGTGAGACTCACTGCAGCTGGCCGCACCCGAGCCCTGGAGCTTTGAGTTGCTGTTATGGAAATACAAAGGGTTGCCATTGTACTTTGCATAAAAGCTTGCTGTTATGAAAATGCCAAATGTCAGCCGAATCAAAAGCAGGCCTTTGCTCCACCACTGTATAGCATACTTTCAAGGGAAGTCGGTGCGAAGAAGGAGCCGCTGTCATGCTACGTAAGGACATGACTTATGCTTGAAATCTCTCGACTGCTCATCACTATCATTTTATGTCTGAGCTACTCATTCTGCTCTTCCCTATTCTACATTTTCAACTGAAAAAGACATCCTTCCACACAAATACAGACAAGAATGAGCGAGGGGTTGGGCAGGTGGGGAGGAATTGCATAATGGTTGTGGTTTCATCCCCGGGGTAACATTGTAGTGAAGGACTCAAAAACCTATGCACGATTCCATCAGTACAGTTAATGCACTGGAACAGAAATACATTTACAGCGTTGCTTTGTACCATTTCATTACAATAGAAATCCTGTGATTCTCACTCGATATGTTATCAGCCACACCATTACTGATGACTCACTCACTACCTTCCCCCACTTCCCCAATGAATTTTTTAGAAGTGCTTTCATGTTTAATGTAGCACCAACATTTATTGGCCTTTTATTTTCACTGCTGCATCAGCTCTGCTGTGACATGAAGGATAAAGATGAAGACTCACTCATTTAAGCCGAGTAGTCAGGGAGCTTCAGTGGGGTTTCAAACCTGGGGTACATCATCATGAGGCATGCACTCAGATCAAAACCCAAAAAGGGACGATCTCACCCTCACATTGCGACAGGACCACTGGCTCGTCTTTCTCTAGAGGAAGGCATACTCTATGATGCAGTACCCTTTTGCGAGCACTACAGACACTTTGTCCGATCAGAAGCGACAGCTCAGAAGGTAAGCAACTACCACTGGTCTCTCCTGCCAGATTGAAGAACTAAAGAAGTAGTGATAATGGGAAGACATAATAGGAATGCTTTAGAAAGTAAGGACCCAGTGCCCTTTCACCCGCTACAAAGTCACATCACACCGATTAGCACTGCTCGAGAGATTAATCAGATCGTGATAACAGAGGCAGAGACATCAATTCATTTCTCATCGCCTCCACTGTGAGAAACGTCACAAAACACAGAGCTATGGCTGAGAGCCTTATAATGGTGCCGGTCGCAAAATGAGCGATGCCAAGATAAATGGAGCGAGTCATTGCGGACAGTGCAAAGCAAACATGTATATTTTAATACCACATTGACCGCAATCAATTAGAGGATATGGTCATACGTGTGTCAGTTATTTCACACTGCCAAATTAAATGCTCCCTGACATAGGTATAAACAGATGGAAGAAGATGCGTGTTGTTGAAAGATAAGGCCTCAGCTGGATTGAAATGCTGCACGATTTCATTCGCTTCAAACTCTGGCAGGCCTCAGCTGTCCCGTCAGCCTGTGGAGGAAATCAAGGAATCGAAGTGTTTCACATTCCATCTGCCAGGCAGTTGCTTGCTTCTTTTCCAGAACAAAACATCCACTGCCAAGGCAATACCCTGGATACCTTGGTGTATAAAAGCAAACGCCTGCTCGGAGCAGTGTGTCTGAGGGTTATTCCTTTTTTCAGCTGCAGTGAAGTGCCAGAGTCGAATTGCCTTTGAGCGACCACTTCTGCGGTGACTTAGCAGTTAGCATTATCCATAATCCGTTGCAATGGAATTCAACGCCACGGTTAAAAAATATTACATCAGGTAGGTCTCTGTTATGTCGACTGAAATCCTTCAGAAAAGAAACAAATCGTGAATTTGACATTTCAATTACCCTGAAGTTACCAATAAGTACAAAACTTGAAAACCAAAAGATTACTTCGACACACTGATGCAAGAAAGGATGGGTTTGCGAAATGAAAAACGAATGAGAAGAAAAAGATGATAATCACACAATACAAGTGAAAATTAAAAGGAAACTTTAACCCATAGCTTGGAACCATGAGGCCCACCAAGCCTGCGCAAGGTTTTTTTAATTGTTTTTAATTTTAAGGGCTAAGACATTGGAAGAGCTAGGACACAGGACAGATCAGGACACAACATAACAAGGGAACAGCAGGAAAGGGAAACACACAGTAGGGTGGAGGATAAAGTAGATGGACACGGAAAACAAGGGATGCAGGTAATGATGAGGGTAAGGGGAACACAAGGGGTGGACCAGATGGATACCGAAGAAAATTTTGGGAGGGGTCAGTGAAGTTTAACGGGTGTAGAAAAGATCATGTCCCATCAGCGTGTGGAGTTGCCAACCTATGGTTTTTGTCCGTTGCTCTCTCATTTTTGGGCGTCAAGCAAGGAAGCAGCACTTACCATTTTTTAAGTATTTGGCATGACTCAGCCAGGGTCAAGATTTGTTCACCAACCTCCTCGACTCAGAGCAGATGCTCCAACGATTAATTCACCCACTCTGGTCAAAATAATTGTCGCTGATGTCTAAGTGATGGGTTTAAGTCCTGATATTTCTAGAACAACATCAGCAATTACAGCAACTTAACTTCAACACCTCCACAAAACGTCATCGTTTTGTTTCTTTGGAAAAACAACAAAATCTAATCGCTAAGAAATACAAACAACAAGTGCACACTCATCAAATTCACCCTGCATAGGGATTCAGTGTTTCCTTCAAAGTGTGTGGTTGCAGGTTGCACATTGTAACAGTAGCTTTATTGACAAGTTGCACGATTCGCCAGCAGAGACCACATATCAACGGGGTCCACACCTCCTGCAAGGCTTAACTTGCAATCATTGGCGCCTCTTCCCATCACAACACCACTTTTTCACAACCGTTTTCACATCTCCACATCCCCACAAAAGTGTTTTTGCAATAAATCGACACAATGTAAGCCTAAGGTATCATCCTGAAAAATTGTGTGTAGGAAAGATGAAACAAAATGTTTGTTCCAGGTGTGTTAAGCAATTGAATTTGTCGAAGATATCAAAAAAGTCCCATATTTATTAATAGATATGTGAAAAACATGGTCTCAAGTAACCTCAATGTTGTGTTTAAATCCCAAATGCATTTGGGGTGACAGAAATATACAAATTTGGGGAAACTGAGATGACCTAAATTACAAAATCATTGTACTTACAATGAAAGTCAGAGCAAATTTATATTTACAATAAAGATACACGCACAAAGAATGAAATATGTACGAGGCAATGAACGCTTCGTTTACCACTGTCTACTCTACATGAATAACAAACGAAAAATCATAGGGAGGCACATTCAAGCGAGGACTGCCCTGGGTGAGGTGATTAACTCGAGAGAAGACACCCCCATTGAGGTGAGGGTAGCTTGAGGGAGGACCTCCCCTGATGAGGTGAACGGTTAGCTCGAGGGAAGACCGCCCTGGTGAGTGTGAGGGTAACTCGAGGGAGGCCCGCCATGTTGAGGTGAGCGTACCTCTGGCGACGCCCCCCCCCAACCTGGAAAGGTTTGCTCATTGAGGCCCGTCCCTGCGAGGGTAGCTCGAGTGAGGCATGCCCCAGATGGAGGTAGCTGAGCGAGGAGGAAGCCCCCAGAGAGGGTAACTCGAGCGATGCACACCCCGGCAAGGAACACATGTCCAGGTTAGCTCAAGCGAGCCTGCCTGGTAAGGATTAGCTCGGAAAGGTCCACCTAGTGAGGGTAGCTCGGGTGACGGCCCGCCCTGATTCTCTGTGTGTGTCGGTGCAGTCATTTCTTAGAGTAAATCGACCCCATAGAGTTCGAAAATGCACTCCATTTCCACCTCGGAAATTTTCCATTTCACTCCATTTCATTGCACTCCATTTCCACCATCCAGAAGTACACGTAATCGTACCTGACCATACCCTAATTTATTCAAGTCATGAGACTAAAAGTCGTCATATGGAGCGACCTCTAAGAATCGACCTCCGATCAAAGCAAAAAATTATGCGCGTTATTGGATCTATAATATTTTAGACTTGTGTGGAGCAACATTCTGAATTTTTTGTCGCATTTTTTTGCGGGAACCACCCTAATAGTACATGTATACCATATATTAAATGATATATATAATATTATATAATATTATATATAGTATAAATAGCAGGGTGGCCTGAAAAGTCACTTTACCCCTTCCCAGTGAAGCATTGTTTCTGAACTCTTTTAATATACAGGATTTATATTGTACTGTACTTACAATAATTAATTTGTCATTGTATCTGTATTGCTCCATCATTCTACCAGAGTCAGTGTTTCCGCATACCATAGCGGCGAGGGGGCGGGCGGAGGAAGTGTGAGAAATTATCAGGGTAAAGTAACTTTCGGGCTACCCTGTATATATGTATGTAAATGTGAATAATATATGTATAATGTGAAGATATATGTATATTATACATATATATATATGTATATATGTATATTATCATATATGTACATACTGTGTGCCCCCAGAATCCGAACGCCCCATTTTTAACAAATTGGAATCCGAACAATTTTTTTGAGAAAATTCTTGCCCTAAAAACGGAACACATTTTTCAAAACGAACACAACGTGGCGTTCATGTTTGTTCACGGGTCTCCCCGCGCCTGTTCGATCCCGCATCTTCGCGCTTTCTTCATTCAGTTCGTCGGTGGAAGTACTTGAAAACATCTTTCTGTGTCGACGCTACTTTACCTCGTGTTTTCACCTTGATTTGTGCTGTTTTTTTTTTTACTCATCTTGTATAATTAATAACAAAAAAGCAATCCGATCACGTGGTGTGACGGACTCTCTGGCAAGGATTTATTTCACAGAAAAACCGGTTGTAATTTGGAATATCCATGATTACTCACCCGATGCGTTTGATGAAAGTGTTGGTTCTGGGGGCATCATGTTTGATGAGCTGCCCTGGGGCAGTGCTCTCGCAGAGTGCGCGAGCGGTGAACCGCGCCGGAGCACGAGCCTGTGTGGACCTTGGATGTGGTGATTGTACCAGTTTACATACAATACACCGCCACTGAAGATCTTTTACTCATCTTATTTACCTTAAACATGGTAATTCTTTTGTGGTTTTTTGGGGTCCAGGAACGGATCAATTCACTTTCCATTATTTCTTTTGGGAAAATTAGTTTGGAATCCGATCTTTTTGCAATCGAACAGCCTCCTGGAACGAATTAATCGGATTTGGGGGCACCACTGTAAATTATCATATATAATATGTAGTGTATACATTTATGTATATATGAATATATGAATACATATATGTATATATGTATATATACGTATATACATATTATGTATATATACATAAATGAATATATATAATATATGTATATATAATATGAATATATACATAATAGTATATATACATATATGTATATGTATATATACATGTACATATACATATATGTATATATATATATATATATATAATGTCCAATGTGTGTGTGTGTGTGTGTGTGTGTGTGTGTGTGTGTGTGTGTGTGTGGGACACCGCTGTTTCTCGACAACCACTGGTCCGATCTAATTGAAACTTGCCAGGTATATTGCTGGGGACCTGAGTATGTGCCTTTTCAAGGTTTTATATTAATCGGACAAGTGCTTCCCAAGTTATGGCCATTTATTTACCAAACCAATGACAAGACACGTTGCTGCCGGTTTTACCAACAATGACAGGACACGTTGCCTTCTTAGGCGTGGCCGATGGGGAAGGGCGCCTTAGTTACCGTGGCGTAGGAGTGGGCAATGGTCAATGGCAGCGAATGTCATAGCAAGCAAAGACAGGGAGGTAAGCTTGATTTTAATTTGGATTTTAATTAACTCTGTGTGTGTAAGTATCACAGGCAGTTGTACTTCAATGCAAGCGATAATTCGTGGAATGCATGTGAACATTCCGTATGGGCACGCACCACTTCCGGATAGTGATGACTTACTGTATTCTAATAATTTCTCGATTCTTATGCGCATTTTATAGATAAACACAATGCCCCAATCCAGTCGTCGTTTACGAGAGCGAGGAACGCCTGTGTGGTTGTTTGAAAGTTTTGGGTTTTTTTGGTTTGCACGTACAGCCACGCACATACGGCACGGAGAGCATAGGAACGGCCTGTGTGGTTGTTGCTTCTGACACGCGGTTTGAAAGTAATTTTTTTTTTTTTTTTGCACGTACGGCCATGCACGTACTAGTATATATATATATATATATATATATATATATATATATATATAATATAAATATATATATTATATAATATATGACGTGCATATTGTATATATATATGTATGTTATATATGTTATAAATATATATATGTGTGTGTATATATGTATATATATATACATATATGTGTGATGTATATATATAATATATAATATATGTAAATATATATATATATAATTATATATATTGATATATGCATATATGATACTCTGTGTACTCCATAATGCAGCGTCCCCTTCTCAACTTCAAAGCAGAAAGGCGGTTTCAGTCAAATTCGACTCTGTCAACAGCTCAGCCCAGAACCAGACAGCAAAGTTGCAAACACACTATCAACCAAGCTATCATGCTGTCCTTTACAAAGTTACATGTTTCTTCAATGCCACACGAGCGATTTGGAAAGTCACACTCCACACCATCAAAGCCTGAAGCCATATTCTTCCATGTCTCCAAACACCATGTGTGTGTGCATACTGAACTCTTCACCATCGTGAACGGATGGCACGGATCTGTTACTTTTCAAAGGATTCCCTGGCGACACACAGTTGGCTGCACCATCGCTTAATGTTGAACGGACAACATTCAAAGCTGCTCTGAACATTTTCAAGCTGGGATTCTCTTGCTCAACTTTCCCTCATTAAGTCGAATACTGAGAGCAAATATTGAGAGAAACAGTGTATCCGTCAGCCACATATTTTAGAGTATCCACTATCTGCTAAGCAAGAAGGCCAGGTGGAACATTCCTTGCTGCAACAATTTTCTTTCCATCCACTCATCTAAAGGGACAAACCGTTTATCCTGGTTCATGGAGTAGTAGGACTTGTACTGCATGGGGAAAAAGCAGCCCTCTTGGAGGTTCAGAGAGGCCTGGGCCACCTCTAGTTTTTGAAGCCCCTAGCCATATAAAAGAAATAATAACGACACATGAAAACAATAAGACCATCATTTAGCTCAAATAAAAACAGAGTGAAATCCACTATTTTATTGCAAATTATTAACTACTTGTAAACATGAGAGAATCCGACCTTAAGATTATCCCACAAAATTTATCACCTGAATCTAGACCGACACTATGAAATCATATGAATCATTGGCCTAGACCTAGGTCATAGGCTATGATGATGGCCAAGCCACCAAGCTAGGGACGAGAGTCAACCAACCACCTCTATTTAGCCATAATTTGAAGATAATAATAATAATGAGGAATTCTCACACATAAATTATTTCCTCAGTCAACTGGATGTAAAACTGTAAAAGACAAGAAATTGTAAGTTCTCCACTTTTCGACACACACTTGATACAGCACAGCCCACTAGTAGTCGTTTGTTTCGATAATCGGCTGATTTGAGAGACACGTTAATACACGGTCAAATCTTGATTCTTGTACCATCAAAATCGATATATTTTTATTAATATTTCTTAATATATTAAACATCTTAATATGACACAATCTATATCAATTAAACAATGTATGTCACTGACCAAATCACACATCTTACCTGCTAAAATGTGCATATCTAAGCTGAGAGTGTGTTACACATTTTGATCCGTTAGAGACGCACGTAAAAACAAGAAGTCACAAAACTTATGCCAAAAAAATTAACAAGTGTCTAAATGTAAGGTCCCCTTTGAGCTTGAGGCCCAGACCAAATGATCATCCTGGCCCCATCTCTAATCAGCCCTTGGTGAAAGACCCAATGTCTCATTTGACACTTTCTGATCCTGTCATTGGCATCTCTCTCCATCATGCGGAGACAGTGCCTGATCACTGCAGTCAAGTTGGCAGCCTGTAAGTTTCCTTTCAACTTCCATTTCTGCATCACTCCAACCTCACCTCTTCCCTCAATTTATCTCAGGCAGATCCACCAGGAAGTACGAGCACGATTCCAACAGTCTATGTCTGTCGCTATTCTCTGAAAAGTGATGACATACCAAACATTGCACCTCTTCAGTTTGCTTCAGGATCTTTACAAGTTTTTTTTTTTTTTTTACAGATTCTATAAATTGTACCTCAATGCCAGCCAGCTTCCTTAATCCACTGTTCGTACATTCTGGTGGCTCAATCATTGCTTCAACAACTCCTACAATATTATCACTGATAATAATAATAAGGCCCATGTATTATGAAGGGCAAAATCTGTATTTTATAACTGCCAATAAAGTTTGAATATTTATTTCCCATTCTTACCTGTAGTTTATCCAAGTTATTGTCCACCATTTTCTGGCTTTTGATAAGAGTAAAGAAGTCTTCTCAGCTTCTGACAAGCAATGAGCCTGTCTTGACATTTTGTTATGCAACCAGACTGGTGTACATCTATGTCTTTCAACGTCAGGCCATACACCAGGGACAACTAAGCAGAATACCGAACAGAATCCAGACTTCCTTCCACAGGTCTTAACAGCCTACTTCAGGTTGTCAACCTTGAAATACAATTACAGCACGACTAAGTTCAGTATTGAATGGAAAGGTGGAAGGCTGCGTGCTTGTTTGTTGCCAAAGCATAGCTCTGTATTTTCTCCATTTCATGGAGGACTTTGCGAGATCAGGGCCAAAATGGCCTGATGGTGAGATGGAAAGCTAACTGAAACTGAAAATGTTGGTCACGGGTTCCACTGTACTCTGACATATCCAAGAGGAAGCAGAATTTTTAAGGGATTAATCAAGAAACCCTCATTTTGCCTTGTGGGAATTAGGGGTGGGGAATGGTGCATGTGGAACCAATGATAATCAGAAAAGACATAAAAACGTTGCCATTTGTAGAATCCACATGCAAACCTATGCTTACTGAGAGCTGCAGTGAGAAAAGTATTTCTCTTGCACACAGCAAAAAAAGGAGGAATCATCCTGAGTCTGCTCTGCTGAGAATAATGCCACAGCTGTTTGACTCGCTCAATAGAGAGAGCTGGAAGTTTTGATGTTTTAAGTTTCAAAATGCCCAGCTGGAATATCGTCTTGGTGTGCATGACCTAAAATGACACCGAACTTACACGGGCTGAAGAACTGACCAGCCGTGGAATCGGGGAAAGTCGGCTGTGGATATATCATAAAGGCAACCAATAAACAAAATGGCGGTGAAGCAAAGCTTTTCAAGATATTCTGTTTATTTTACCAGCCTGAAAGATTAAAACGACGATTCCTGGAATATATCTTCCGTTGAAACAAGGCGTGTGGTGAGACTCACTGCAGCTGGCCGACCCGAGCCCTGGAGCTTTGAGTTGCTGTTATGGAAATACAAAGGTTGCCATTGTACTTGGCATAAAAGCTTGCTGTTATGAAAATGCCAAATGTCCCGAATCAAAAGCAGGCCTTTGCCCCACTGTATAGCATACTTTCAAGGGAAGTCGAGTGCGAAGAAGGAGCCGCTGTCATGCTACGGTAAGGACATGACTTATTGCTTGAAAATCTCTCGATCTGCTCATCACTATCATTTGATGTTCTGAGCTACTCACTACTGCTCTTCCCTATTCTACATTTTCAACTGAAAAAGACATCCTTCCACAAAATACAGACAAGAATGAGCGAGGGGGTTGGGCAGGGGTGGGGGAGGAATTGCATAATGTTTGTGGTTTCATCCCCGGGGTAACATTGTAGTGAAGGACTTAAAAACCTATGCACGATTCCATCAGTACAGTTAATGCACTGGAACAGAAATACATTTTACAGCGTTGCTTTGTACCATTTCATTACAATAGAAATCCTGTGATTCTCACTCGATATTGATATCAGCCACACATTACTGATGACTCACTCACCTACCTTCCCCCACTTCCCCAATGAATTTTTTAGAAGTGCTTTCATGTTTAAATGTAGCACCAACATTTATTGGCCTTTTATTCACTGCTGCATAAGCTCTGCTGTGACAGTGAAGGATAAAGATGAAGACTCACTCATTTAAGGCCGAGTAGTCAGGGAGCTTCAGTGGGGTTTCAAACCTGGGGTCACATCATCATGAGGCATGCACTCAGATCAAAACCCAAAAAGGGACGATCTTACAACCTCACATTGCGACAGGACCACTGGCTCGTCTTCTCTAGAGGAAGGCATACTCTATGATGCAGTACCCTTTGCGAGCACTACCAGACATCTTGTCGATCAGAAGCAGACAGCTCAGAAGGTAGCAAGCTACCACTGGTCTTCCTGCCAGATTGAAGAACTAAAATGAGGTAGTGATAAGTGGAAGACATAATAGGATAATGCTTTAGAAAGGAAGGCCAGTGCCCTTTCACCCGCTACAGAAGTCACATCACACCGATTAGCACTGCTCGAGAGATTAATCAGAATCGTGATAACGAGGAAGAGACATCATTCATTTCTCATCGCCTCCACTGTGAGAAACGTCACAAAACACAGAGCTAGGCTGAGAGCCTTATAATGTGGCCGGTCGCAAAATGAGCGATGCAAGATAAATGGAGCGAGTCATTGCGGACAGTGCAAAGCAAACATGTTATTTTAATACCACATTGACCGCAATCAATTAGGGAGATATGGTCATACGTGTGTCAGTTATTTCACACTGCCAAATTAAATGCTCCCTGACATAGGTATAAACAGATGGAAGAAGATGCGTGTTGTTGAAAGCATAAGGCCTCAGCTGGATTGAAATGCTGCACGATTTCATTCGCTTCAACTCTGGCAGCCTCAGCTGTCCCGTCAGCTCGTGTGAGGAAATCAAGGAATCGAAGTGTTTCACATTCCATCTGCCAGGCGAGTTGCTTGCTTCTTTTCCAGAACAAAACATCCACTGCCAGGCAATACCCTGGGATACCTTGGTGTATAAAAGCAAACGCCTGCTCGGAGCAGTGTGTCTGAGGGTTATTCCTTTTTTCAGCTGCAGTGAAGGCCAGAGTCGAATTGCCGTTTGAGCGACCACTTCTGCGGTGACTTAGGCAGTTAGCATATCCATAATCCTTGCAATGGAATTCAACGCCACCGGTTAAAAATTATATTACATCACAGGTAGGTCTCTGTTATGTCGACTGAAATCCTTCAGAAAGAAACAAATCGTGAATTTGACATTTCAATTACCCTGAAGTTACCAATAAGTACAAACTTGAAAACCAAAAGATGACTTCAACACTGATGCAAGAAAGGATGGGTTTGCGAAATGAAAAAACGAAGAAGAGAAAAGATGATAATCACACAATACAAGTGAAAATAAAAGGAACTTTAACCCATAGCTTGGAACCATGAGGCCCACCAAGCCTGCGCAAGGTTTTTTTAATTGTTTTAATTTTAAGGGCTAAGACATGGAAGAGCTAGGACACAGGACAGATCAGGACACAACATAACAAGGGAACAGCAGGAAAAGGGAAACAACAACAGTAGGGTGGAGGATAAAGTAGATGGACACGGACAAACAAGGATGCAGGTAATGATGAGGGTAAGGGAACACAAGGGTGGACCAGATGGATACCGAAGCAAAATTTTGGGAGGGGTCAGTGAAGTTTAACGGGTGTAGAAAAGATCATGTCCCATCAGCGTGTGGAGTGCCAACCTATGGTTGTTTGTCCGTGCTCTCTCATTTTTGGGCGTCAAGCAAGGAAGCAGCACTTACCATTTTTTAAGTATTTGGCATGACTCAGCCAGGGTCAAATTTGAATCACCAACCTCCTCGACTCAGAGCAGATGCTCCAACGATTAATTCACCCACTCTGGTCAAAATAATTGTCGCTGATGTCTAAGTGATGGTTTAAGTCCTGATATTTCCATGAACAACATCAGCAATTACAGCAACTCACTTCAACACCTCCACCAAAACCGTCATCGTTTTGTTCTTTGGAAAAACAACAAAAATCTAATCGCTAAGAAATACAACAAACAAGTGCACACTCATTCAAATTCACCCTGCATAGGGATTCCAGGTTTCCTTCAAAGTGTGTGGTTGCAGGTTGCACATTGTACACAGTATCTTTATTGACAAGTTGCACGATTCGCCAGCAGAGACCACATATCAACGGGGTCCACACCTCTGCAAGGCTTAACTTTCAATCATTGGCGCCTCTTCCCATCACAACACCACTTTTTCACAACCGTTTTCACATCTCCACATCCCAAAAAGTGTTTTTGCAATAAATCGACACAATGTAAGCCTAAGGTATCATCCTGAAAAAATGGTGTGTAGGAAAGATGAAAAAAATGTTTGTTCCAGGTGTGTTAAGCAATTGGAATTTGTCGAAGATATCAAAAAAGTCCCATATTTATTATAGATAGTGAAAAACATGGTCTCAAGTAACCTCAATGTTGTGTTTAAATCCCAAATGCATTTGGGGTACAGAAATATACAAATTGGGGAAACTGAGATGACTAAATTACAAAATCATTGTACTTACAATGAAAGTCAGAGCAAATTTATATTTACAATAAAGATACACGCACAAAGAATGAAATATGTAGAAGCAATGAACTGCTTCGTTTACCACTGTCTACTCTACATGAATAACCAAACGAAAAATCATAGGGAGGCACATTCAAGCGAGGACTGCCCTGGTGAGGTGAGGTTAACTCGAGAGAAGACCACCCCATTGAGGTGAGGGTAGCTTGAGGGAGGACCTCCCCTGATGAGGTAACGGTAGCTCGAGGAAGACCGCCCTGGTGAGTGTGAGGGTAACTCGAGGGAGGCCCGCCATGTTGAGGTGAGGGTACCTCTGGCGAGCCCCCCCCCAACCGGAAAGGTTTGCTCATGCAGGCCCGTCCCTGCGAGGGTAGCTCGAGTGAGGCATGCCCCGTGGGAGGTAGCTTGAGCGGAGGAACGCCCCAGAGAGGGTAACTCGAGCGATGCACACCCCGGCAAGGAACACCATGTCCAGGTTAGCTCAAGCGAGCCTGCCCTGGTAAGGATTAGCTCGGGAAAGGTCCACGCTAGTGAGGGTAGCTCGGGTGAGACCCGCCCTGGTGAGGGTATAGCTCGGGCGAAGCCCGCCCTGATGAGGGTAGGCGAGGCCTGCCCCAGCGAGGGAGGGAGCTCGAGGACGGATACCCCAGTGAGGTAGCTCAGAGAAAATCGCCCCCAGTGGAGGATGCTCAAGAAGGCTCTCCCGGGTGAGGATAGCACAAGCGAGGCCACCAGTGAGGTTACTCAGGGGAGACCCACACTGGTGAGGACAGCTTTGAGAGAGGACCACCCTTGAGGGTACTTCAGGTGAGTGAGGGCAGAACAAGCAAGGAATGCCCTGTGAGGGGAGCTCGAGTGAACACCTGCCCCGGCAAGATTTGATTACCAGTTCATGATTGTGAGGACGCCCACCCTAGTGAGATTGTTTAAGCGAGGCCTGCCCAGTAAGGGTTTGCTCGAGCGAGAGGACACCCCAGTAAGGGTAGCTTGAATGACGATGCCAGGTTAGCCGTAGGTTGAGCAATGCCCACCCTTATGAGGGTAGCTCATGCGAGCCCGCCTGGTGAGGTTAGCTTGGTGAGGCCCGCTCCGGATGAGATTGCTTGAGCGAGCTTGCCTGAAAAGGTAGCTCTAGTGAGTGACGGGTAAGCGTGAGCAAGGATCGTCCCTCTGAGGGGAACTCGATGTGAATGAGGGTAGCGTGAGTGAGGAACATCCCTGTTAGGGTAGTCGAGCGCGGAGTGCTCCAATGAGGGGATATCAAGCGAGGACACCTCGGTAAGGGGGGGGGGGGGCTCGAGTGTGCCCATTACGATTAAGAGTTTTTTATCATTCCAATCCCAGTGAGGTTAGCTACAGCGAGGATTGCCCCAGTGAGTAGCACTCCTGAAGGCCTATTTGATGTGAAGAAGACTTTGTTGACTGTCTGCCATTTATGATAGTCAATGACAGCATTCTGTACAGAAGTTATTCCAGATAATAAATGATGTAAACTGACCAGGACTGATTCAAAACTGCTGGCCAGTTAGACATTTCTTTTTGGACCCACATGGCTAAATGCAGCAAATGGATAGACGAAAGAATGGACTACCTCAAGGCAATGGTCTTGCTCCCTTACTGTTTAATGTATAAAGAACACACCAACCCATCATCCAAAACTAGGAGTTTCCTTTATGCCAATGATATCTGCATTGCAGTCCCATGATCAATTCTGAAGGATAGTGGACAGTCCGTCACTGATCCACTAACTGGATTAACCAATGAACTATGCCATCAACCACTTGCGACACTTCCGCGCTAATCCCAGAGAAAGCAATCAGTGCCTTTCATCTTAAGAACAGAAATGCGAATACTGAAAGCTGATTATTTTTGTTGGTATGGGAGAAGACCGACTCATGACCCACACAATATAGCCTCGGATTAGCCTCAGCTAATAAAATCATGTCATCAAGACAAAGGTGAAGTAGGAACCAGAAACAACATCGTGAGGGAGCTGATCGATCCAAATGGAATAAGACAGCTGCGGACCAGTACTAAGCACCGCCCTTGTCCTGTTTATTCACCATCTGAATATGCCTGTCCTGTTTGGGGCCATTCCTCACATGCCACAAAGATGGATCCAGTCCTCAACACGGCCTGCAGAGATTTTTCTGGCTGTCTTAAAACGACGTGAGTGTACGACCTCTATTGCTAGGTGGTATATTGCTCCACCACCGTACAGATGGGCAGTCTTCTCTCCAAACAGAAAGAAACCGACAGGAATGTGACTCTCGCCACCCACTCTTCAATCAGAGCCAGACCCAGGAGTTTGAAGTCCAGAAACAGCTTCCTCCATGCTGTTCAGCCCGTGGATGGTAACTCTTACATCTGCAGGATGGATGCTTGGTAAACACACCTGCAATCAAGACCTCACAAGCTGTCACTTGTACCACTGGAGCAGCCTGCCAAGAGGCGGAGCAGTGAGACATTGGAACGGCCCAATTGGCTGTGTCAATTCCTCAGGACTGGGATTGGGATGTTGCAAAGCCTTTATGCAGAAGGTTGGGATATATAATCAAAATGGCCCACTGATGTGACCTTGAGAAGGCCCCTCAAACAACGGAGCATATCCTAGATTGTCCCTTCTTACCAGAGCGTCTGCAGACCAGATGATTTGAAGCTTTTCAACTCCTGTGCCACGGCCTGTGTTTTGCAGTGCTGGGAAAAAGTGTAGCGAAGTGAAGAAAACCCTCCTCAAAAAAAGTTTCCATAAATCTCCTGGTCTATTTAAAGCCAATTGCATTGAAGACCAATACTTCTACATTCATCATGGTCTGAAACTGTACAATCGCAATACAGGTTTCAATAATAAGCAACGAACCTGTAAGTATAATAATATGAACAAGCATTATTAAAAGTATCTTTATTGGATGATCACAGTAGGAAGAAGCTATCTGTGTCAGCTGAGGCAATTTAAACAGATTAAGCTGTCAAATTCGGCCAGCATTGTATGCCCCTTGTATCATTAACAGTTTTGCCAAAATCAACCAACTTTCCAAAGGTCGCAACTATATCTGTCATACAACATATGCCCCGAATATTAATGTCTTGAAAATTCTATCACACTCAAGTTCATTAAAACACATCAGTCATTACATCATGAAAATTGCTGCACAATGCAATGCCTGACCATGTGGTAAATCACCTTTACGCTCTGCAAGCACGTTGTTTTATAATACCACAAACATTAAAGACCCGCCGGGATAGTAATTAAAGCAAGCATACAGATAACCCTCAAAAAAAAAAAAATTAAAAATTTTCTCTGATTAAGATTAATGTCTCTTGAGTGGTTGTGAAATAACCTGGAGCATCTAATTAGAGGAGAAACTCGGGATAAAACAATACAGCCGCAAACCGGAACACAGTCTGCCCACCATAGAGCTTACTTTGTGATGGAAGATGGCTCCTGGGGGACTTGTATCCTGGTGTTGCATTAATGGTGAGGGTGGGGGGCTTGGATCCTTGGATCCTGAGTTCAAATCCACCACTCGCTGTTGAATTAATACCAAGTTGGGGTTGACTGTGCCTGTCATCCTTCTGAGGTCGGCAAAATGAGTGCCAGCATGCTGGTATCCTGTGTCGGAGTGGCGACCCGTCCAGGATTGTGCCAATAGCCAAGGCGACTGTTGAGGCAGCACCAACTCTCTGCACAGAGTTTGGTCCTGATGGATGGATGGACATGTATATAATGTTTGGAATGGATGGAATGGATGGATGGAGGAGGATAGAGGGGCTTGTGCAAAATAGAAATGCATAGACAGGGACATAAGGAGACTCTTCACAGGCATCGGGAACATACTTCCATTTGAGGGCAAGAACGCTGAGATGTGGCTAGAAAGCACAAAGCCACCCCACAATGGAAGGTGGAAGTGACATCAGGGTCGTGCAATGCTCATACATGCTGTTTGTTCTCTCATCTTCGTGATTTTACCTACTTAATCTCACCGCCAAATTCTCATCCCACTCTCATGGGCATCACCAGGGGAGTCGGGGTGTCAAAGGAGAGAGTGGAAACTCCCACTTAATCAGGGAAATCCAGACCTCGTGGCATTAACAGTAAGAGCGTCCGTCGGTTCTGAGTCTGGAGGTCGGTGGTTCGAACCCTGGCTAAGTCATATAAACCAAATATTTTTAAAATGGCACGACTACCGTTTCTTTGCTTGATGTTCAGAATTAAAAAGGATAGAACATGGACAAACAACCATAGGTTGGCAACACTGCAACAGGCTTGATGGTCCTAATGGCCTCCTCCCTGCACTTGAAGAGTCCCTGTAAAGGAACGCATATTATATAAATCACAGGCAGCCACATAAAAGGAATACAAATAACGAAAACGGTGTCTGAAAAAATCTGGAGGCAAAACAATGTTCGCCCCACCCCACAGACTGTGATTTATATGGGGACAGTGCCCCCCCCTCCCCACTGGCTTCTTGCCTATGTTATTTTTACAGATGAACACAAGAACATGATAAGAGAGAATGGACGAATCGACACAGCATAGCATTCGGATTGAATCCCATCGTGTTGACAAAGTGCTCGGAAGAGACACGAATACAGATCAGCCTGTGAAGAAAGACACTTCCTGATATCTGGAATGGGTATAAAAAATGTGCTTGTTGGTCGCGGTTAGATGAATGAATGTGAAATTGAAAAATGGACACCACGAGCATCAAAAATGCTTAATAGTGCTCACCAACTTCCGATGAACACATCGCCCATTTTAGAAGAAAAAAAAAAACCAATGCCGCGATGCTCATGTTGGAGCCCACAGCAAGTGTAGTCAGGAAATTCTCAGCACGTATCTCGGGCAACATATTCAATGTGGACTATTAATTTGGCTTCTTTAATGATTTCTTCAAAAAGTTTGTTTGGCACTAGGCCAGTATTGCTTGTTTGCTAACCGTTGATCCATCTCGGCTGACAGTTCTCTCAATGTTTATGTCACCATCATCGAGCCACCGATGGATCACAAGAGGAAA
>CM068955.1:76930329-76948550 GCA_035128595.1 Eptatretus atami | reverse complement strand
CCCAAGTTATGGCCATTTATTTACCAAACCAATGACAAGACACGTTGCTGCGGTCATTTATTTACCAAACAATGACAGGACACGTTGCTTCTTAGGCGTGGCCGATGGGGAAAGGGCGCCTTAGTTACCGTGGCGTAGGAGTGGCAATGGTCAATGGCAGCGAAGTGTCATAGCAAGCAAAGACAGGGAGGTAAGCTTGATTTTAATTTGGATTTTAATTAACTCTGTGTGTGTAAGTATCACAGCAGTTGTTACTTCAATGCAAGCGATAATTCGTGGAATGCATGTGAACATTCCGTATGGGCACGCACCACTTCCGGATAGTGATGACTTACTGTATTCTAATAATTTCTCGATTTCTTATGCGCATTTATAGATAAACACAATGCCCCAATCCAGTCGTCGTTTACGAGAGCGAAGGAACGGCCTGTGTGGTTGTTTGAAAGTTTTTGGTTTTTTTGGTTTGCACGTACAGCCACGCACATACGGGCACGGAGAGAGCAAGGAACGGCCTGTGTGGTTGTTGCTTCTGACACGCGGTTTGAAAGTAATTTTTTTTTTTTTTTGCACGTACGGCCATGCACGTACTAGTATAATATATATATATATATATATATATATATATATATATATATATATATATATATATATATATATTATATATATATGTATATGCGTGCATATATGTATATATTATATGTATGTTATATATGTATAAATATATATATATGTGTGTGTATATTATGTATATATATATATACGTATATGCTGTGTATTGTATATATATATATATATATATATATATGTAAATATATATATATATATGTATATATATTTGTATATATGCATATATGAGTACTCTGTGTACTCCATAATGCAGCGTCCCCTTCTCAACTTCAAAGCAGAAAGGCGGTTTCAGTCAAATTCGACTCTGTCAACAGCTCAGCCCAGAACCAGACAGCAAAGTTGCAAACACACTATCAACCAAGCTATCATGCTGTCCTTTACAAAGGTTACATGTTTCTTCAATGCCACACGAGGCGATTTGGAAAGTCACACTCCACACCATCAAAGCCTGAAGCCATATTCTTCCATGTCTCCAAACACCATGTGTGTGTGCATACTGAACTCTTCACCATCGTGGGAACGGATGGCACGGATCTGTTACTTTTCAAAGGATTCCCTGGCGACACACAGTTGGCTGCACCATCGCTTAATGTTGAACGGACAACATTCAAAGCTGCTTCTGAACATTTTCAAGCTGGGGATTCTCTTGCTCAACTCTTCCCTTCATTAAGGTCGAATACTGAGAGCAAATATTGAGAGAAACAGTGTATCCGTCAGCCACAACATATTTTAGAGTATCCACTATCTGCTAAGCAAGAAGGCCAATGGAACATTCCTTGCTGCAACAATTTTCTTTCCTCAACACTCATCTAAATTAAAGGACTAAGAAAACCGTTTATCCTGGTTTCATGGAGTAGTAGGACTTGTTACTGCAGGGAAAAGCAGGCCCTCTTGGAGGTTCAGAGAGGCCTGGGCCACCTCTAGTTTTTGAAGCCCCTAGCCATAATAAAAATGAAAAATAACGACACATGAAAACAAAATAAGACCATCATTTAGCTCAAATAAAAACAGAGTGAAATCCACTATTTTATTGCAAATTATTAACTACTTGTAAATCATGAGAGAATCCGACCTTAAGATTATCCTCACAAATTTATCACCCTGAATCTAGACCGACACTATGAAATCATATGAATCATTGGCCTAGACCTAGGTCATAGGCTATGATGATGGCCAAGCCACCAAGCTAGGGACGAGAGCTCAACCAACCACCTCTATTTAGCCAATAATTTGAAGATAATAATAATAATGAGGAATTCTCACACATAAATATTTCCTCAGTCAACTGGATGTAAAACTGTAAAAGACAAGAAATTGTAAGTTCTCCACTTTTCGACACACACTTGATACAGCACCAGCCACTAGTAGTCGTTTGTTTCGATAATCGGCTGATTTGAGAGGACACGTTAATCACGGTCAAATCTTGATTCTTGTACCATCAAAATCGATATATTTTTATTAATATTTCTTAATATATTAAACTCTTAATATGACACAATCTATATCAATTAAACAATGTATGTCACTGACCAAATCACACATCTTACCTGCTAAAATGTGCATATCTAAGCTGAGAGTGTGTTACACATTTTGATCCGTTAGAGACGCACGTAAAAACAAGAAGTCACAAAACTTATGCCAAAAAAATTAACAAGTGTCTAAATGTAAGGTCCCCTTTGAGCTTGAGGCCCAGACCAAATGATCATCCTGGCCCCATCTCTAATCAGCCCTTGGTGAAAGACCCAATGTCTCATTTGACACTTTCTGATCCTGTCATTGGCATCTCTCTCCATCATGCGGAGACAGTGCCTGATCACTGCAGTCAAGTTGGCAGCCTGTAAGTTTCCTTTCAACTTCCATTTCTGCATCACTCCAACCTCACCTCTTCCCTCAATTTATCTCAGGCAGATCCACCAGGAAGTACGAGCACGATTCCAACAGTCTATGTCTGTCGCTATTCTCTGAAAAGTGATGACATACCAACACTTTGCACCTCTTCAGTTTGCTCAGGATCTTTACAAGTTTTATTTTTTTTTTTTACAGATTCTATAAATTGCTTACCTCAATGCCAGCCAGCTTCCTTAATCCACTGTTCGTACATTCTGGTGGCTCATCATTGCTTCCACAACTCCTACCAATATTATCACTGATTAATAATAATAGGCCCATGTATTATGAAGGGCAAAATCTGTATTTTATAACTGCCAATAAAGTTTGAATATTTATTTCCCATTCTTACCTGTAGTTTTATCCAAAGTTATTGTCCACCATTTTCTGGCTTTTGATAAGAGTAAGAATGTCTTCTCAGCTTCTGACAAGCAATGAGCCTGTCTTGACATTTTGTTATGCAACCAGACTGTGTACATCTATGTCTTTCTAACGTCAGGCCATACACCAGGGACAACTAAGCAGAATACCGAACAGAATCCAGACTTCCTCCCACAGGTCTTAACAGCCTACTTCAGGTTGTCAACCTTGAAATACAATTACAGCACGACTAAGTTCAGTATTGAATGGAAAGGTGGAAGGCTGCGTGCTTGTTTGTTGCCAAAGCATAGCTCTGTATTTTCTCCATTTCATGGAGGAGCTTTGCGAGATCAGGGCCAAAAATGGCCTGATGGTGAGATGGAAAGCTAACTGAAACTGAAAAATGTTGGTCACGGGTTCCACTGTACTCTGACATATCCAAGAGGAAGCAGAATTTTTAAGGGATTAATCAAGAAACCCTCATTTTGCCTTGTGGGAATTAGGGGTGGGGAATGGTGCATGTGGAACCAATGATAATCAGAATAAGACATAAAACGTTGCCATTTGTAGAATTCCACATGCAAACCTATGCTTACTGAGAGCTGCAGTGAGTAAAGTTAGTTCTCTTGCACACAGCAAAAAAGGAGGAATCATCCTGAGTCTGCTCTGCTGAGAATAATGCCACAGCTGTTTGACTCGCTCAATAGAGAGAGCTGGAAGTTTTGATGTTTTAAGTTTCAAAATGCCCAGCTGGATATCGTCTTGGTGTGCATGACCTAAAATGACACCGAACTTACACGGGCTGAAGAACTGACCAGCCGTGGGAATCGGGGAAAGTCGGCTGTGGATATATCATAAAGGCAACCAATAAACAAAATGGCGGTGAAGCAAAGCTTTTCAAGATATTCTGTTTATTTTTACAGCCTGAAAGATCAAAACGACGATTCCTGGAATATATCTTCCGTTGAAACAAGGCGTGTGGTGAGACTCACTGCAGCTGGCCGCACCCGAGCCCTGGAGCTTTGAGTTGCTGTTATGGAAATACAAAGGGTTGCCATTGTACTTTGGCATAAAAGCTTGCTGTTATGAAAATGCCAAATGTCAGCCGAATCAGAAAGCAGGCCTTTGCTCCACACTGTATAGCATACTTTCAAGGGAAGTCGAGTGCGAAGAAGGAGCCGCTGTCATGCTACGGTAAGGACATGACTTATTGCTTGAAATCTCTCGATCTGCTCATCACTATCATTTGTATGTCTGAGCTACTCACTACTGCTCTTCCCTATTCTACATTTTCAACTGAAAAAGACATCCTTTCCACACAAATACAGACAAGAATGAGCGAGGGGGTTGGGCAGGGGTGGGGGGAGGAATTGCATAATGGTTGTGGTTTCATCCCCGGGGTAACATTGTAGTGAAGGACTTCAAAAACCTATGCACGATTCCATCAGTACAGTTAATGCACTGGAACAGAAATACATTTTACAGCGTTGCTTTGTACCATTTCATTACAATAGAAATCCCTGTGATTCTCACTCGATATTGATATCAGCCACACCATTACTGATGACTCACTCACCTACCTTCCCCCACTTCCCCCAATGAATTTTTTAGAAGTGCTTTCATGTTTAAATGTAGCACCAAACATTTATTTGGCCTTTTATTTTCACTGCTGCATCAGCTCTGCTGTGACAGTGAAGGATAAAGATGAAGACTCACTCATTTAAGGCCGAGTAGTCAGGGGAGCTTCAGTGGGGTTTCAAACCTGGGGTCACATCATCATGAGGCATGCACTCAGATCAAAACCCAAAAAGGGACGATCTTCAACCCTCACATTGCGACAGGACCACTGGCTCGTCTTCTCTAGAGGAAGGCATACTCTATGATGCAGTACCCTTTTGCGAGCACTACCAGACACTTTGTCCGATCAGAAGCAGACAGCTCAGAAGGTAAGCAAGCTACCACTGGTCTCTCCTGCCAGATTGAAGAACTAAAATGAGGTAGTGATAATGTGGAAGACATAATAGGAATGCTTTAGAAAGGTAAGGACCCAGTGCCCTTTCACCCGCTACAAAGTCACATCACACCGATTAGCACTGCTCGAGAGATTAATCAGAATCGTGATAACAGAGGCAGAGCAATCAATTCATTTCTCATCGCCTCCACTGTGAGAAACGTCACAAAACACAGAGCTTATGGCTGAGAGCCTTATAATGTGGTGCCGGTCGCAAAATGAGCGATGCCAAGATAAATGGAGCGAGTCATTGCGGACAGTGCAAAGCAAACATGTATATTTTAATACCACATTGACCGCAATCAATTAGAGGATATGGTCATACGTGTGTCAGTTATTTCACACTGCCAAATTAAATGCTCCCTGACATAGGTATAAACAGATGGAAGAAGATGCGTGTTGTTGAAAGCATAAGGCCTCAGCTGGATTGAAATGCTGCACGATTTCATTCGCTTCAAACTCTGGCAGGCCTCAGCTGTCCCGTCAGCCTGTGGAGGAAATCAAGGGAATCGAAGTGTTTCACATTCCATCTGCCAGGCAGTTGCTTGCTTCTTTTCCAGAACAAAACATCCACTGCCAAGGCAATACCCTGGGATACCTTGGTGTATAAAAGCAAACGCCTGCTCGGAGCAGTGTGTCTGAGGGTTATTCCTTTTTTCAGCTGCAGTGAAGTGCCAGAGTCGAATGCCGTTTGAGCGACCACTTCTGCGGTGACTTAGCAGTTAGCATATCCATAATCCGTGCAATGGAATTCAACGCCACCGGTTAAAAAATATTACATCAGGGTAGGTCTCTGTTATGTCGACTGAAATCCTTCAGAAAGAAACAAATCGTGAATTTGACATTTCAATTACCCTGAAGTTACCAATAAGTACAAAACTTGAAAACCAAAAGATGACTTCGACACACTGATGCAAGAAAGGATGGGTTTTGCGAAATGAAAAACGAATGAAGAAGAAAAAGATGATAATCACACAATACAAGTGAAATTAAAAGGAACTTTAACCCATAGCTTGGAACCATGAGGCCCACCAAGCCTGCGCAAGGTTTTTTTAATTGTTTTTAATTTTTAAGGGCTAAGACATGGAAGAGCTAGGACACAGGACAGATCAGGACACAACATAACAAAGGGAACAGCAGGAGAAAGGGGAAACACCAACAGTAGGGTGGAGGGATAAAGTAGATGGACACGGACAAACAAGGGATGCAGGTAATGATGAGGGGTAAGGGAGAACACAAGGGGTGGACCAGATGGATACCGAAGCAAAATTTTGGGAGGGGTCAGTGAAGTTTAACGGGTGTAGAAAAGATCATGTCCCATCAGCGTGTGGAGTTGCCAACCTATGGTTGTTTGTCCGTGCTCTCTCATTTTTTGGGCGTCAAGCAAGGAAGCAGCACTTACCATTTTTTAAGTATTTGGCATGACTCAGCCAGGGTCAAGATTTGAATCACCAACCTCCTCGACTCAGAGCAGATGCTCCAACGATTAATTCACCCACTCTGGTCAAAATAATTGTCGCTGATGTCTAAGTGATGGGTTTAAGTCCTGATATTTCCATGAACAACATCAGCAATTACAGCAACTCAACTTCAACACCTCCACCAAAACACGTCATCGTTTTGTTTCTTTGGAAAAACAACAAAAATCTAATCGCTAAGAAATACAACAAACAAGTGCACACTCATTCAAATTCACCCTGCATAGGGATTCCAGGTTTCCTTCAAAGTGTGTGGTTGCAGGTTGCACATTGTACACAGTATGCTTTATTGACAAGTTGCACGATTCGCCAGCAGAGACCACATATCAACGGGGTCCACACCTCCTGCAAGGCTTAACTTGCAATCATTGGCGCCTCTTCCCATCACAACACCACCTTTTTCACAACCGTTTCACATCTCCACATTCCCCACAAAAGTGTTTTTGCAATAAATCGACACAATGTAAGCCTAAGGTATCATCCTGAAAAAATTGTGTGTAGGAAAAGATGAAACAAAATGTTTGTTCCAGGTGTGTTAAGCAATTGGAATTTGTCGAAGATATCAAAAAGTCCCATATTTATTATAGATATGGTGAAAAACATGGTCTCAAGTAACCTCAATGTTGTGTTTAAATCCCAAATGCATTTGGGTGACAGAAATATACAAATTTGGGGAAACTGAGATGACTAAATTACAAAATCATGTACTTACAATGAAAGGTCAGAGCAAAATTTATATTTACAATAAAAGATACACGCACAAAGAATGAAATATGTAGAGAGCAATGAACTGCTTCGTTTACCACTGTCTACTCTACATGAATAACCAAACGAAAAATCATAGGGAGGCACATTCAAGCGAGGACTGCCCTGGTGAGGTGAGGTTAACTCGAGAGAAGACCACCCCCATTGAGGTGAGGGTAGCTTGAGGGAGGACCTCCCCTGATGAGGTGACGGTAGCTCGAGGGAAGACCGCCCCTGGTGAGGTGAGGGTAACTCGAGGGAGGCCCGCCATGTTGAGGTGAGGGTACCTCTGGCGAGCCCCCCCCCCCAACCTGGAAAGGTTTGCTCATGTGAGGCCCGTCCCTGCGAGGGTAGCTCGAGTGAGGCATGCCCCGTGGAGGGTAGCTTGAGCGAGGAACGCCCCAGAGAGGGTAACTCGAGCGATGCACACCCCGGCAAGGAACACCATGTCCAGGTTAGCTCAAGCGAGGCCTGCCCTGGTAAGGATAGCTCGGGAAAGGTCCACGCTAGTGAGGGTAGCTCGGGTGAGGCCCGCCCTGGTGAGGGTAGCTCGGGCGAAGCCCGCCCTGATGAGGGTAGGGCGAGGCCTGCCCCAGCGAGGTGAGGGGAGCTCGAGGACGGATCACCCCAGTGAGGGTAGCTCAAGAGAAAATCGCCCCCAGTGAGGATGCTCAAGGAAGGCTCTCCCGGGTGAGGATAGCACAAGCGAGGCCCACCCAGTGAGGTTAGCTCAGGGGAGACCCACACTGGTGAGGACAGCTTGAGAGAGGACCACCCTGTGAGGGTACTTCAGGTGAGTGAGGGCAGAACAAGCAAGGAATGCCCCTGTGAGGGGAGCTCGAGTGACACCTGCCCCGGCAAGGATTGTTTGAGTGAGGCCCACCCTAGTGAGGATTGTTTAAGCGAGGCCTGCCCCAGTAAGGGTTGCTCGAGCAAGGGACACCCCAGTAAGGGTAGCTTGAATGACAGATGCCCGGTTAGCGTAGGTTGAGCAATGCCCACCCTTATGAGGGTAGCTCATGCGAGGCCCGCCTGGTGAGGTTAGCTTGGGTGAGGCCCGCTCCGGTGAGGATTGCTTGAGCGAGGCTTGCCCTGAAAAGGTAGCTCTAGTGAGTGACGGTAGCGTGAGCAAGGATCGTCCCTCTGAGGGGAACTCGAGTGAATGAGGGTAGCGTGAGTGAGGAACATCCCTGTTAGGGTAGCTCGAGCGCGGAGTGCTCCAATGAGGGGATATCAAGCGAGGAACACCTCGGTAAGGGGGGGGGGGCTCGAGTGTGGCCCATTACGATGAAGGTAGTTTTATCGATTCCAATCCCAGTGAGGTTAGCTACAGCGAGGATTGCCCCAGTGAGTAGCACTCCTGAAGGCCTATTTGAGTGAAGAAGACTTTGTTGACCTGTCTGCCATTTATGATAGTCAATGACAGCATTCTTGTACAGAAGTTATTCCAGATAATAAAAGATGTAAGACTGACAGGACTGATTCAAAACCTGCTGGCCAGTAGACATTTCTTTTTGGACCACATGGCTAAATGCAGCAAATGGTATAGACAGAAGAATGGACTACCTCAAGGCAATGGTCTTGCTCCCTTACTGTTTAATGTATAAAGAAACAACCAACCCATGCATCCAAATACTAGGAGTTTCCTTTATGCCAATGATATCTGCATTGCATCCCATGATCAATTCCTTGAAAAGGTATGTGGAGCAGTCCCTCACTGATCCACTAACTGGATTAACCAATGACTATGCCATCAACCACTTGCGACACTTCCGCGCTAATCCAGAGAAGACGCAAATCAGTGCCTTTCATCTTAAGAACAGAAATGCGAATCGAAAGCTGATTATTTGTTGGTATGGGAGAAGACCGACTCATGACCCCACACAAATATACCTCGGAGTTAGCCTCAGCTATAAAGATCATGTCATCAAGACAAAGGTGAAGGTAGGAACCAGAAACAACATCGTGAGGGAGCTGATCGACTCCAAATGGGGAACAGACACTGGGACCATACTAAGCACCGCCCTTGTCCTGTGTTATTCAGCATCTGAATATGCCTGTCCTGTTTGGGGCCATTCCTCACATGCCACAAAGATGGATCCAGTCCTCAACACGGCCTGCAGAGATTTTTCTGGCTGTCTTAAAACGACGTGAGTGGACGACCTCTATTTGCTAGGTGGTATTGCTCCACCACCGATCAGATGGGCAGTCTTCTCACAAACAGAAAGAACCGAGCAGGAATGTGACTCTCGCCACCCACTCTTCAATCAGGAGCCAGCACCCAAGAGTTTGAAGTCCAGAAACAGCTTCCTCCATGCTGTTCAGCCCCTGGATGGTAACTCTTACATCTGCAGGATGGATGCTTGGTAAACACACCTGCAATCAAGACCTCACAAGCTGTCACTTGACCCTGAGCAGCCTGCCAAAAGGAAGCAGTGAGACATGGATGGCCAATTTGGCTGTGTCAATTTCCTCAGGACTGGGATTGGATGTTGCAAAGCCCTTATGCAGAAGGTGGGATATATAATCAAAATGGCCCAACTGATTGTGACCTTGAGAAGGCCCCTCAAACAACGGAGCATATCCTAGATTGCCCTCTCTTACCAGAGCTGTGCAGACCAGATGATTTGAAGCTTTTCAACTCCTGTGCCACGGCCTGTGTTTTGCAGTGGCTGGGAAAAGTGTAGCGAAGTGAAGAAAACCCCTCAAAAAAAGGTTTCCATAAGATCTCCTGGTCTAATTTAAAGCCAATTGCATTGAAGACACAATACTTCTACATTCATCATGGTCTGAACTGGTACATCGCAATACAGGTTTCAATAATAATGCAACGAACCTGTAATGTATAATAATATGACAAGCATTATTAAAGTATCTTTATTGGATGATCACAGTAGGAAGAAGCTATAATTGTCAGCTGAGGCAATTTAAACAGATTAAGCTGTCAAATTCTGGCCCACATTGTATGCCCTTGTAATCATTACAGTTGCCAAAATCAACCAACTTTCCAAAGGTGCCAACATTATATCTGTCATACAACATATGCCCGAATATTAATTCTTGGAAATTCTATCAACTCAAGTTCATTAAAACACATCAGTCATTACACTCATGAAAATTGCTGCACAATGCAATGCCTGACCATGTGGTAAATCACCTTACGTCTGCAAGCACGTTGTTTTATAATACCCAAACATTAGACCGTCGGGATATTAATAAAGCAAGCATTACAGATAACCTCAAAAAAAAAAAAATTAAAAATTTCTCTGATTAAATTAATGTCTCCTTGAGTGGTTGTGAAATAACCTGGAGCATCTAATTAGCGGAGAAACTCGGGATAAAAACAATACAGCCGGCAAACTGGAACACAGTCTGCACTCCATAAGCTTATCTTTGTGATGGAAGATGGCTCCTGGGGGGACTTGTATGCCTGGTGTTGGATTAATGGTGAGGGTGGGGGGGCTTGGGATCCTTGGATCCTGAGTTCAAATCCCACTCGGCTGTTGAATTAATACCAGGTGGGGTTGACTGTGCCTGTCATCCTTCTGAGGTCGGCAAAATGAGTGCCAGCATGCTGGTATCCTGTGTCGGAGTGGCGACCCGTCCAGGATTGTGCCCAATAGCCAAGGCGACTGTTGAGGCAGCACCAACTCTCTGCACAGAGTTTGGTCCTGATGGATGGATGGACATGTATATATGTTTGGAATGGATGGATGGATGGATGGATGGATGGATAGAGGGGCTTGTGCAAATATGAAATGCATAGGACAGGGACATAAGGAGACTTCTTCACAGGCATCGGAACATACTTCCATTTGAGGGGCAAGAACGCTGAGATGTGGGCTAGAAAGCACAAAGCCACCCCACAATGGAAGGGTGGAAGTGACATCAGGGGTCGTGCAATGCTCATACATGCTGTTTGTTCTCTCATCTCGTGATTTTACCTACCTTAATCTCACCGCCATATTCTCATCCCACCTCTCATGGGCATCACCAGGGGAGGTCGTGGGGTGTCAAAGGGAGAGAGTGGAAACTCCAACTTAATCAGGGAAATCCAGACTCGGTGGCATTACAGTTAGAGCGTCCGTCGGTTCTGAGTCTGGGAGGTCGGTGGTTCGAACCCTGGCTAAGTCATATAAACCAAATACTTTTTAAAATGGCACGTACCGTTTCTTTGCTTGATGTTCAGAATTTAAAAAGGATAGAACATGGACAAACAACCATAGGTTGGCAACCACTGCACAGGCTTGATGGTCCTAATGGCCTCCTCCTGCACTGAAGGTCCATGTAAAGGAACGCATATTATTATAATCACAGGCAGCCAACATAAAATAGGAAATACAATAACTGAACGGTGTCTGAAAAAATCTGGAGGCAAAACAATGTTTGCCCCCACCCCACAGACTGTGATTTTATTGGGGACAGTGCCCCCCCCTCCCCCACTGGCTTCTGATGCCTATGTTATTTTACATGAACACAAGGACATGAGTAGAGAGAGAATGGACGAATCGACACAGCATATCGGATTTGAATCCCATCGTGTTGAGCAAAGTGCTCGGAAGAGAACACGAATACAGATCAGCCTGTGCAGAAAACACTTCCTGATTATCTGGAATGGGTATGAAAAAAATGCTTGTTGGTCTCGGTAGATGATGAAAGTGAAATGAAAAATGGACACCACGAGGCATCAAAATGCTTAAAGTGCCTCACCAACTTCCATGAACACATCGCCATTTAAGAAGAAAAAAAAAAACAATGCGCGAGTCATCATTGTTGGAGCCCACAGCAAGTGTAGTCAGGAAATTCGATGCTGGCAACAATGTCAGATGTGCGACTATTAATTTGGCTTCTTTATAATATTTCTTCAAAGTTTGTTGGCACTAGGCAGTGGTGTTAAATCCTCTCGGGACATTCCCTATTTATGTCACCATCCATCGGACACCGATGGTATCACAAGAGGAAAGGAAGCTAGCTTAACCCAAAATTCATCTGGCACAATGGTGGCTTTTGATGGCAAGAGTTATAATTCAAGGCGTTCTCACGATATGTATTGTTTGAAAAGTGTTGCCTCGCATGGCCCTCGGCCCAGATAAAGCTCTTGACAAGTTTGACATTTTCTCTCTGCAGGGATAAAATTGATCATGGCATCGAGATGATGGCTTCTGAAAGCTATTTTGTCGGGAGATGCTTGGAGCTTTTCCTTCATCCCGCAAACCAAGATTTCTGGCTCGGAGCTCAAACTTAATATCAGTCATCCGGTTGCTAAAGCAGGAACGCCACGCAGTTCTGCCAATTACCTTTGACCCGGGGTTTAAATGGCGACGCTGAAAACAATCATCTAATAGTCAATACAGTGGGTTTGTGCTTCACACAACCCTTCAGGTTGCAGAATCTCTGACATGTACATTAGTTACACAGTTAACTGAGCACAAGAAAAGGCCAGTCGGCTCATCTCGCCTGGGGTAAGTCCCCTCCCTCCCAGCATTCATGATAGATGACACTCAAGCAGTGTTCTCTCAACACGCGTACGGCGTACCATGTGGTGGTCATGGGGGAGAAAGACTGGCAGAAGGAAAGGAAATGGGGAGAAGAGGATAGGAATAAGAAAAGGGAATGGATTTAGTGAGGTGAAGGGAGGGGCAAGGAGATACAGAGCAGACAAGACATCGCTTTTCATAACAGGGGAGACAGAGTCTTGGTTTTGTTTGTTTTGATCTTTTCGTTTTCGCTTATTTATTTAATGTGAGGAGGGGGCACTGGGTCGCGGTTTAATTAACATAGTTGAGACAATCACGTTGAACCAGAGCCAAGATCAAAGGAATGGGATCATCTCAAATATACCTTCAGTACAACATTCACACCAAAGAAACAGATCACAACAATCCAATCACAATATACCTATGATATCTGCCAACATCACTGTCCCCTTTGATCCCACACCGCTCTCTATCTCTCTCCATTTGAGGATTTATCATGAAGCTTCTGTGTGTTTGTTTTTGTTTGTTTGTATGAGTGTGTGTGTGTGTGTATGTTTGTTTATGTGTATGGGTGTGTGAGTGTGTTTGTGTGTTGTACCACTTGTGTGTATGTTTGTTTATGTGTATGGAGTGTGTGTGTGTATGTTGTTTATGTGTATGGGTGTGTTGAGTGTGTTTGGTGTGTGTTGTGTATGTTGTTTATGTGTTATGGGTGTGTGTGTGTGTATGTTATGTTATGTGTATGGGTGTGTGAGAGTGTGTGTGTGTGTGTATGTTTGTTTGTATGAGTGTGTGTGTATGTTGTTTATGTGTATGGGTGTGTGAGTGTGTTAGTTGATGAGTGTGTGTATGTTTGTTTATGTGTATGGGTGTGTGAGTGTGTTTGTGTATGAGTGTGTGTGTGTGTATGTTTGTGATGAGTGTGTGTGTGTATTGTTTATGTGTATGGGTGTGTGAGTGTGTGTGTTTTTTTTTGTGTGCTTGGTTTTTTGTGTGTTGTGTGATGGAATTGCTTGGAACAGTTGTGTGTGAAAAAATGACGTGTGTGTGTGTTGTGTGTGTGTGTGTGTGTGTCTCCTCATAACTCCAAAACCATGAAACCTAGCAGCCTGAAACTTTTCATGCACACAAAGGAACTCCATGGAAGTAAAAGAGTGAAAATGGGTGTTTGAGTTAATTAAAACATCTCTTTTGAAGATAATTAACGGCCTTATTAAATGATATCCTTTATCAGGCGCTCCTCGGCCATTTCGCTCTCTGGGGGTTTAAGGCGCATCCTGGGTTACCTCACTGGGGTCTGAAGCAACCATATTTTTGGCCTGCTCAATGTTGCCTTCATTTGGAACAGGCCGCAACGATTTTGTGACGATAAAGTTTTTTTTTTTCACTTTCCTCACTCATATTATCGAATGCCTATTCATCATAGCTACGAATCGCTGTGTACACTGCAATGCTTATCAACGCCCGGAGATGCCAGCGTTCCTGACTTCATTTCATTTCCACACGTGACATAACCAAGAGAATCTCTTAAACTGAGCCAAATTACAAAATTTAAGCTCCAAAATCGAACTTGGCAGCAGTCCGACTGCTAAAAAAAAAAAGTGTTCATTTATCCAATTCAGACATTGCTTGGGCAATTCTGGCTTCATGGGTTTACATGACCGACGGCAATGGGCAATCACTGCCACCAAGCCAGGCATTCCATTGGAGTGCTTGCTTGAGTGATTAAGCCACTTGGCAAGCGCTCACCAAGCTGCTTGGTTGTTCATTTCAAAACCACTGGAAGTAAGACCTGTTGTTTCACTGATGGAAATACCAATCTTTGCGTAATTGCTAAAAAAAAAGTTTTAAAGAACGAATAAAAATTAACATTAAGCTTAAGTTTTCCTCTGTTTGGATGATTATATTTAGTGAAGAAAAGAATAAGAACGTACAGAAAGTGGAACTTCATTTGGCGCAACGATGTCCTCTATAACCTGCTTTTACAATCCATGACGATAGAGTCGACAGGGGTCTTTTTCCGGCAATTACATATGCAGTTTTCTTTTCCTCTTTTGTGCAATCTGCTTTCACGACAAAATATTCATATAAATACACTAATAGTTTCTGCAATATAATGATAGTCGGCAGCGGCTCTAAACGGAGAGGTACATAGACAGCACACACGGAGGTCAGACATAGTGGGGCTTTTGCGTGCCTGCATGCACTGGCGTAGCAGGGGGGGGTGAACGAGGTGGCCGCCCCGAGCAGCACTTTTGGGGGCGGCAAATTTGTTTTGTTGCATCTATCATCTATCACTGTCAACACTTCTGAGGACAATTTTCCCACGGTGTGTGAATGCGCAAGCGCAGGGAGGGGTTGAACTGTGCAAATGGCCCCGCTCTCCATTTGCTGACCAATGGTTGCGGCCAACGATGTCTCAAAGAGAGGGGGCGGGCAAAAATGAGCATGCGGCATGCTGGGAAACTAAACTCGAAGACGAGGCAGTGAAGCGTTCGCGTCTCATTCTTATGTTCGTAGCTTATTCCTGTGTTTGTAGCTCATTCCAATTCGCCGTTCTCGTCTCATTCCTGTGTTCCCGTCTCATCAGGGGTGTACCTAGAGAGAACTAGAGTATTTAACACTCAGGGCGGACCCTTCCTTTGGCACCCCCACCCCTCCCCGGAGATGAATGATTTTAAAAATCAAACACACAGAAAACACATCATGTGTGCAAGTCAAATTTCAAGCAAGTTGCAGTACTGAACCTGTAGTAAGCAAATTGGAAATAAGAAAATAGATTTTAATTGGTGCAAACCGCTTAAATAAGACCTCATGTCCTTCCTTCCATCCATCCGACAAAAATGAAGAAGAACCTTTCTAAATCACCATGTTTCATTCGATAAGTTTGTTGTTGTTTAGTTTTTTTGTGTTATTCTTTGTGCATCAGGACAGTAAGGTCACCCCGCCTGTTGGGGAAGTACGCGTCAGTCCCCCACGGGGCCACTTTTTAAGCGGTGTATCAGCTTCACTGCGCAACTTCCTTTTAACACGGTGCGATTTTTGATTTTTTTTGTTTTCCGGGATGTTTGACAAAATAACAAGTAATAAAAGAGTCGGGTACAAAAAAGGAAGCAGGCGGGATGATCAACTGGTGGTGTATTTTTATATTTGGCCAATATCTTACACGCGCCCTTCTTGGAATCAAGATTATTTTGGGAGGTGCTACAAATAAATTAACTTTATTACTGAGTTACTGTCTTCGGTAAGTAATAATAATAATATGTCACTTGCACCGCCCTCCCCGCACCCCCCTGAGTACGCCAATGCATCTAGTTCCTGTTCTCCTGAACGCTTAGTAGGTCGATGACGATTTTAAAAGGTGGAAAACAAAGGTGTAACTGTTTATTTGCAAATGCGCTGTACATGATTTGATTTGCAATAACGTTGTTTAATTAGGCTTTGTGTTTAATTCAGCATGTGAGTTACGAGGGGGCGGTAATTTGACATCTCGCCCCGAGCGGCATTTTTCCTTGATACGCCACTTCCTGCATACGAGCAGATTGGAGGAATGCGTATGTGTTGGGACATGCATGCAGGGAGGCCTTTGCCAGGTAGATTACAAGGGTTTTAATTTTTAAACACTCCCGCCCAGTTTTACATGGAACATGGTGGTTAAAAAGAAAACGTTGCTGTTTGGGTGCGTTTTATCGCCTCAGTAATGCCCTGTACACTGCCTACCCTCCCCTCATGCATCCTTCCCTTGCCCTTATGCTGCCGTCCCTTCCCTCATGTAGCCTACCCCTCCCTAACACAGCTTACCTCTCCCTCACACAGCTTACCCTCACTCTGCCTCCCTCCCCCACGCTGTCTCCCTCCCGCTCCTCACACTGCCTCCCTTTCCTCATGCTGCCTCCCCCCTCGCACTGCCTCCTCTCCCTAATGCTGCCTCCCCCCCTCGCACTGCCTCCTCTCCCTCGTGCTTCCTTCCTTGTCCTCACGCTGCCTCACCCCTCAAACTGCCTCCCTCCCCCCTCATGCTGCTCCCCTCCCCCCTTGCGCTGCCTCCCTCCCCCTTGCGCTGCCTCCCTCCCCCTTAACACTCCCTCCCCCCACCCCGTGATGCCTTCCACCCTCCCCTCTCATGCTGCTTCCCTTCCCTCTCCTCACGCTATCCTCCTCCCAAACCCCTCCCCATCTCACAACTTTTCAGAGGTCGAGGAGAGGAAAGGGTGTCAAAGAATGTGTGAATTGAACAAATGAAAGCTTTTTTTTTTTTTTTTATTCGCAGCTTTCCCTCAAATCCCCCAATTAAACGCATGTCCAGAACACCCCCTTCCATACCCACTACCCCTCTCTCCCCCCCCATCCTCCTCTACCCGTCCCCTCCCTCCTCTCTCTTCCTCCCTTCCTCTTTCTCTCCCCACCCCACCCCCTTGATATTACTGTCAGCGAAGTGACGGGTTGTTTTTACTGGTCGTTAATAAACCATTTCACCCTGTTCCAACTCAAGGCATTGTTGAGCAGGCCAAACAAAATGACGAATTAGGACCCCAGCGAGGGACAGCAATGTGACTGAGGATGTGCTTTATAAAGGATATAATTAAATACGCCATTAATTATCTTCAAAAGGGGTGTTTTAATTAACCCAAACACCCAATATTTACTCATGCACTTCATTGGAGTCCTCGTGGTATGCATGCACAGTTTAAGGCTTCAAGGTTTCATGTTTTTGGAGTTATGGAGGACACACACACACACACACACACACACACACACACACACACACACTTATTATTCGAGATTACATTATGAATGGTGGGTAGAGGCTTGTAGGCTACACCAATCCATGCACTGCGTACTATCCTGCCAATCCTTTCAGAAAGGCCCGGGTAGTGTGGCAGCCCACAGTGACAAAACATGTCTAGCTCTTTCCATTCTGTCCATTTTGCTTCTTTCAAGGTGGGGAGTACCCCCTTGCTGTACCCATTTTTGAGCAGGACTCCTCTAACTAATCTGATTTCTTTAATTGCATTAGCTTTGGAAAATGACATTTCTCATGCCCGAGCTGCCACGGTCCATGCCACACTGCGTTTGTGGGAGATTGGGTTGCAGGAGTTAAAGTCCAGTAATCTGCTGGTGTGGGTTGGTTTCCTGTAAACAGAAGTCCTTAGGGAGCCGGCAGGCTTACGGTGAACCTCCACACCCAAAAGGCCAGTTTGCTTTCTTTTTCAATTTCATTCGTGAAGTTAATGCTGGGGAATACACAGCCAAGTTGCCCCAGGAAGTGGTCTACCATGTTTGTAGGCACAATAGCAAAGGTGACATCCACGTGGGAGCCAATTCTCATGAGCCTCGAATATCAGTGTCACACCCCATGATCCAGTGAATGAATGACTCACCAGGCCCGACCCAGACATCTATTGACCTCAGGCTCACAACAGGCAGAGACACGAATATCACTGCCAAGGAAAGTGAATCTCTCTGTGACCTCACCATCCTCACCACAAACAGGTACAGACAAGATAGCAGCATTCAAGATGTCAATGAAAGCTTGGATCTTCGTTTTGAACCAGGAAACCCATAATCCCAGCAGCTCTGACTCCTCATTCAGCACTTCGAGGGCCCCCAAAAGGATATCCAGAGTCCCCGCAAAGA
>CM068955.1:76882506-76894258 GCA_035128595.1 Eptatretus atami | reverse complement strand
ATATATATATATATATGTATATATATATATACATATATGATGCGCCTCCTGACTGTTTGACTGCTCTGGTGAGCATCACCGCGGATTATGTCTCACACAGAAACCGCATAATCCGCAAAGAACAACTATCTGTCTGCCACCCAGATGATTGTTCCCACAAATGCAAACCATTCAATCTGAAGGCATGTGATGTGATCAGCAGGTAAATCGAAACATGTGGAGTGTGACGAGCACGCCCCCGATCTCCATTGGACAGAGTGCGGTTTTACCTTGTGAGACATAATCCACAGTGATGCTCACTATAAGTCAGGAGATGCATCTGATATTTAAACAATGAATGTGCTCATCATTGGTTAGATATTCATTGGTACGCTGTCCTAATGAGGGTAAATAAGCCCAAATGCAGGACGGCATGTCGTTGAAGTTGTGGGGACACACTCCTCTGGAAAGGGTCAAATTGTCAGGTCAGGTCAGGTATGGGAGATGTGCGCGAAAGCGACGTACAGCGTCTTTTCTGGCGACTCAAGGGGCGCTCCGTTGGCTTTCGCCCAGGAGATCGCAGCCATCATCTCTTGAGAGCTGGTCAACGTGCTGCAATCCGAGGTACGTGGTCCCATTGACTCCTTCCACACGAGACTCCCTCGCTGAGAGACACTGTTGAAGCCGATCAGGTCGAAACCGACCAAAGTCCATACGCCCAAACTGACGTCACCAGGATATGCAGTGAACAAATCTCTATCCGAGAGTTCTCTGCAAGCACCGCTATCGTTGGACACCAAATTGCCAAGCGATACCAAGGATCTCCGAAGAGACTGTGCAAAGATTAAGTATCGCTATCAATCTTGTCAGAGTCAAGTCTCAACATCCATAGAGCAAGACTGAACAAGAGCTGAAACGTTGATCTTGCCTCCCCGTCTACAGTACCGAAGCGCCACACGCCCCCATGACATCGAACGCATGTACTCCCAGGCAACCCCGGCGTTATTGACCCCGACTCACAGCCAGCAGGACATGACATATATATAGCCAAGGTAGTGATTCTCCTGACTCGCAACGATCCTCACCACACAACACAGACCAGAGGAGAGCAGCATCCAAATGTCATTCTGAAACCTGATCTTAGTTTGACTCAAAAACCCGAATCCCAGCGGCTCCGATCCTCATTCCAGCCACCTCGGAGGCCCAAAGATAAAGTCTCCGCAAAGACTGCATTACATCTGCGAAATAAGTCCGAGATCTGACATTACAATCCAAGACACCGCAGCTGATCTCCGACATCTCTAAAATCCATCCATACAAGTGCTGAAATGGGCCAGTACCCACCACCTGAACGAACCTCATAACAACTGGAATAAGTCAGATGTACCCACACCACACTTCACGACACTCCAGTACCAGAGGTAGGTTCAGACATCAGAAATCGATTCTAGTTTCGGGCACCCACGAAGACCAGAAGTCCGTTCAGGGCATCCGATCTTGTAATAAACGCTTTACAGAGATCAACATGGCTGCAAACCCTCCGAAACTCTCGTCTGGCTTGGTAGACACGAGAGCGGAAGATACGGGTCAATCGTTGACCTCTTGGTTAAAAGCCTGACTGCTCTGACGCTGGTGCTCACGCAGGCATGTGCGCCAACCCTATCAAGAATTATAGAGCAAAAGACCTGCCCAGCACTCGAAGCAGCGTCGCCCCTCCCTGCAGTTGGCATGTCTGCGACTCCATTCCCTCAGAGAGGGCAAAAAGGCCCCTTCCATCAGCTCATGATCTGCTGGTTCCAGAGAACACAACTGCATGCAACGAACACGATGCAGCTTCCACCAGCCTCTGAGATTCAATGGATCGCCAATCCCTGAGCTATTACCCGTTTCAACGGCTTCACGCAGCCTGGTTCTTCCAACAAGGCACCTGCACAGTTGATTGAGGTCCGAACAGGGATGTAACACCTCTGACGCTACACTCGAACAGTGGGGATCAGCCTGTACACACGCTTAAATTACGCCAAACGCGGCGCATCACTTAGACTCCTCTGTCAAGATACTTACTACTCTCTGCGTCTTAACGCAGGTCCGTAAGGATGGCTGATGAATCGCAATGCACCGAATTCCACTGTAACGGAAGAATCTTTGACCACAGTTGATTCGTACCCCTCACATTCGTCGCACAAGGCCTCCTTGTGCCACCCTTAGTTGCATCCAACAGCTTACGCCTCAGCTCCCATGAAAGACTCAGCTTGATTTTCAGCTGCCGCTCGCACCTCTGGCAATTCAGTGTCCCTTGAGACAAAATTCTTCTTCCTGCGCGGTGAGTTCAAGACATCCACTCGGAACATCAAGGACTGGTTCTTGAACCATGCCCACAACTTACATGACCCAAAGCACCCATCGACCCCCAAATGTCCAATCAGCCTATTTGCACTTACTACACTACTCCTTCCTTGAGCTTGCCAACATCCATCTAGCTGGGATGGTACCATTCGTCCAGGATTTAAAGTGCAGCTTTAGATGTCAACAAGCGGTGTCAGATTGAGGAATTGAGCATCCCCCAGCCCTCCGGTAGACCGCTGCAGTTCGGATACTACAGCGACTGGTCAGATCAGACGGCATTGGTCAATATCTTTGCCCTTCCTCTCCCACCACCATCCCCAGCCCCCCCCCCCACAGCGCGTTGGAATCCAAGTCGCAGATGACGCTCTTGTGGGCGGTGAAAATGAACGTCGACTAGTCATGCGTCTGCAAAGTTAGGATAGTGCTATTCTGGTTCATGAGTCTGACGCATCGAGGGAGCACAACATGTGCATAACATCCCTATCAGTTCCAGTCGATGCATTGAAATTCCCAAACGAATAGTGTTTCGCTGGTGCAGCTGATCACCACAGACTAGCCGTAGTGCGAGAATGTGTCGTCATGGCGAGGTCGCCCTCAGTCGGAGCATATGACAGAGACTAGCGGAACATGAACTAATGATGCCCCCCCGATCCTCTAGTCTCATAATTCATCGTCACCCGGGTGTTACCCACCCCGTCAATTCATATTTCGGTTCAGTTATTGAGAACACAGTACAGCAACTCCTTTTGAGTATGGTACCATTCAGAGCGAAAGACAATGTTATGGCTGTAACAACCACCTATTAGCCGAATGGCTCTGAATAGAGAGGGCTGCAATTCGATGTCAAGATGCTTGAGATAGTGAAAAAAAGAAGATATGGGGTAGTTTCTTCTCTTGGGATCGGTTACAGTCCTGGACTCTTTCTAATTTCCGAGACGATCAGGTTATAAAGGGACGGCGTTGATGGACGACACCACTCAGCACCATCGCGAACACTCTCCGATCTGACCTGGATCTTACCGTGGTTTATTACTCTTTCATCAAAGATTGGGTGGTCGAGGCTCGCCAATACCGTCTCCGTGCCTTTGCCCTGCGAAGGCAAGCTGCACAGGAGGTCATCCCCACGGAGTGGGTTTTCTCAGGTTTTTTTTGCGTTTTGTGTTTTCCGAATGAAGGGTCTTTACGTGGCGGTAGCGCCATCTGCACCCACCTCCCTATAAAAGTAAACATGCAGGAGACCGCCAGCACTAGTTGGGCATAGAATATGGACATGGCACGTTGGTCAAACAAGGACTCTACCTTTGGAAGGTTCTTGCTTTCAATGCTGGTGTCCATCGCATCAAACCACAGAAACATGGTGGGGGAGACGGTTAGTAGCGACAACCCCCATGGAAGGCTAGTACAAGGTTACAATGGTACCATGTGCTGTCACACCTACCCTGACTTGACTGTCATTGTATGAAGCATTCGTGGCCTGTTAGGGTTAGGATGTGTGTGGTGTTCGGTGTGTTGCCGTCGTTTGTTATGATCACGTGCTTCAGCCTGTGCGCTGAGCGGCATGTGTATGCCAATGGGATAGTCTTGCTGGACTGTGTGCTTTGGCCATGGGGGTCAAGGAGCATGCCCCAAGCTGTTTAAACGTTTGATTTTTTTTTATTACCTTTTCTTGAATAAAAAAGGTGCCGTCAAAAGAGGCAAACAAGCCCGAAATCCGGATAGGCGGCTCTGTTTGATGTTTAATTGATGTTGACCAAATAATCTTTGTCTACTTGACAGAGTCACCGGGCCGAGGTTTCCGGATTGGAGGTGGTGCTTTGGTGCAGGGCTATGTCCAATGGAGATCGGGGGGAGTGCTCGTGAGGTCACACTCCACATGTTTCAATCTTCTTCTTCTTTCGGCTAGCTCCCGTTAGGGGTCGCCACAGCGGATCAACCGTCTTGTTGTCTGCATAATGATTTGGCATAGGTTTTTACGCCGGATGCCCTTCCTGACGCAACCCTTGTCGCCTCTTATGACACACAGGGATATGGTACACCGATTCTAACCGGGGCATACACCGGGCCCAGTACAACTGGTACTCATGTTCGCCGACCTCGGAAGGATGGCAGGCTGAGTCAACCCCCTGGTGTTTTCGACTTGGTATATATATACGTATATATATTAATTCAGTGTCCCAACGGGGCTTGAACTCAGGACTTTTGGGTCCCAAGCCACTCCCTAACCACTGCGCCAACACCAGGCTTACTCCAAGTCAATATATATACAATATATATATATATATATATATATATAGTACACATAATATATGTGTATACCCGTAGTTTCGCTGACAGTAATACTGAGAAGGGGGGAAAAGGAGAGGGGAGAGGGAGACGGTGGGGAGAGAGGGAAAGAGATTAGTGAGGAGGGTGGGGAAGAGAGGAGGGAGCCAGAGTGAGGAGGGGTGGGGGAACGAGGAGGAGGGAAAGTGAGGAGGGAAGGAAAGTGAGGAGAGGTTGGGGAGAGAAGAGGGAGGGAAAGTGAGGAGGGAGGGAAAGTGAGGAGGGGTGGGGAACGAGGAGGGCTGGGGGAGCGAGGAGGGAAGGAAAGTATATAAATGTATGTTCATATATATACATATTGTTACGGTTGTGGAAATTCGCATTACACCATAAAGGGCCCGCAGGTGAGATATCTCTGTAAGTACATGTGTAGTTAGCCCAAACCGTTGTATAGAGGGAATTTATGTGATTCATCCGGGCTGCGACGCTTTGAGTTAGCCATTTTTCTTTTCTGTCGTTATTTTGAACCAACCACGTCTCAACCGCCATCACACAACAACCACCTTAACCACCACGCCAGCCATCGTCACCACTACAACCACGCTCCAACCCTCAGACAACAACCACAACGCCAACCCTCACCACAGAAGACCCTCCACCACCTTTGCCTTTACTTTCACAACTTCATCCCACATCATCGCTTCTACGGCCATTCCCAAACACCACCAGTCAACACCAAACGTCGTGGTCCGGAGCCGTTCAGCAGTGAAGGCCGAACGCGTCGATCCGCGGATCAGGAATGCTACACGCCCACTTCTCCTCCGTCCAATGGGCGAGCGCGAGGCGGCTAAGCCCGCCTCCAAGCGCGTGTATGTGAAGTCCTCTATGCAAATTTTAGGATCAGGGGAGGTTCACGCCCATTTCACGCCCATGCCCGACCAATGGCTGACCGGGGGGGGGGGGGGCGGCGTGGCCCCGCCTCCAATCGCGTTCTGATCCTGGAATTTGCATATTGGCTTCTCCTGCGGCTATAAAGGCGCGAGAATTACCAGGAGAGTGTCGTCGAGGAGTTGCTTTTGGAGACAAGGAGCGTTGCGTTGGTGGAGTTGAGTCGAGTGCGCGCGGTGGAGCTGCAGGAAGGGAGCTCGGTCCGAGGCAAGGAGGACGGCGGTCAGCGACGAGGTTGCGGTGTGGGGGATCGCTCGTCTCGTCGCGGACCCAAGCCAGCCAGCCACTCCCTCCCCCAGGGCATCAACAATTTCCCTTCCCCCCGCGCTGAGATAGTGCAAAAGGGTGCCACGTTCCTCCCACCCCAAACGTGGTGCCAACGAGCACGCCAAGGGGCACGGAGTCGGGGCACAGCGGCGCGGCCATTTTGCGGCTTGCCCGCCAACGCGTCACGAGGACGCGGGTAAGACCTCCCCGGTCTCGCGGACCTGGCCGCTCCTCCAGGCCCCGCGCACATTTGGCCTACGGGCCTGTCTGTCTTCTTGTCTGTGAGGGTGGCTTCTTTCTTTTGCTTTTGTGTAAATGTGTGTTGGCACCGTCTGTGAAGTAAAACTGTATAAGTGTTGCCGTGTGTACGCGTAGAGTCGGTTTTAACCCTTCCTTTGCTGCTTATGTGCATTTCGATTCTGTATGGCTGTATATACGTGCTTTCCGTGTGCCGCGGAATAAAATGCTTGCTTGTTGAACTGTTCCCGCTCTGCTTCGTCTCCTTCTTTTAATTGACTCTCCATCCTGCTTCACGTAAGGGGTTCGTAGTGGGTTCAACATCCCGGTAATTAATCGGAACCGTCAAGGCCGACGATAACACCGCTCAGTTATCACTGTAGCACGGAACGGACCGCTTAAGCGGTTCGTGTCCGAGTCGGCCTGTGGCGAGGTACGATCGCCCGGTCGACCATTCGCGCAGGTACTTAGGTAGATCGAATTTGGCGAGCAACCCTATCCTGCGCGGGTGGGCAATTGGCACGATCGTGGTGGGGTTAAACCCCACCGGTGACTAGCTCCCGGCGTTGTTCCGAGAGGGTCACGACAGAATTGTCCGTCCGGTGGGCGACGTGCCGCGATTCGAGTTACGTGGCCTTCGCACGCCGCGAGCGCGAATTCGCAACAATATATATATATATATTATATATATATATATTATATATATATGTATACATGTATACATACATGCTTACATACATACATACAAAGTGTTCCTTGCTGACATTAAAATATACACGAGACAATTTGAGGGATGTCGAGGTCAGAGCTCCGTCAGCTCAGACAAGTCTTTTTGCAAATTTATTTGTGATATTCCCATTTGCATCCAATAATTAATTTTCATGCCAAACAAATAACATCATATCCGATCTGACAAATGATATTTTTTCTCTTCTCTATTTTAGAAATTAATCCCGAGGAAGATGATAATGCGACCATGAGCGGTTTGCCACTTTGGACAACCATGAACTCACAAACCTTCCCCTTCCCTCCCCATGAAATGGGCACCTGTGCCACTGAATAAGGAAACACGTCCAGTGTAGAACACATGAAAAAGATGAATTTCAAACTTGCTTTTCACAAAATGAAGAGACACCTTTTTAAGTCAATACTTTTGGGTTTGTAATTGCGTAACAAATGGTTTGCGCATCGAGTTACCAAAATCATTACAATCAGTGCTGCGACTCCACACTTGAACGTGATGGCACACATTGTTTGCAGGATGATCAGATAACTCAACTCCACTGTGCTCATGTCTGTAGAAATCTAGTGTGGGTCTTGTTAATAGAAAACTGGTCTTGCTCGTGAAGGCAGGTTCGTGTCGTGCTGCCAGGTGGACAGGTAGAACAATGGACTGAATCGACAGAACGTTGATCGAAGTATGCTAACTGCTGTGGGAAGCAAGAAACAACTGACATTTCAGGTGTTCACCCTTCATCGGAGATAAAGAGCAGCTCTTTTGCTATGCACCATCATCCTAGTGCCACGCATGCAGGATGTTCCATCATGCAGCAATTCGTTCATCGAAGGGGATATTTAGCCGGCTGTCACTCCTGCGAATGGTTAAGGACTCCGTGGCATCTTTTGAAGAGTACAGGTAATGTTGTGCCGGTCCGCTGGCCAAATGCTGAATATCTGGTCTGAATTCATCAGCATAGCCCAGCCACATCTCAGTAGTGATGCAACTTACAGTCTGAATTTGTCACTGAATTGTGGTCAAATATGCATTCACTGGATAGGTAGAAACAATCTATCTGTTATGAATACAAAGGAGGTTGGTGGAGGAGGTTTGATTAAGGGGTTGGGGGTGGGCTGCGTCCAAGGAAGTCATTTTGAGAAAATGAAAAGAATGGAGCATCGGGGTAGGTGAAGGTGGGTAGGTATATGATCAAAAAAGGAATTACAAGGACATGTCAGTTGAGTAAATAAAGTTCATGAACCACTCAAAACTTGCCACCTACATGACTGCGAAACAAAATGTCCTGACATTGTTATGATGTAAAAGTACCTGCAGCTGTTCTCATTGAATAATGATTCCAAAACAATCCAACGTTTGTCACGTATGTAAAATTAATACATTTGACTCTTAAATATTAATTCTAGGGAGCCACACGACGGCAGAAGTTCATGGAAGGTCAGCCTTAAGACATTTTAATGATATTTATCTGCTACCCTTGTCTAAAAGCTTTGAGTCAGATGTGAATTATTAATGGTAATGGATGATAACTCTGCATAGGCTAATGTGTTAGTGTTGGCTAGGATGCATGCACATGCCTTGGGCAAGTAAACCAGACAATGTCTGAGTTGAAAACCATTACAATATTGGCTGTTGGCTGCACATGAGACTCGAGCTTGCTGTGCAAGCCAGCCGGACTTTCCACACAAGCATGAAGCATCGATGAAGAAGAAGTATTTTGTCTCATCGTACAACGTCAACCGTCGTGGGAAGTGATGTCCGCCTGACGTGTCAAGCAGATCAGCCCTTCGATCTCTTTTGCTCTGATGAAGGGCTAGCGCTCGAAACGTCAGCCGCACCTCGCTTGCCACAGCGATCGACATACTGTTAACGGGTTTCAATTGGCAAAATCCGATAGGACATCGTTAGTATCACAAGATTGCTGATGGGATTCAACAATTAACTTTTTTCCATAGCACGACTGCACTGTGCTCCACCAGAATGGTAGTTCATAGTCAAACATGACCACATCGTGTATAGATCCCCACGCCACCACCGAGTTACTAATGGCACCCCGAATCGGGATTTAAATCATGCAATGCCAGGAGGAATGGAGCAACTGCCATTTCAGGATGCACAAAGGCTGGCTGGTAATTTCTCACGAGTTGACCGTGTTTAGCTCATCCGCTAGAATAAACGAAAGCTTTGTTGTGCAGCATTTCAAACTGCTGTGACCAGCGGAACTTATGAACGATGGAGCTGTTCCAGCTCTCAAAGTGCATTTTTTAAGCCAAAGGGCATTCTCCACAGGGTGAGCAGTCGTACATACAGCAGCACTTTGTCGTTGGCATATTGATGAAGACATCCATCTACCAAGACGATTACGCATGAAATTTAAAGAATTGTAGAGAGCGAAATGAAAATGGCATGGCATGTGCACTTTTTCAATAGGGCTCCGCCATTTTGAATTTCCCCTTTTGAGAGTTTTCATTTCGAGCCAGTGATCTTGTCAGCGCAGAGAGCGGAGCCAACAGCACTCGTGCGACTCTGTTCCGTGCCAAATAGCATGGGAAGGACAGTACAGTTGCCTGTCCCTCCAGCCCACTGGTCTTGTCAGGCAATCGGCAAAGGGGCTGTCATGCTGTCATGGCTAAAGCATTAAAGTTCCCTGCAAGAGGCGAGCGGCCGTTGCAAGCAGAGCTCTCTCCTGCCACCCTTTGTTTCCACGGAGGTCTCGGCCACAAACAGCACGATTCTCTGCTGCTGGAATCGCTCAATCCGGAGAGCACAGGGAAAGGCGCGTCGAGTGATCGAGTGAGAAGAATGTGTGATGGAGATGGGCACACACTGAGATGAAAGAAAAGAAAAACTCAAAACAGAGCGAGGCAAGTCACACTCACATGGAGAGATCTCGAGGGAGCAGTAACACAAACCACTTTGGAAAATAATAATAAAAAAAATTGCTGCGTTTTGAAAATGCTCACATTACCACGAAGCCGAGGACGACTGTTTCAGACTCAAGTGATCACTCGCAAAAGAAAATATCTCATAGAAGATAAATTATTTAATGAAACCAAATTCTCGATGCAGTTAAATTCATATTCAGATTTAGATCTGTGGAGCTCAATGAAGGCCTTTTTGACAATAAGGTCTAAAATAGGTACTCCAAGCATAAGAAGCAGAGGGAGAGGAGGGAGATGAGAGAGGAAGAGATGGGGGAGAGGGAGAGATGAGGAGAGGGAGATAAGAGAGGGGAGATAGAAAGTGGAGAAGAGTAGTGGGGAGTGGGGGAGAGATGGTGGAGAGGAAAAGGAAAGATGGATGAGAGGACAGAGATAAAGAGAGAAAACCGAATGAGAGAAACAGAAAGGACAGAGAGAAGGAGAGAGTGCTGGGGAGGTGTGTGAGAGAGGCGAACGAGGAGAGAAAGACGAGCGAGAGGAAGAAAGAGGGAGCACGAAAGAGGAAGAGAGAGAGAGAGAGGAACAAGAGAGAGAGAACAAAGAGGAGAGAGAGGACAAGAGGGGGAGGAGAGAGAGAGAGAGAACAAGGGAGAGAATGAACAAGAGAGAGAGACCGGGTGCGATGAACCCAACGAGATTCCGATGACGCAGGGATCAGCGAGACGACTGACAGTAAACCGGTTCCCATTGTACACTTGTGTTTTGAGGATGACTGATGAGAGGGCGAATTTAGGAACGAGGAGAGGAGAGAGAGGAGAAGAATGAGTGGAAACCAAGACAGAGAGGGATGTCTAGTGTGTCCAGGAACCAAGAGGAGCGAGAGAAGCGGAAGAAGGAGATGGTGAGCCGAGCCGAAGGAGGATGAATAAGAGAGAATAACATCGAGAGTGTGAGAGATGTAGATAAGAAAGAGAACTAAGTGTAGAGGTGAAGTGAAGGGAAAGAAATACTCCAATACAAAATAGAATGGAATGAGAGAGGAGAGATGGAGGAGAGAGAGACGAGAAAGATACAACAGGAAATAGAGAGACGGTACGAGATCGAGATGAGAGAAGAGAGGAAGAGAGATGAATGAGATTGAAGGATGAGTAGAAACCTTAATCATTTGAGATGATGGAGAGACAGTATACACAGAATGTCAAGGATGGAGAGAGTATAGAGCTAGAACAAGAGCAGGAAAGAGAAAGGTAAACAAGAGAGAAGAGAGGAAGAGAGAGAGAAGCATGAACAAGAGTATTTGGGGCTGATAGAATTGGATATGAGGTATAGGAACAAGAATGAGAGATGAGCGCTGAGATGAGAGAGGGGAACAGAGGTGATCGTGGAGATGAGGAAGATCCGAGAGGAGGGGAAACGAAGGAGACGGAGAGAGAACAAAGGATGGAGAAGAGTAGACCACTTCCGAGAGACCAGGACAGAGAAATGAGGCCGTAACTAGAAGGAGAGCGGAGGATGAGTAGAAACCAAGCGAGATGGAGAGATGTGAAGAGACGACAGATACGAACATGAGAGTGAGAGGAGAGAGGAGTGAGGAATGGAAAGAAGAGATGAGACGAAGAGACACAAGAAGAGAGGACGCGAGCGACGTGGAGAGTACGAGAAGAAGGAAAAGAGACGAGGTATCCAAGAGGAAGAAGTAGAGTGAACCGAGAGAGAAGAAGAGAGGAGTGAGGAGATGGAGACTGAGAAAGAAAAGAAAGAACACGAGACATGAAGACGAGAGCTGACACGTGCAACGAGGAAAAAGCGCATAGGAAATAGGAACATAGTTTCTGTAAAGAAAGCTAGGAACAATGAGAGAGAGAGGAACAAAGATGAGAAGACGAGGAACAATGATTATGATCCGGAAAAGAGAGGAAAAATGATTTTCTGTGAGAGAGATACATCGAATCACTGTACAGAGTAATCCGGATCATGAATAGTACGGGAGAAGTGCCCCTGCTTTCTATGAGAGATGAAACCCCGATAGATAAGGATGAGAGAGTAATGAGATTTATGGACGAGGAGTATGCATGTTATTACTCAGGGAGATTTA
>CM068955.1:76855835-76875792 GCA_035128595.1 Eptatretus atami | reverse complement strand
AATACTACAAAAACGCCACATAAAACACTTAATTAAAAACAAAACATTTTGCATTTTCTTTTTTTGACCTTATGTAGATAAATTGGTATGGTGTTGATGTTCCACAGGCATGATGGGCTGAATGGCCTCTACCTGTATCCAATTTCCTTGTGTGTTCCCTTGTGTGAAGCCCACTGCACACTAGCCGATGTTCAACGACGTGACGCAACAACACCGTTGGCGACAAATCTTGTACAATCTCGTTTTGTCGTAGACTGGCGCACACTAAATGACTGTCGAAACTATTGTCAGAAAACAAAATGGCGATGAAGGATAAATGCAGGGAGAAGATGAGAAGGGTGAAAGCTCTGAGTAACAGTGCTTGTACGTCACCAACATCATGCCAGGAGAAAGAAGAGGTTCTGGGTAAAGCACTGGGTGGAGAGAATGCCGGCTCAGGGATATTTCAACAACTCGATGGTGGAACTTGCTGTAGAAGATAAAGGAACTTGTTTTTATATGTATGAGTAAATACTCCTTCCCACAAGGAGCTGCATTAAGCTCACATTTTTGCTTCTTCTTCAATCAAGGAAAGGCAAGCTTTTAAAGCAGGTATTTTTACGATTAAATGTACGTGAATATTTCTTCCAAGTAAATCGATTATTAGCTTTCCACCCAAGTAAATCGATGAGCTTTCCAGCGGTACCATTTTTATTATTCCACAACAGGAGGAACAACATACACTCTTTTAGCAAACACTCTTTTATAAGCTAGTGGAGTGCGTCAGTGTGTAGCGAGGAGAAACATGACAACCAGGGATGCTATTAAAGCTGCAGAGCGAGTTGCAATTCCTTACTTTTTTTGGCCACTGGTCATGAAGTCCTGCAATTCAAACACACACCTCATCCATTTACAGTAGATATTCCCAGGGATGGTTTTTAAGATATCTCTAAGATTCTTCTTCCTCGTTCCCATTGCTCCATTGATCACTGGTACAACTTCAGCGCTTTTCAGATTCCACAATCTTTTCACTTAATTTTTGAGGTCTTGATATTTGGTCATTTTCTTGTTTTCTGTTTCATTTTGGCCAAAATTGCTGGGTTTTCAATGCAATGGCATTGTTTTATTTTTGATACCTTAGTACTATGTCCGGTCACATTACTTTGTTTCCTATGTTCATGCTCGATGGGATCACCATGTCGCATGTGAGCGTTACTTCCTTGTTCTCAATTATCACTTTTAGTTCACATTTCCATGAGTTTTCTGGAACTGGGATATTAAAGTTTTTGCAAATGTGCCAGTGGATTACTCTACATACCCTGTTGTGCCTCTGTGTGTACAGTTGTTCTGCCATGAGGTTTTTTTTACATCCCGATTGGAGGTGGCTCGTGCTTTCTAACTTGCAGAACCTACACTTGACTCAGTTCTGCAATTTTCTTAAAGCCATTCGTGTAGTGTCCCTGGTCCTGGGCATTAATAATGATTTGTTCTCTATCCCAGTTGAGCTGACCTCTTCTTAGCCATTCCAGTGACCCTTGTTTAGCAATGCCTAGTCTGTCTAATTATTATTTTTATGTATTCTGGCTCTTTTGTTGTTCTCCCAGTTGTCAGTGTATATCTGTTGATATTTCACTTTATATTTTTATTTTGTCTTTTTTTGCAGTCGGTGGGGCTGTATTCGTTGCTCTTTCACTTTCATGCATGACATCTTCCATTTGCAACTGTCTTTGGAATTTTTTTGTGAGGTGGGTTAGGCATACCATCTCTGGCTTGCTGTCTTCATGTTTGCATAAAAATTGGATTGTGTAGTCTGTTGATCTTTTCACTTACTCAGCCAGTCCGACATATGTCATTCAGTGCACTTGGTCGAGTTCCATCAGGCCGGTACCTCCTTCTCGTCATGGCAGATACATTCTCAGGATGCACTAATTTTTGTGGAACATTGTGTGTGAGAGTGAGAGTGAGAGAGTGAGAGAGAGAGAGAGAGAGAGAGAGAGAGTGAGAGTGAGAGAGAGAAGAGAGAGAGAGAGAGAGAGAGAGAGAGAGAGAGAGAGCACATGTTTTTCGTGAAGTTCTACTGGAGCTTTTTGATGAGGAGTGTGAAACACCGAAATGACAGTCATGATCTTCCGAGTTGATTTGGCTAATTAATGACAAAAAAACCCGGAAGATTTCCCATGTTTTAAACGCATGCCATATTCACGTGTATAGAGCAGATCAAGAGGTCCTTTCATGCATGGCATTCAAATTGTAAAATAAACAAGAAAAAGAGCAATCAGAGATTGCAGAACCTCACCAGGACTTGTTTTGTGTAGTTTTATGTAGTGTATTTTGTGTGGCATTTGTGTACTGGTGTGCTACATAATTAATAAGAGACATAATTAGAACTGCCACTTTATAACTGCTGGCAGTGATGACCGGGTACCAAGATGTCCCGCTTTGAAACAACCCCGCTTTGATCGGCCACCTGACTCTGACCCATGACATTTTTTAAATTATTCTATTGAATTTAGAATGGGATTAAAATAAATTCAATTCATAACAAATGGAAGACCAAATAGGTACAGTCCTGTATTAGAGTAATCAGAAGGAACCCAAACAAGCAAAAAGCAAAGATGGTGTCATCAGGAGGAACCTGGATAGGATTTACATTTCAGCTGCAACTCCTCTACTCTCAAACTCATTCAGGCACAACCAAGTGAGCCTTATTCAAAAAAAAAATATATATATATATCAAAAATAACCCAGATTCAAAAAAATAAATAATTCTGGCTGCCACACCATGTGTCCAATCAGGTTGAAATTTATAACATTTATTCCCCATCATTACTAGATCATAATTGTGAAATTTTATGTAGATTTATAAAGCAGTTCAAGAGATATAATTTTTTTAAAGATTTTTACTCAATCCAATATGGCTATCAGACCATTATTTCTTCGTGAATACCTTGGTATCCCCAAGGCTTGGGAAACATTTGTGTGAAGTTTCCCCTCAATCTGTCCAGCCATTCGAGAGAAGAATATTGTTTTTATAGATTTTTGGGTAAATTCAATATGGCTGCCAAACCATGTGACCGATTATGTCATTTGTGAACCTTTTGTTCCTCATGGATAGGTCGTGATATGTGTAAAGTTTCACCACGATCTGTTCAGCCATTTCAGAGAAGATAAGAAGATTTTTTGAAGGCTTTTTAAAAATTTTTACCATATGGCTGCCAAATCACGTGACCGATGATGTCATCAATTGTATTTCTGTGTACCATTTTATTGACTGATCAGATGTAGCGTCTACATATGCAATTATGACGTCATAATGATGGCACCTATGACGTCATAAAAAAAAATCACACTAATTCAACATGAGGAGTACTTGCCATGTTTCAAGTTTCAATTTTTTCCTTGGTGCAGTTTCAGAAATACAGGTCCAAATGTTATCTGTTTTTCCAATATGGCTGCTACACCAGATGATCCTCGACGTCATAATTATCAATAAAACATTCTACACGAGTACTTGCTCCGATGGTGAAAATATTGTCTCAATCTGACAATCGGTTGTGGAGAAAAACACTAAAGTTCTGTGCGGACAAACAGAGAAACAGACAGACAAACAAACAAACAAACAGACCCAAATGCAATGCCATCTGCTCTGGCGAGGGTAATAACAAAAACAACAATAACATTGCAACAAAGCATATATTAATTAATACTAATAATATTAATAACAATAACAGTAGTAGTGTCATTTGGCAATAATAATAATGAACGTATAATCTCCACCCTAACCCAAGCACATCTGGGATTGGTGAAAGGCTAGCCGATACTCAAGCTGTACAGCATGCAGGTATGCTACAAGGCCGTGAACAACAACTACATTAAACATGCATGCAGTATGTTGTGGTATTTATATGGCTGAGAGCTGATGAAACAGAGCAGCAGAGGAAGGAAAGGTGAGATGATCTCCAAGGGAAGTGCAAGATGCTAGACAGAGGCAGCAACGTAGCAGTCTCAGTCAGTGGAGGCAAGATGCTTTGTGGGCACAGAATGTGCAGATCATCTACTACAGATGGACAAGGTGTGTGTGTGTGTGTGTGTGTGTGCGTGTGTTGTGGAGTTCTTTTGGAGCTTTCTGAGGTGGAGTGCGATACACCAAAATTATTGTCATGATCTCCCGAATTGATTAGGCTAACTGAAATTCAGCTGCCATAAATCCTCCATATAAATGGCGGTGAGGGGGAGGAGGCACACTTTGCATGCCTACTTTTTCCCAAACTCCATACGAGCTTTCAGATGAGTCATTTTCAGTAATGGCTTCTTTCTTGCCACCTGTCCATGGAGGTCAGTTTTGTGAAGGGAACGAGATATTGTTGATTGATGAACACTGACCCCCATCTCAGACGTAGAGCCTTGCAGATCTTTCCAAGTCATTGTTGGATTTCCAGTGATATCCCGAACCAGTTTCCTGCTTGCCCGGCTGCTGAGTTTGGATGGGTGACCTGCTCTGGGTAGAGTCCGGGTGGTATGACATGTCTTCCACTTCTTAATAATGGATGTCACTGTACTCAAAGGGATAACGAGTGACTTTGAAATCTTCTTCTAATCCTCTCCTGAACAGTGCTTCTCCACCACTTTATGTCTGACTTCTTTGGATAGCTCCTTGGTCGTCATGTTTTCCTTGTTGGTTGACCAAGTGAGTTTCACCTTAAAACTCCATAGATAAGTGGGAGAATTTAATTTTTGGGTTATAACTTGAGAACTGATTTACATATTTCAATGAATCCAACAATGTTGGATTCAGGGAACTCCTGGGAAGGGTTGTGATGCAAAAAAATAAAAATAAAGAGGAAGTTAAAAAAAGGTTGGTTTATGAATGGGTATACACGGGCACACGTGGCAAAAATGCAAATGCCAACTTGTGACGCTGGTTATCCCCGCACGGAGGGAAGGCTCTTCCAGGAATCCTTTTTTGTTCTTGCCCCATAGATTAGCCATCACAGCAAAGACTGCTACTTTTTTGCCTGCAAGTCTAATTCTAGCTCTTCCACGAGCCGTGACTGCGTATCCGAAAAAGCGACGGGTCTTGTAGGCGAAAAAGCGACGGGTCCTGTTTGCGAGCGACGGGTCTTATAGGCTTGTTAAGATTGATTTGAAAGCATCATGAAATGAGCTCAGGTGGCATCAAAATGTAAAAACTTTGGAAGGTGGAGGGGGATAATTTTGCAGGCCACTGTAGATACACAAGGATTATACACACACATATTGCACACGTTGTACACACACACACACACACACACACACACACACCAGCCATGTGTGGAAACAGAAAACAAACAAACAAACACGTATATGTATGTACACTCGGAGGGGAGGTGGATATTTTGAGAACTGGGAGGGCTCTGTTTCACCTTGATCTGAAACCCACACTTGAAGATGGCAACCAACAGCGCGCGCATGCACACACACACACGCACGCACACACACACACAATATGTCAATGTTATTCAAACAGACACTTTCTGATTTCAAGTTTTTGTAACACAATGTACAAAGAATGGCACTATTTTATTGCTTCTGAAGTTTGCTAAATATTTAAGGAAACACAAGTCATACTCAGGTTTCTACATTTAACTTTCATTATACCTTTTTGAGCTTCAAAGGTCACATAAGATATCTAGATAATACGACATCCTGGCCAGAAGTCACTGAGAGATGAAGTTTAATTGGTCAATACATTGTGCCACATTGGCGATCAACGTCGACCGCCAAACACTACACGTCGATGCATGACCATTGCCGACAACTCGTCGTAAAGAAGAACATTCACCTTTTACGATGATCGCTGACACACCTGAAAACCTTGTTGATGACGGTTGTCATCCACCACACATTAAAAGATCATCAAAGATTTTCACAGAGCAAGTTGTATCCGATGGTCTTATTGCATTGCGTCGACTGGTGTTCAACGAGCTCTATGGGGAGGTGAAATAAGATCAGCATGTTCAGCATCGGTCTCCAGCGTGTTTTTACCTTCAGGCATCATCATCAAAACAGTCTTCTCAATATGACTTTTTTTTTCTTTCGGATACGCAGTCACGGCTCGTGGAAGAGCTAGAATTAGACTTGCAGGCAAGTTGTGTACAACTATTGGACACCATATAACACAGAGGGTACCAGGAAGCAAAATTAAGTGGTCTATCATTTGCATAACACAACGCATCATCAGTGGCATCACCATTTACATCAAGACGGACTGACCAATCAATTGAACGATGAGCCAGGTGGGAGAAAACCTCAACCATAAACGAATTCACCAATCATGAAGGCGATTGCTCCAAAGACAGCAACCCTAAAGGGAAATGTGCAAGCTCAGCAATTTCATGAAGCATCAATCTCAGAGAAGCGTTTCTGCCTTTGGGCATCATCAGCAAGCAGAGACAAACATCTCTCCATAAGTTACCAAAGACAATGGCCCCGAGCAGGTAAGAATGCCTGCAGGCATTTTAAGCTTCAGTATACATATGCCACCGAGTCGGAGGTTTTTTTTTAGTGTCGGTTACTTAGCGATAACTCTTTAAAAAAAACAATTGTGATGTCATGCCCTCACTCAAGTGCAATCCTAACCTCATCGAACACATTTTTCTTTGCCTGGGACAAAGGTAGAGCCATTGCACACAGCACATCCTTGGACGTTTTGATTCTGACGGTTAGTCAAACACACCTGACTTCACCTTTAGTCACGTGTCAAAAGCTGACATTTGGAGGTTTAAAACTTTTTCGATGAAGTGTGACCAAGCACGCAGCTTCCTTCACACACGATGCTCAACGACGAGGGATCCAGAAACGAACAATTAACTTCTTGCTCATAAAGTGTTTTAGCTTATAGATCATTCATTCCAAGGACAAACACTGTGGGATGTGATTCTTATTGTTGTAAAGATGTATGCTGTGTTCTTTATATAAATAACCATCAGATTGATAATTTTAAATGCTACAAAATGAAAACGAATAAAAACGCATTCGAAAAACAGACAGAAGTATCCGAGTTAAAACTGCCAAAACCTCTTCCGACACCCCTTTCCCATACACCCACCTAATTTGCCGCCAACTCTCTCAGACTCTAATCTCACCCTCTCCCCCCTCCTCCCCAATTCTTTCTCCCAACCCCCACCGAAGAACACGTCTTCACTTTTACAGGATAACTGAGTTGTGACCAAAGAAAGATATAGAAGACAGGATGCCAGGATAACCTTTATAGTTCACCAATAACTTAGGAGGCTGACAAGATGGCCTAGAGGTTGGTGCACTCGCCTCAGAGCCATCGAAGGTTGAATCTCTATCCAGCCACAATCTGTGTGCTGTCCGTTAAACTGGGTTTAATGTCCATCATATCTGCCGGCATTAGTTGGAGGACGTTAAAGATCCTACGCTGTCCTTCACGAAGAGTAAGTGAGCTATCGCTGACACCCTGAAAAAAAAAATTCAAAATTCCTGCTCTAGAGGGCATTGAATTTTCCAAGAAATCAAAAATTCCAGAGGGAACTGCATCGGTGGTACAGCCACGTTCTCGGTCGATGATGCTACTCACAGCCTTGTGCTGCATATGAAAGAAGATTACGAACAACTTCGCGGTTAATTGTAATGTTTATACTGTTTGTTCTACCACCCTTGCTGCTGCTTCAACTCTCTATATAAAACTGGATTGTTGATAGAACACCTCGTCTCCGATAAAAAAGGACATGGGAAGGGTCTTTTCAACTCTTGCTTTGTGCTTCCAAGCATGATGTATCTTAGCTTTGTTGGTGAACTTTGAATAACAAGGCGCAGTGGCAACCAGAGGAAGCCGATGGGTCAAACTGATCTGTCTCGAACTGAACCTCTGCCAACTCTTCCCGGAGAAAGTGACGATTTTGGAACAATCTTTGAAAAGAAGATGCACGAAACAAAAACACCTTTTGGATGAAGTTACCTCTGTCTTTGCTTCACTCGGTGCCGCTATTTTTGTCTGAATCTCGCTGGTACTCCGCCTCAGACCACTCGGCAAATTTGATTGGTCGAGATGGCTTAAAATTTTACCCAAATAATGCTAAACTCTTGGTTTTTTGGAAGTGGAAACAAGGAGATCTGTGTTTTACAATGTTCAAATATATAATTCAATTGAAGTAAAATAAAAGTTTTAAAGGCTGTATAAAAAAAATAATTAATCAGAAGTTTCCTGCCGTTGATGCACCCTCTTTTACACCACCTTATTTAACACGTTACATTAGTTATTTATGCCTGTTGTTTGTATCCTTTACGACATCCCTAAAAACAGCAAGTTTCTTGTTTGGAATGATTTTTAGCTCGCCTGTTCGAAGAACAGAGAGCTATAGCGATACCCCCGGCGTGAGCGTCAGCGTGAAAATGTTAAAGTTTTTGGTGCAAGTTATTTCCTTTCTAATGTTTTTATCTACCACACTATTTTTTACTGATAACAATATACAAATACATATATTGCTTTAAAATTATTTGGATCAGACTTCACTGCAATGCTTTATAAAAAATATTATTAGACTAGTCTTTTAAAAACTATAAATGTATAAACAGGCGAGCATTGGGTGGCTTTGACACCAACTCTCTGGTCAATTTTGTTTGACTGCCAGACAGACAGACAGATTTGTCAGACCGCAAGTGCACATGCGTAGTTGGGACGAGATTCCATCCAATTTGCCAAATTCAGAGCCAAAGTACTGCTAAACTGCAGGTTCATGTTCCGATTCATGTTCTATAACCAAAACGGCTTGGCCGACCCACACCAAATTTTTCATTAGTGCTTGGGGTACCCTGGGCTGGTTGTATAAATAACCCTGCCCCACAACCTCTGCCCTCACCATAAGTGTGGGGAGACGACTTGCGATGTTTGCCTGTACACGTGGAATGGTGCAAGTGGTTTAACCACTGACCTGTACCAGAGCGACGGGGTACTGCGGATCGGGAAACGATGCCAATTCTGAAAATAAATCCTCTCGCTCCCAGAGGGAGCACGTATGACTAATACATCAAATGTTTAACTCAAATCTTGCCTTGGAAAAAAAGAAAATAATTCTTACCAAATGGCATTTGCTACAAGTGATTAAATCCTTATCTGAAATGACCTCCCACTTGTGATTCATCATTCGTGAAGCCATCCAGGAAGAATCATAATGAGGCAAGATAGTAAACTCCAGACCAAAACCACAAAGATAATTTGAGTTTGGTCATGAATCCAATCCAAATGGGGAGTTTGGTCATGGTTCCATCACAAAGGACCACTCAATGCAAATAATACTTAGGGATAATTAATATTCTCAAGCAACCACAAACAGATGCGACAACCATCCCAATGTTGTGTCTGAAATATTAGCTTTTCTATTCTGCCTTCACAGGAATGCCGAGAGTGTGTAATGATGAGCAGGTAAAGCCGTATCCGCAACATAAACAAACCCAGGTTTTGAAAGTACACCTCAGGAAAAAAAAAGGACTGTTTACCAAAACAAAAATAGTTGTGGTTGGGAAGACCGAGATTCAAAACTGAAGGCACCACCAACTACTTTAGATGCCCAGCATGCATGGCTCGCATCCGACATTTCCACCACCGATGAAGTGGTCTTCATCTGGGACGGTGCAGACATCGTGTGCCGGGTGTTCAGTACCTTATTAAGGGAGTCACGGAACTGAAACCTGCAGATGGTGAGAGCCAGCAACGTTTTCATCATAATCTTGTGTGCAGCGACATCACCGAGCACACGATATCCACAAAGTCCTTGGTGAAGACCACTCGGTGGTCCAAACGTCAGAACCTGAGCCTTGCTGAACAGCATTAGTAGTTTGTGGAATATTTTCAAATAAAGGGTAGTTTAGTAGATAATGTTTCAATGAGGAAATAAAAAAAGGAATTTTATCACATGTAAAAATGTGGACCTGGTGCGACTTCGAATAAAAAGGCCCCTGGACGTAGTGAATGAAAAACCAAATATTCATCAGTTTTATTTGGATGAAGAAAAAGAATAGAACAAGACCAAAAACTCTTGTTCTGCAAAAAAAAAACAAAAAAAAAACAAAAAACAATGGCCTCAATGATAATGAAAGAGATTCTTCTTCATCAAGAGGCATTACAGCACACCAGGAGGTTGCAATGTTTTTTAACAAAAGGAGATGAGTCACAATGTTTGTTTGCTTATTGAACAGTGTGGGCTTGTGTAATAATTTGGACTTGTGAAGAACAGCTTTAAAGAAGCTAATGAAAGAGATATTTTCTTCCTTTGCTCATAGACAGTTTAACAACAAAAAAGAAAAACCTTGTTCATCATACGAGCATCAAACTCAGACATGATGTTCAACCGAATCTTACGAGAGTGATCAAGAATTATACAATGTTGGGAACAAATAGGTGATGAGAAGAAAACCAAGATTGTGCTGTTTGCAGAGGACAGGCTGAGCATCCATGAAACAACTGTGGGAATTCTTGGAGCAGGCAATGTGCGACGCGTGATCACGGGCCAGGAAGGAAACCGACGATGGGGGAACCTCCCCATCCCACTTCCCCAATTAAAGCAGGCACGTCCTGGAGTTTTGCCCTCGATTGTGGGTTTGGCGTCTTGCGGCTTGCAAAATTGAGCCGGACGCCATGTTGAGAGCCATTCTGTGCACATTATTTAAAATATTTGAAAAGGAGGTCGTCGCTCTCACGTGGAGAATCGCCCGAGTAGAACGAGCGGTATGCCGAAGGCAATCAGAATATTAACCGTTAATAAAACAGCCTCCCGATGACAAAGCAATTTAGCTATCCTCTTACCAAGAAAATGTTTAACACCGGACGATACCATTTTCAAGACTAGAAGGGCACTTAGTAGAGCGCATACCTCCATCACGCAATGCCTGATCCATGAGAACATATTGGGCCCAACACATTTTTGAAATATCATGCTATCCAGTACAATGTCATTTTTGGCCCGATCTTTCAATGGTAATGCCTGGTGTTGGCTTAATGATTAGAGTGGTAGGCTTTGGATCCTAGGGTCCTGAGTTCAAATCCCGCTCAGCTGTTGAATTAATACCAGGTGGGGTTAACTTGGCTTGTCATCCTTCCGAGGTCGGCAAAATGAGTGCCAGCATGCTGGTATACTGTGTCGGAGTGGCGACCCGTCCAGGATTGTGCCCAATAGCCAAGGAAACTGCTTAAGCAGCACCAACGCTCTGCACAGAGTATGGTCCCAATCTCCTCCTCTCAATGGTGAAGAATCACTTTAAAAATTAAATAATTCTTGTTTCCAGATCCGGATTCAGATCTCCACCAAAATCGAATCAATTTGTCGTGGTCACACACCCAGCCTGTCCACCAAGTTTCATCCGAAACTGTGCACAATTTTTTGAGATATCGTGCTGTATATTAGTTTAGCCATATCTCTCAATGGTGAAGAATCACTCAAAAAATTATTAGATCCAGATACGGATCAGAATCTTCACCAAAATTGAATCAATTCTTCCTTGTCATACACCAAATGTGTCCACCAAGTTTCATCCAAATCCATCCGTAACTTTTTGAGATATCCTACACACAGACAGACAAACAAACAGACAGATAGAGAGCGGTGAAAACAGAACCTCCTTCACCTTCGGTGATGGAGGTAACAAGTTCTCAACCTCGGTTAATCTAGCACAGTGTTTCTCAAGGTGGGGTGCATGCCCCACAGTGGGGTGTGCAATATTTGGTGGGGCATGAGGATTCAGAATTAATGAATCAATATATGATCGCTTTCATAGCTTTGCACTTTCAAATTTTCAAAAGTTTGAAGCTGCGACTGATGCCTCATAGCGTCATAACTAAAAACTGCTTCACCGCGCCCTTGTTAGCCAATCCGCCGATAAGGCGTGCCCTTGATCAATTCAACGCTGTTACGTCACTGACTCGCTTTTCGTCAAGGGGAATTCCTTATATGTAGTATATACTGTAGTGTCTCCAATCATGGTGGGACGCACGATTTTTTTTGAAAATCAAAGTGGGGCGTGGGACAAAAAAGGTTGAGAAACACTGATCTAGCAGAATAAATGTGGATATAAAACTACCGGTACACCCAAAACTCGTTTCAACATCTTAACTAAGAGCGGGAGCTGGCAGGATGGCCTTGAGGTACCCACACTCGCCATTTAGCTGTCTAGCCTGGGTTTGAATATCGACTTTCATCGCAGTGTTTGACAGACAGGGTGATTCATCACTCTGTGTGCCATGGACGTTTTTGGATGGACGCCATGGACGTCCACTTGGATGGACGTTAATCTGGGCATCCCATCTGGCAGCATTCGTTGCTGGACGTTAATGATCCCATGGTGTCCTTTACGAAGAGTAAGCAAGCTATCGCCGGCACCCTGAACAAATTACCTCCCTAACCTACAGGAGACACTGCATCAGCAGCAAAGCTGTGCATCCAGCAAATGTTGCAACCCAAAGCCATGTGCTGCATCCGAAAGAAGAGGAAGAAAAAGAGTGACCCCATGCTGGTGTTGGAAATCACGGACAGACCTCATCGACACAGTATTATTATTATTATTATGAACAACAAACTGTGGCTAATAGCAGTGGTTGTACATAAATCACATGCAAGACAAAGACATATACTGTGGACATCTGTGTATGTTTTTCATGAATTACAAAGATCTTCTTCAACAGCCCCAATTATTCCCATCTTATGGGTTCGATTGGGGTGAGGGGGACAATTCTGGGTCAATAATTTCATGAACAGGCTGGCCAGTGCCTGACGTTCAAATGCAAGGATTTTGGAATTTGGCCATGGTGCCAAAGCACCCTAAATCGCCAGTTCCTCATGAAATACCTACTGTGGGATATTTTGAAGTCCACTAACCAATGCTAGTAGACAGTGGTGGACAGGTCCTCCGGCTTAACGTCCATCCAAAGGATTGCACATACATTACTGCCTTGCCTGCCATTTGAAACACCAGGGTGGCAGTTTATAGCTGGGTCAAGATTTGAACCCAGGCTAGACAGCTCAGAGGCAAGTCCGTGTACCTATAGGTTATCCTGCCAGCATTGAATTTTAAAGACATCATGAGGCAATGGACAAATCTATGGTATATGCGATTTGAACCACCCTAATCATAAGAGGGGTTTCAGATGGGAACACAAACAGGCCAAGCCAGGTAATTTAAGCCCAGGTGATGGAATGTTCACATGTGGATTAGGTCATGAGGAATCAAAGATTAAGATGCTGTCGTCGAATGAATCATACGGATAATGTGCAATTCAAAATCGTTAATTATAAAATATTATCGCATCGTATCTCGAGGAAGACCAGACTCGGTGGTATAACGGTTTGAGCATCCGCTCTGAGTCTGAGAGGTCGCTAGTTCAAACCCCGACCGAGTCATACCAAAGACCTTAAAATGGACCATGCTGCTTTCTTGCTTGATGCTCAGCATTTACGAGGACAGAGCACATGCAAACAACACTGTGAAGGCAATGACAAACCACCCAATGCAACCCTTGCCAAGAAACTGCTTCAGCAGCATTGATACTCTGTAAAGAGTATGGGGCATCAAACCAAAACCAGAGTTGGTGTCAAAGACACCCAATGCTCGCTTGTTTATACATTAATCGTTTTTAAAAGACTAGTCTAATAATTAATATTTTTTATAAAGCATTGCAGTGAAGTCTGATCCAAATAATTTTAAAGCAATATATGTATTTGTATATTGTAATCAGTAACAAGAGCGCAAGTGAGCACAATATACGCCCGAACAAGAAGTATATACAGAATTGTGCTACTACATGGAAAACAGCATCCTGGTTGCCATGGCAACCACTTTAGATGATGAACGTATGTCGCGACACACCGTCTCCACAGTCTGTACCTATGTACCAAAATGAAACGTGAAAGTTGAAAATTTTGGAGTTAGAGTGCGGACAGGAACGGATGAAAACAGCATCCTGGTTGCCATGGCAACCACTTTAGATGATGAACGTATGTCGCGACACACCGTCTCCACAGTCTGTACCTATGTACCAAATATGAAATATGAAAGTTGAAAACTTTGGGAGTTAGAGTGCGGACAGGAATGACGGACGGACGGACGGACGGACGACCGTATCACATTATACGCCCCGATATATATATATATATATATATATATATATATATATATATATATATATATATATCGGGCGTGTAAAAAATAGTGTGGTAGATAAAAACATTAGAAAGGAAAAAATAACTTGCACCAAAAAATTTAACATTTTCACGCTCACGCTTGACGCTCACGCCGGGGGTATCACTATAGCTCTCTGTTCTTCGAACAGGCGAGCTAAAAATATAGAGGAAAGTTTAATTTACTTGAGTATCAATCTTTAATTTCATCACAATTCATCGAGTCGTCCACATCAAGTCAACATAAGGAGCTGCTGGAGAAGGTGAAAATGGAACGACGGGTGTGTTTTGAACACTGTTTTATCAGGACATCTTGACTCATTATTCTGAAACATTGTATTTGGGTGTATGGAACAAAAAAAACCTTTTGAAAAGACAAACCCAAAAAACTAGAGACAACCAGAACGGCACTTGGTGGAGCGCATACCTCCGGCAGGCTGAACAGTTAATGTTTTGTATCGCACTGATGGGTTGGATCTGGACCGGCCCTGAACAAAAATCGAATCGGCTTGCCCTCGTCACCAAACCAACTCGTCCATCCAGTTTTGTCCGAATCCGTCCACAACGGCTGGAGATATCATGAGAGACATCGTTTTTGGTCCTATCTCTCTCCAATAGTAAAGAATCACTTTAAAAAATAAATTATCCGGATCCGGATCTGGATCTTCACCAAAATCTAAGCAATTCTTCGATGGCACACAAACAACCTCTCCAGCAAATTTCGTCCGAATCCGTCAATAACTTTTTGAGATACCATGCTCACAAAGAAACAGACAGACAGACAGACAGGTTTGAATACATACTCTGATGGGCAATCGCAAACACATACAAGTCGGCAAACTTAAAGTACATGTACAGTCCAGGAAGAAACATCTTACTATGTTCCAGTTTTTGGAAAAGGACAAGATCAGTTAGGGTTAAGTGTTCACTTAAAATATACATAAGGTCCCTTCTGGAATTGCTTGTCAAATTGTTCAACTTCTCAAACCTATAACGTCCCTGTAAAGCCCCCAGGCAGTATGATAGAAACACCATTCGGCTTGCAGTGGGGCTTAGAAATACATTTACTGGAGAGCAGCGCAACCCAACGTATTGCTCGTCATAATTGTTTGAATGATGCGTTCAGCTTTCCGCCCTTTGATGAAACTCGTCCAGGCAGGAGCTTGGACCACTAAGGAATCATGTGACCCCCCCACGCCCCCCCCAACCCAACCTCCTTGTCCCCCACCCCTTTCCCAAACACCACCTGACATGTTCCAAAGCATTTGCAGCGATTCTGCTTACCGGGGCCCTTTCCCAGCAATTAAAATCCAGGCCGCTGGGAACGTGAACAATGTGATATTCTCTTTCACGCTGAAAAAGGCAAAAGCCAAGGCATATTTAATATTCACTGCAAATGTAATCCAAATGCAGTTTCACTGTAAAGCAGTGCGGATACTCAATGCAGGGTAAATTACAGTCGGCGAGGAACTACTACTCTCAGATTGCTCGAAAATACAACCAGCCAATTGGCTGATTACCAGCGCGCTGCCATCGAAAGCTCGATCAAAGCCATTTCCACGCACGAGCGTGGGGGGGGTGACTTTGCCAACATGGTGGCCTGCTGGTGCAATCTCTCCAAAATGCAATCAGTGCACCGTACAGGCCATGCATCGAGTGTTATCAAAACATGAGGAACGGCATGCCATTGCGGTCATTAAAGCTATTTCCCCCATATTCCGGACAAGCACAATTCCCCCTTGCCTGTTTAAGACATGCGCAGTGTCGCCGCACCGGTGCAGAATTACCCGCTATCAAAATTGATCCGAAACCAAAGATGGTGATTTAGGTTACCGCTGCAGCAGACAAAATGCAGTGCACATACACAGTTACGAACGACGACTTCAAATCAGAAAATAACTCGTCTTCTGGCTCGCACTAGTGAGACAGGTAAACCCCATGAAGCTGTCGTCCTCTCCGTCACAGGAGCCAACTCCAGATAGCTCTAACAACCAAGGCTTCTCGTGCCATTCTTATAGAAAAGGTCCATGTAAGAGCAATACGGGCACTTCGCGTACATTTGTTGCCGATACATTTTTGGGGGACAAGTCCTCACCCCATCATAATTAACAAAATTGACAAAGGTTATTGATATGGTATTGGGTTGCCATTTTTGGGATTTCCTCGTGAACTGCTGCAGAATCCATTGACAAATCCCATACGTTATGCTGATTTGTCCATTTTCTACCAATGTCCTTGCGAATTGTGGTAAAACTAGAAAAGTACTTGGTTGAGCGTATACCTCTGCCAGGCTGAACAGTTTACATTTTGTACCCCACTGATATGCTTAGTTAGATCTGCATCATGAGCCTAACCACACTCCAATCAGCTTGCTCTTGTCACCTACCCAACTCATCCACCAAGTTTCATCTGAATCCGTCCACAACGGTTTGATATATCGTGGTACATATTGTTTTTGACTCCATCTCTCAATGATGAAGAATCACTTTACAAAAATTTGTATCCGGATCTAGATCTGCATATTCACCAAAATCGAATCAAATTGTCCTTGGCATACATCCAACCTGTCCACCAAGTTTCGTCTGAATCGGTCGATAACTTTTTGAAACATCCTGCTCACAGACAGACAGACAAACGGGGGTGAAAACATAACCTCAGTCCACCTTCAGTGGCGGAGGTAAAAACAGTACACCGATGTCTCCTCATTTCTTTGCCCTGCATGAAATTTATGCAAAAGCTCTCCCATGATCCTTCAATGATCATAAAATAAACAATAGGGTAGTACTTCTCTCAATCCATTTCCACCAGGGTTTAGATGGTTATCATTTACAGGAAGAACAAACATACAAAGGATGGAAGCCCAAACATGCATGCCGATGTAAGTTGAGTTATTCTTGATTTAGCATTTCAAAAGGACAGACTACTACAGAGGATAAACAGCAATGTTATTTAAAAAAAGATGTAATAGAGTAAACCATCTTTTGGAGGAAACTTTTCATTGAAGAACGAGCGCTTCACCAGCCAATGGAAAGGCAATATATTCCGATGTTATTCGTCTTCTGTGAAACGCACGAAACCCAGAACCATTATTTAGGTACGGGAGTCAAAGAGGATTGTAAACCTGAGCCGTGATCTGCATAGCCTCACAATCTGATTTATCATCACCAGATTTGAGAGAGTGGTAAAAATGGCTGCGGTTTGATTCACACATTCTTCTGCCTCTTTGCATTCTGCCTGTGACCAAAGCTTCCCCCACGATCTTCAAGGCCGGGGGTTGGGGGAGTCCCAATGTACTTCCAACTGTCACAATACTCCAGTCAAACAAAACATCACTACTTGGCCATCACTGTATAAATAATCAAGTGCGAGGTACATAATTATGGCCAACCATAAATTATAAAATGGCACTCATCACGCACGCGAGCTGCACAGCACCATTGCTCGAAACGCACGTATCCGGCTCTTCAACAATCTCCGACCACTCGAAGTCCTCAAAGCCCTGCAATTTGCAAAGTGGCCCTACTTGACAGTGCTTCATTCTGCTTTGGAAATCATTCGAGAGTGCAGCGGGTAATTTTCAAAAGACAAATGAGAAAGTTTAGGCCTCTTGCTCACTGTGGCCTCAGAGCAGCTTGAGGAGGACCCGAAAGCAAACCTCTTCCAGTGAGATTGCCACGGTGCCTGTCAGGTGATGTGCGGCTCCAACCATTACGCTTCACCACCCCGCTTATTAACCTATCAACTTTGCAAATAGGAAGTGCCACATCTTGGCGAACAATTTCCCACCATTTTGGAATTGCCAAACTTTTCCATAATCATCATCATCATTATCATCATCCTTCTCAAACAGCGGCCTTGTTTCTAAGTAGCTACATGGTGCTCTATCGTTCCACCACCAAAAATAGCCAAAGGTTTGTGTAAAGAGAAGCACCACCATTACTTGACTGTCATTTACATATCAACTGTGCAAAGCGAATGGCTTGAGGAAGCAGATAGACATCGATTGTTGTAATTTTGCCATGCCAAATGTCTGCTTTTTGAAAGGGCAACTTTTGTGAGAAGTAACTAAGGCTTAATCATTTCCAATAATGTAAGAAAAGTTACATATTTTTAATGAGTGAAGTAATAAAAAAAATGTGTTCAGGCTTGTCATTACCTCTGCCGGCGAAGGTGAACGGAGGTTATGTTTTTTATCCCTGTTTGTTTGTTTTTTGTGTCCATGAGCAGGATACCTCAAAAAGTTATAGACGGATATTGACAAAACTTGATGGACAGGTTGGATGTGTGACAAGGACCAATTGATTCTATTTTGGTGAATATCTGGATACTATAATTATTAAAGTGATTCTTCACCATTGAGAGATAGGGCCAAAAATGATATGTAGCATGATATCGAAAAAAGTTGAACATCCGATTAGATTTTGGTGAAGATCCGGATTGGAATCCGGCCTATCGGTGGGATACAAAACGTAACCTGTTCAGCCTGTTAGAGGTGTGCTCTCTACCGAGTGCTGTTCTCATTGTTGTTTTTGTTTCTCATGATATCCCAGTAATATTTAAGGGTGGGACATTTCTTCATACTATTTTCCAAAATAAAAAAATTCCAACTGCACTTTTAAAACAATCTAAGTCTGATTGGGATCAACAATCCCACTTTTCAGAATAAAAAAAAGCCTTAACTGGGGTTAAACCAATCATTCGTCAGGCGGTCTCTTTGGAGGCTCATTCCACCTCGTGCACTGCACAAGCCGTCACCGCCGTGACGGACGGTCCCCAGCTCCACCATGGCGTGTGACACCATGCCAGCAGGAAAAAAGGGCCTTTCTCCAGAGTATCCACACTCCATCACAACCGGGCCCCAAGGCTGACGAGCACGTGGACGAGGCGCCAATGCCCTTCACAAGCCCGATCCTCATATTCCGTGAGGCCTCCTGAGACAAGACCATTGGTGGACACAGCCCGAGCGGCACAGCTTAGATACAAGGACACAAGAAGAGGCTTTAAACCCAAGACGCATGTTATTTCTGATCTACATCATATTTACTGAGATTCATGAAGCATCAAGATCTCACCTATTGCCATGGTTTATAACTATGACCTTCGTTCAAAGGTAGAGATTCTGAGAGAAGGAAAAGAAAATGATTTTTTGCGTTTTTTTTTAGATACAAGTGACTGCAGACCTGACAGCTAGTCTTACATACCCGCTGGAGGATGGCAGGTTCCACGATGCAGCACCCGCTATTGGCATTGTACCAGATCGGCAATTCCATCTCGGATTTGCCAGGAACCGAATTCAGATCAGATGGCTCAGAGAAAGGTTGCACTAAGACCGCAATCGATAAGGTAATCCAAATCAGAGGAAGACCTTCCTAATGAACTGTGTATATTGATACACAGATGATACACCTAACGCACAGATGAGACTGATTAACTATTTACATATCTGCGATCACAAAGCAATCGCCAAGGGTAAGCCTTGGTGACCTTGGTGACCTTATCCTTGGTGACCGACCAGAAAACTCAACATCATGAAAATCGGAGGAAAATTATTCACGTTAAAATCAAAAATGTGTTTTTTGTTAATTCGGTCACAATCCGAAAAAGGTAGGTCAAGGACACTAATCAAATATCATGTGCATAACTTCAATGCAGGTACACCATGGAAAAACATCTTGGAAGGCCAAGAGGTCTTTAAGATTCCAAATTGGCAAAATTGGGCGATGACAAAAATGCATTATTTTTTGAGACTGCCATTTGAACTTGACCTTTAAACCGGAGGGGTACAAGGTTAAAATATATATATATAT
>CM068955.1:76838207-76851602 GCA_035128595.1 Eptatretus atami | reverse complement strand
GGCAATGCGTCACCGCACTGCAGAAGCACAAGTACTGGCCCATGCACAAGAGCACAACAATGCCAACAGCGTGGCATTCACGTATGACCCGGCTGACCCAACAACTCATGCAGACATAGGCCGTATGGACCAAGTCTGCACCCACTGCTCTGCTTACAAGTTCAAGGGAGAGACCAAGGGTGTGTGCTGCCGCGATGGCAAGGTTCGTCCTTGAGCCTCTCCTGCCCTTCCTCCCTTGCTGAAGAACTTCTCTCAGGCGTAAGGTCCCCTCAGCAAGCACTTCCTTGACAACATTTGGACGTATAATGGCAGCTTTGCGATGACGAAGCTTCGGGCACAAGGAAGCTGAAGTCCAGGGCTGGAACCGAGCTTCCGAATCCAAGGTCAAGTGTTCCACCGCATTGGCAGCTTGCTCCCACCTGTAGAGGGCAGCCAAAGTTCCTACAGGTCTACTTCCTGGACTCACACACCAAGGAGCTGGCTGCCAGGAACCACAGTGGCCTCAACCACACATCCTTGAGATGCTCACAAAGTGGTTTCATGAGATAACCATCTGGTCCGTGAGCTCAAGACTGCAAGAGATGCACTTGCAGAAGAGGCAATCTGAAGGCGCCAGATCATCATCAGACGAGAACAAGCGGCCGCAGGAGAGCACACACGCCGCTACAACGCCCAGTCTGCACCAGAAGTCGCCATACCTAATGGACAATGAGCCAACAGAACCCAGAGAAATTGTCCTCAGACTTCGCGTGGGCCTTAAAAGGGTCAGTGAGCTGCATGCATCTTATGATGCACTCCAGTATCCCTAGTGTTCCCATATGGAACAGGATGGTCCAGCATCCATCTGGTGGCCAGGACTGCTACTGGACAGGATGGACGAAACTCACACAGCTGCAGTACTACAGCTACCACAACATGGTGAGAGAGGGCAACCGCATACTGCAGATTCGACGACATCTTCAGCAGTTTCTGGTCGATGTCTACTGCAAGATCGAGACAGAGCGACTGGGCTTTATCTGCCGGGAGCAAAAATAACTTGCTTGCTGATAACTACGCCAACCTCCGTGACAGCCTCATGACACTGATGACGAACGCTGACAACGACAAAGAAATGTGAAATGTGTCCAAATTAATGTGATATATATTAAGAAAACACAATTTACCCCTTTCTTATTCCTATTTTTTCCCTGGGCAACGCCGGTACTCCAGCTCATATATATTATATATATATATATATATATATATATATATATATATATATATATATATATATATATATAAAGATATACATATCGGTATATTCTGGAAAAATAAATGACTAATTTATATCCGGTATATATCCAGTGTATCAGCGAAATAAATGACAATTTATTTCCTGGATATACCGAACAATGCGTGCAGACTTGCCGATGTGCAAATGCCGATACTGGAAGGAAGTTCAGACACAGTAGCAGAGGACATGACTAATATAGTAGCAATACCTCATCTGCTGCATGCATAAAGGCAGGCTCAATTGCAGTAGACAATGTAAGACACTGACAATCGACATGTATGTACATGTAAGCAAATGGCAAAGGTGCAGGCTGCAGAAACAGCAGAGGCTACTCTCTGCCAGGGAGAGATGGTAATCGCCAGCGATGATCCAGCAACGCCATGGCTGCAGAAACAGCAGAGGCTATCTCTGCCAGGAGAGAATCCAATCGACAACGAAATACATGAGTAATAGCAGGACAAGAAGCAAGAAATTAAGTGAAACTACAAGGCAGCCTTAACCTATAACAGTAGCAGCCCACCAGTCTCAAGTTTTGTGGGTGATATGGACAAGGAATGTGCTAGCTGTTCAGCCTGAAGTGAATGCATGAAACACCCGCGTCTCTGGTGCTCAATGGCAAAGTCTCAGTCAACTTCTTCAGAACCTCCACAACCTCTCCACCAGGCTGCTTCTCGGTCAAACGACGGATTCTAAACACTTTCTCACCAACATTTGAGGATATAACTGCCATTTCAAATGGCATCCTTTGGATGCAAGGAGATTCACCTTCAACATGGCTGGAAATCCAACGTTCACACATCTAGGGTAAAGCTTCATCACTGGATCGGAAGTTTATGTCCATTCCAAACGATATGCGAGCTTTGCACAACTTTACGTCTTGGGTGAAGAGGAGGTGCAAACCCGGTGCAAAATCTTTCCTGGTCTGAAGCAGCACATCATCTATGACCTACAGGAAGATGCTGCACACCAACAATGTCTCCATAAACAGCCTCAACATGGCCATGGACTTATTGACTGACTTAAGCCAACAGAGACTACAAGATTATCATCAATGCCAATCGATGGCCAGTATGAGCAGGAGAGACACTTCAATGCTCCTACATGCAATGAGGTTGCCGTTCTGATGAGAAGATATAAGCATGGCAAGCGTGACATTGTTCTACAATAAAGAGCTTCCTCCAACGAACATGTGAGACCCGCAGGTCCTATGATCCTACTCACAACCACTCCTGTTCCAAATGGAGAGGATGGCTACACCCTCCAGAGTCAATCAGCTCTTGCTCAGTTCAAAGCGTCCCCCCCCCCCCCATTAATTTCTATTCTTTTTCGGCTGTGTTTCCAGGTAGTGGTGATTCAAACATTTTGCTACACTGCAAATGTCTATTCCAACAGCTTTGTGTTGATATATATATATATACACAAAAGTTGAGACTGAACGGTTGTTGTTCATCCAACAGCACCAGAATAAACTTTGGGCAGACAGTATGACTACTTCCTCATTCAATCCTCATCAGCAATGGAGATCTAGACTGTGTGGGCCTGAAAGTGGTTCTGCCATCATTATTCACAGGTGGACTATGGTACATGCATGAGAAACAACAAGATGCCATTTGCTACATGCAAAAATTTGGCTGACCCTCTCTCTTCCTTACTTCACATGCAATGCCACCTGTCCAGAAACCCTCAATGCCTTGCTTCCTGGACAGTGGCCTGAGGATAGACCTGACATACTTGTGAGAGTTTTCTACTCAAGACAAGAGAGTTGATTGAATGTTTCATTAACGAATCGGTGTTGGTGCAGTGATTGTGTGCTTGACAGTGTTGAATATCAGAAGCAGGGTCTTCTCCTGTTCACATACTCAAATGGCTGTCTCATGAAGTATAAATACATTCCTGATAATGTTGATTCGGAAATATCAGCTGAGCACCCAAATTGACTTAAGGATGCCGCACTTCATGCAAGCATCCTTACTCATATGTCGCTGGCCCAATGGCCATGTGGAGTCATCAATCCTCAAAGCCCTTGCACGAAGGATGGAGCCTGTTCAAAAAGATTCCAAAAGCCATTTGTTCAGCACACACAATCAGGCAACAATGAGTCCCACCCTACAGATGCCGCAAAGCACGAGATGGATGCAAGAAGCCGAGAAAATGTTCAAAGGCACACCTACCCCCATTGACAATTGATGGATTGTGCCTTACACCACTTATGACATGGAGATTTAACTCCCACCTCAATGTAGAGTGTGCAGCAGCATCAAGTCAATCAAGCATGTGCTAGAATATGTCCACTGGGGTTGTGACATGGCCATCTACAGATTCCAATGTGATAAGCCATAGAGATGAGGTGCAGATGTATCAGACTGCATGTCGGTGCCACTGCGCTTGCTGGGGTTGTTTGAAGTTCTAGTGCATGAGCACAGACCTACGGTGAGTTCACCTAGGGATGGAGAACGGGTCATCTTCACTGAGGAGAGTGCTAGACAGAAAGCACAACCACCTAAGACCAAAACCTCCTCACATCTTCTTTGACCTTTGCACTTCTTACAGACAAGAACAAGGGCCAATCCAAACTCCAGAGCAGCGTTTTGTCAAAATCTCTGATGTGCAAATGTGCCAGAGTTTTTCACATGGAAAACATCAAGCAAAAGTGGAAAGCACATGTAGGAGGAGTGTCTTCCATGATGGTGAAATAACTTCTTTTAAAAGAGCAATGCTCTTGAAGAGCGCACAATGTCCATCGTAGACAGCATGAATGCTTTTATCTATGGTTGTTGTTGCACCACAAGAAAGGTGCTGTCTCATTTGCAGGCATCAGACAGTACAAGGGATCAACTGTTACACCTTCAAAGAGGCCTATTGCCTCATCGGTCTGCTGGAGGATGAGTAGCATTGGCTTCTTTGCACGCAAGAAGCTTCAAAAAGCTGCTCTCCATCAATGCTGCGCTCACTCTTCACCATCTTGCTCACAACTTCTGACCTTGGAAGCCCATCCATGCTGTGGGAACAAAAAAGCAATGCATGGCAGGAAGATGCTCGATATAAATGCCAAGAAAGCAAGGCAGCCAGAGATGGATTAAATGACTACATCTTCAATGATGCACTCATGTGTCTGTCAGACACTGTGCAGCTACTGAAGAGGCCAGATGCTGGATGTGTACGGATTGCTGATTCCGGAGCAACATCAAAAGACAGCAGACCAAAAGAATTTTTTTCAAGAGAAGTCTAATGACCGCGTTGCACTTCTTAAACATTGTTGAACAAACAGAGCCACAGCTTACGGACGACCAAATGGTTCTTATAACAATCTGATGGCACCATAAATTCTGGGATGTGAGGATTAATCTTCTTGGATGCTCCTGGTAACACAGGGAAGACATTCCTCATTAAACCTCATTCTCACAAAGTTTGTTCCAGTGGTCATGTAGCATTGGCAGCTGCAAGTAGTGGGATTGCTGCCCAGCTTCTTCAAGGCAGCCGAACAGTTTGTTAGACTTTTCGGTTTTCATCAGTTTTCATCAATGTTTTAATTTCCTGGTTTTCATCAATGATCCTCTCTGACTCTCTGGAAAATCCTCTTTATCTCTTTGCTGATGACTCCACCCTCTGTTGTACAATCTGTCATCCCTCAGATTGGCAAGCAGCAGCGTCTTCACTCTCTGCAGATCCGGATAAAATCACAAGCTGGTCCAACACGTGGAACATGTCTTTCAATCCGGACAAATCTCACACTCTCACTATGTCTCTCCGAAAGGACCATTTGTATCCCCCGCCCCCCCGCCCCCCCCCCCTCTACTTTCTCAACAATCCTCTGGAAGAAATCCTTTCTTTCAAGCTTCTGGTCTCACTATTTCTGCATGATCTTTCCTGGGAAAGCCACATTTTCCAACCTGGCCTCCAGAGCCAGTCCGCGACTGGGAATCTCCATCGTGCAAAGTCCTTCCTCGGCCCACTGAGGTTCCTGACTACAAAAAGCTTTCGTCCACAGCTTGATGGAGTACTGCTCTCCCCTGTGGGCTGGTGCTCCTGCCTCCCACCTTTCTCGGCTTCACGCTGTGGAAACCAAGGCATTTGGGGATCATTGGCATCTTCGCGATGAGGCTGAGTCTTTGGGCCTCTCACTCTCTCACTGCAGGCAGATCGGTGTCTTTTCTGACTTCTACAGTCTCCTCTCCAGCCTTGCCCCCCCTGTTCTGTCGTGTGATTTGTCCCCACCATATTTCTGCAGGGCACTCAAGGTCTGCCAACAACCCCTTCTGTAAAACTACCAAATCAGGAATCACTGCTCACCTTCACTCTTTCATTCTCTTTTTTCCTGCCTTTGGAATAAACTCCCTCACTCTGTTCAATCCCATTCTTCCCCCAGGCCTTCAAAACAGCTGTTCACACCACCTTTTATCATCCCCATCCAAATCCCTCGATCTTTTCTACCCCCGTTAATCCACCCCAAACCCATCTCCTTCAAATTCCTGCTTTTCCTTCCTGAAAGTCCCTGTAATGTCCATCTTGTATACCCCGTGGTCCCCACCCACTCCCTCTCCTTTCCACATATCTCCTAATGTCTCTGTTCCCCACTGTTTTGTCCTTCCCACTCCCGCCCTCTTTGTCGCATGCCCCCTCACTGTGCGTTGTGTGTTCGCTCTCATACGAGCCTCGACAAGGTATACAAAAAAATACAAAAAAAAAACCAGCCCATTCTACATTTAAGATCCCACTCAACCTAACAAGCACAGAACACCCAATGTGTGCCATTAAACATGGGTCAACTTTGTGATCCCTCCTTCAGGAACGTAAAGTCATCTTCTTTGATGAAGCTACAATGTCACACCGCTTGGCAATGGAAGCTCTAGACCAACACACGAAGGACATCCTCAAGTGCAGCAACTCATTGGCGGGATTTTTGTTGGTGTTATCAATAGATTTCTGCCAAACTTTTCCTATTGTGCATGGTGGCATGAAAGCCAACGAGATTGATGCTTGCCTCAAATTTTCACATCTTTGGAAGCATATAACTCTTCTCCTGAAAATAAGCGCGGTCATTCCTTCACGATGCACACGATGCAGGTCAATTTGCAAAGCTGTGTTGACGATTGGAGATGGCCAAGTGCCAACATTAGGGATGGATATTTCATCAGTGTACCACAGACTTTTGGGGACCACTGTATCTTCAGCCAAAGATCTTCAGTCGAGGGTGCATCCAAACTTACTGCAACATACAACACAATACAGTGGCCATATCAGCATGCAATCCTTGCTCCACACAATGATTCAGTAAAAAAAAAGCATAAAAACATTAACTGGGAACTTCTACAGACCTTCCCAGGGCAACCTCTTCATACAAACAAGTGGACAAAACCATGGCTGATGATAAAGCAGTTACATACCCTACAGATTTCCTGAACAGCCTAGAGCACTCAGGAATGCAACTCACCACTCCTTCTGAAAATAGGAGTGCATGTGGACTATGGTCACCACTCCTTCATCAACGCAACCATGGACCCACCAAAGCTTTGCAATAAAACTCGAGAAATCACCAAACAGTTGCTGCCAATTTCCTAAATGCTACCATCGCCACTGGACCAAACAATGGAGAGCAAGCCATGATTCCAAGGATACTGATCATCCCATCAGACACAGGTTTGCCTTTTGACTTTCAGAAATTCAGTTTTTCGATCAAACTCTGCTTGCCAATGCTACAACAATTGCCAAGGCCAAAGCCTAAAGATTGTCGGCATAAGTCTCCAAGAGTCCCCATTCACACATGGCCAGCGTACGTAGCAGCTTGCTGAGTGGGAAGCCCCAAGGGACTTTTACATTGTACTGAAAACAAAACTCGCAATATTGGTTTACCAGGAAGTTCTTCAGTGACACGAAGTCAGTTGCACTTTATCCTCTGTCGACATTGCAGTCCTTCATTTTCATTGTGTTACATGAAATAAAAACGTATTCCTACTGTTCACCGCGTTTTGACTTTGCTGCTTTCTATTTTAACAAATGGTTACCCAGGTGTGTGTGTGTGTGTGTGTGTGTGTGTGTGTGTGTGTGTGTGTGGTGTTGTGTGTGTGTGTGTGTGTGTGTTCTGATTCACCGGTCACACCATCTGGACCACGGGGCTCTAAATTAGCATCAAGTTTGTCCATTCCTCCATGATTGGTTTTGCACTTTGACCCTCCCCTACTACAAACACACAGCCTCCCATAACCCCACCAATTTTTCATCTCGACCCCAAACTCAGGTTCTCCTGGTGACCAGGTATCTCCCCACTCTATTTTTTTACCCCCATGTCTACCCCCCCCCCACTTCCCTCAGCAACCCCTTCACATTCCTCCCGAACCCACCAGCTCTCTCCACACACTTAAATTTCCCTGGAGTATAACGGGTATTTCAGCTAGTTAAACATAAATGTGTCTTGTTCCGATCAGACAGACCTTAGTCGAGTTATGGTGGAACATGTTAAAATGTCTATAATTAGGTCATGACCTTAAAAATTAGGTCAAGGTCAAAAATGTCAACCCCGTTTACTTTGTAATTCCCTATTATCGAAGCAAAATTGCATTTGAATGTCCCAGCTGGATCCGAGATCACAGCTTTGGAAAATTGGCAGAAAAATGGAGAGAAAAACACCGAAATGGTGCTTAGTACTCTTAGGGGTCTAAAAAAAAACTCGGTGGTTACCACTAAAAACTGGGGCACTAATTGGTAGAACAATCCCGACAAAGTTATAAGCCCCCTCCCCACTGTCCCACAAGGGGAGGCTTATATACATGTCCTTGAGGATGCACATCAATCACGATGTGAGCATCATCCTTCTTTCAGTAATTTTAGCACTTTCATTCGAGCCGATAACCCCATAAAGGGCCATCTATTTATTGCGTATGCAAATATGGTGTAATTTTGACATCTCCATGACTCCCCAAAGCCTGATGTTGGCTTCGTGGTTAGGGTGGCGGTTTTGGATCTTAGGGTGCGAGTTCAAGCCCCGTCAACTGCTGAATTAACACCAGGTGGGGTTGATCAGCTTGTCATCCTTCCGAGGTCGGCGAAATAAGTACCAGTGAACTGGTAATTGGGGCATTGCTCGTGGTGCCCCCATACTCGGTAGCAGTGGAGACGCACGTGTTGCATCATAGCCAGTTGAAAGCATGAAATCATGCCCCCACAACAAGTGGAACTATAAAAATAAAAAATAATGCAAGACACCGGCTCCCAACCCCATAAGTACAGGATCCATCACCCACCTTTCTGTGCATATGAAATAAACAGATGGTCTCTGATGTAACGTGTGATAAAGGATGCCATACATCCCAAGGCAAACATCTCACAATGAAAAGAACTGAGATACGATTCATTGCGTCGGAGAAAATACAAAACATGAAAAATGCAAGGAGAGGGTAAGCAGTACTGGGTGTTGAGCTTCGACAGGCTACGATGCGAGCCATATTCAACGTGGGACCATGGCCATACAAGTACTCTTAGTGGAAAAAGTCAAATGGGATATGTGAATGCTCAAACAAAGGAGGCAACACAAGGGACAGAAAACATAAACTACAATGAAGGGTGTTAAAAGAGTGTTGTCAGGTAGGATGGAGAGATTGCTTCTTTGTAGACCTTGTTGAGAAATACGAGGCAGTCGCAGTGCCATCTTCTATGATCTCAAAACGTTTTCATCATCACTCCATTAACGCGATTGTTTTTTCATTTGTTGACCATTCTGCAAGCTGCACGATTATTCATCGAGCTTGGTTTGTTTAAAATTTAATGGGTCATTTGATGATCAATCAGCAACATGGCATGTGAGGGAAAGAAAGAGAAACTTGGGTAGTTTTGTGGAGTGGGGAGGGGGGGGAGGCATTGGTGGGAGTGGCCCCTGTAAATGAAGGCAACAGGGCAGGGGCAATCTATTACATGTGCTTGATGGTTTTGGGGAGAAGGGGGCAATTGAGAGTAGGGAAGTGTTGGAGGAAAGGAAGATGGGAGGAGAGAGTGAATTGGAAGAGGAACAAAGGAAGAGACATATATTGTACATAATGTGTTTGGAGAAATAAAATAAAATCCACCATATTGTGTATTTAATAAACATACAACCCCTAAACCTTAAGCAAAGGTCAGGGAGCCATGACAGTTTTCAATATGCTCCTTTTGTCTCTAATATGAACCCAATCCGGGTCAATAATGGATTATATATTTAATATGTATGGAATATAATATCTATAAAAACAAAACTAGAAGGGCACTCAGTGGAGCGCATACCTCCACCACACAATGCCTGATCCACGAGAACATATCGGGCCAAATACATTTTTGAAATATCATGCTAGATATCGTTTTTTGCCCTCTCTGCTCAATGGTGAAGAATCACTTTAAACATTCAATAACTCTCGTATCCAAGATCCGGATTCGGATCTTCACCAAAATCTAATCATTTCGTCTTGCGACACACCCAACCTGTCCTCCAAGTTTCATCCGGATCCGTCCACAACTTTTTTTGAGAAATCCTGTACACAAACAGACAGACAGACAAACAGACAGAAAAGGGTGAAACATAACTTCCTTCACCTTCGGTGGCAGAGGTAATAAATTCACCAATCAAAGGTGTTTTGGCTTAAAAGAAAAAGAAGGTCAGAAGAGGTGACATAACCATGATAAAACCAACTCCAGCAATCAAGTAACTGTGTTTGCCGATGGCAGTTCCAGGACACGGATAAAAACGGAGCTTGATCCAACGAGCACGAAGCATGTCAGATTTTTTAAGGAGAAGTCCAATGTTAAAACGCCATCTATTAATTACATAAGTAACATGTGGAATTGACTCTCTCCTCACTCCACACATGGCCCTACCTTAGTTAACTCACCTCACTAGTGACGCAGCCATTGCTATAATCCCTTCCAAACTTCGTTCCCCTTTTTTCTCAATTCCCCCAAGCTTCTCCTACACTTCCCTACCCTCCATTTTCTATTCTCCATCATACTCCATGATCTCTTCCTTTTTCATTGAGAAAAAAAAACCCCAACCCATGCACACATAACTTAACCAATGGATGTGCACTAAAGAGAATCTGGTGGAAGGAACAGCATATTCATGTTTCCTCTTCGATTTAAACTTTCGAGGATGTTCATACAAGGCGATGATCGAGTCTCGGCTTGCGGGTCCTTTCGTTTGCTTGAACAGGGCATTTAACATACATACTGCACAGGGCAAATGACCGTGAGATCTTACAAAATGGCGATCTATAGGCAAAGCACCCTTCGGCATATCACGAAGCTTTTGTTTAAAGGTCATTCCACACACTCGGGGGAAATTTCTTGTGCTTCATCAATGGTGCCAAACGCTAAGAGAAAGCGACAATTTCCTTAATCCGCGGCCACCTGGTGAGATGGCGATAATTAAAGGCCTGCTTAAGCACGTTCAGTGGCCAACATCAGATCGCATAATAGGAATGGGACGAATTGTTTCTGCTAGAGACGAAAAGCCTGCTCAAAATCGATATCCTGAACCTCAAACCGCAAACTGCAGTCGAAAGACAGCGTGAATTGGGGAAGAGGAAGAGCTCTTAAAAATTCAGAACATTTCATTATCCAACCATGTGCCTTCAATCTTGACGGCCAAATGGCCTCCTGCCATCAAGTTCCCTTGTGTAATCACATGAGGAGAATAAAAATATTTTCAGGAGCAATTTCACACTCATGTTAACTGCAATTGCTGTTGGTCAAGCTTTAACACTGTCCGAGGAAGAAAGAGAGAGCGAGGGTACAAAATGCTGCCGGCATGGCTTTGGGTTATGTGAAAATTCATCTACGACTGAATTACTTATGCAACAGCCCACAATCATTGCCACCTGATCGTTGGGAACGGCTTGGGGAAGTTTTTGGCCCACAGTCTCTGAACCGACCTTGGGCCAGGGCTGACGTACGACTGGAACCAATTGGAACAAGCATTTGTCATTTGTTTTCAGGGTGTCGGCGATAACTCCCTGACTCTCTGTCAAAAGACTTCTGAGGATATTTTTTAAACGTCCAGAGCAAATCACGCTTAGCTTATGGGAGACCCACCATCTGAACATCACTTCCTTCCTTCCTTCCTGTTAAGTGCTGCCTTATCAGGAGAAAGATTACCACACTGTGTTCATCTGAGGGCAAGTCACATTGTAATTGCCAACTGTTGATAATGAAATGACTGACCAGATTTACAGCACTGGAGTCAGGCAGGGAGGAAAGACAACAGCGATGGAGTCATCAGGAGGAACAGTGTGACACTCCTTGACTTTTTTCATCAGATCTTGGCTATCGTTGTTCACCTTGGCGTTCTTGGTTTATCTATAGGTTTTCTTGGCGTATAGGGTTTTCTATTCATCACGCTTTTCTGAAACCTTGTGGCAATTCTTGGCTTTTTTCATTGGCTCCCTTGGCATTATTGAAAATGAGGAGTGTCACACTGAGGAGAACCTGGATAGGATTCGGTTTTGGCTGCTACTCCTCTTACCCTCGAATCCCAAATCCGAAGGCTGACTTTTTAATGGGTTATGGGGACTTGTAATCATGAAACAGCTGAGCGTGTGAAGCACCAATCCAGAGGTTTACAGACAGACAGCTCAAAGAAATTGCCGGCTCTGCACCAACCCTATTGGATTTTGCAATGAATCATATGGAGCAATTAATTGTCAAACCTCATTCTTCCGATAAGAGCTTTGAAAAGGTTTTCTGGTAAAAAGGATGTGCAGTATTATTACACTTTTATCACTATTTGTGGATTTCATTTTCTTGTCACACCGCTTAACATTATACGAGAGACATGAGACGATGGAAGCGGCAATGATCGTTTTTCACCAACCAGAGCCAACTGATCTCTTAGACACAAGATAAACCAAAGATGTAGTATTTACTTATATCAAATTTGAGCACAAGATGGTTTCAAGTGTTTCCATCGAGATAATTTTTTTGAGTTAATTCAAATACAATGATCAAAGAATTTAGAGGTGGAGGTCAGCGTGGGGAGTTTTCAATTGATGACGGGTAATAAGCCGAAGTTTCTAATCTCATTCCTGACTTCACTTTGATTCTGAATCTTTGCCCATGCAATGCGCACATTGAACAACCAGCTTAAGCCAGTTTGTCGATCAGTCACCTTGATTGAGCAAGCATTGGGAGGCAAAGTTCAGAGTAAACACAACAAGGCTGCATCGGCCACCTGCAACCCAAAGTAACTACTGTATATACTTTAGTGTGAATGGTTGAAGTGAGAACAAAGGATCATGGTGATGCCTTGCAGGCACACCATCTCGATGATGCAAGGATTTTGGTACATTCACTCAAACCGCTCCTTTTGTTGTGCTCCTGCGCACGACTTGGCCTCGTCAAAGCATCGTTTGACGAGCATTACATCCTCTCATGGAAGCGCACACTGCTGGCCAACTAAACAATCAACGGTGAAGCCGCAGTTGCCAAAAACTGATGTAATAGGGCTGGCTGGATGTCGAAGTAGAGCAACGCGCAGGTCACGTACGAGTGGTGCAAGCCATTGTGGAACAGTTCCCATCCGCACACTTAGTCGTCGGATTGCGGGCGAAAGGGAAGACATCAGTAAATTGCACACAGGAGTGTGGAAGGACTTGCAAACCACGGGAGAGGTGAGAGAGAGTGGCCCAAAAGGTAGACGAACCGGTCGAAGCCCTGGTTACACAGGGCGCAGGTATTCGTGCCAAATGTTCCGTCGTCCTTCTTTCGGCAACGAAGGAACGCTTCATTCTGACGTGATGTTAAGCCATTACTTTTGTGCAGCAGATAAATAGACATGTTCAGCTACAGGAAAAGAAGAAGAAGAAAAAGATTGGAAAAAAAACGTTCCACTTAAGCAGGATCGATAATCTGCAGTCTTCAAATTATAGGCTCGATCCTAGAAAGAAAAAAAATGTTCTTAACGTGGCCAGGAAATATTGACCAAGGGGCCCCCCCCACCCACCCCCCCCCCGTCTACCAGACCGGAACTTTGCTGCATCTTGCAAGGATTTTGCACATCTCTTGTATAATAGTGGTGGCCTCCGGCTGAATTTTGTCGTTAGGACGCTGTCCACAAAGACCTCTGTTTGATTCTGAGCAACTTGCACAGCATGTCGGTGCAAAAAAAA
>CM068955.1:76823097-76833334 GCA_035128595.1 Eptatretus atami | reverse complement strand
TCGGCTTCACGCTGTGGAAACCAAGGCATTTGGGATCATTGGCATCTTCGCGATGAGGCTGAGTCTTTGGGCCTCTCACTCTCTCACTGCAGGCAGATCGGTGGTCTTTTCTGACTTCTACAGTCTCCTCTCCAGCCTTGCCCCCCCTGCCTCTGTCTGTGATTTGTCCCCACCATATTTCTGCAGGGCACTCAAGGTCTGCCAACAACCCCCTTCTGGTAAAACTACCAAAATCAGGAATCACTGCTCACCTTCACTCTTTCATTCCTCTTTTTTCCTGCCTTTGGAATAAACTCCCTCACTCTGTTCAATCCCATTCTTCCCCCAGGCCTTCAAAACAGCTGTTCACCACCACCTTTTATCATCCCCCATCCAAATCCTCGATCTTTTCTACCCCCGTTAATCCACCCCAAACCCATCTCCTTCAAATTCCCTGCTTTCCTTCCTGAAAGTCCCTGTAATGTCCATCTTGTATACCCCGTGGTCCCCACCCCATCCCTCTCCTTTCCACATATCTCCTAATGTCTCTGTTCCCCACTGTTTTGTCCTTCCCACTCCCGCCCCTCTTGTCTCATGGCCATGATGAACAAAACAACACGAGATTAAATTTCGTAAACTTTTTTTTTATAAGTGAAAGAGTACACTAAAATAACGATAAAAAGTACAGCATATAAATACATAAACCAGTAACAAACATAGTTGTTTAATATGGAATCGGCAAAGCCTAGAGCGAACGTAGAATTCTTCTTACATTCGCTTCTTAAATACTGTATATCAAATTAAAGTCTTTTTGCTATGAAAAAATAAATATTACTTAACATTACCTTCACAACAACAACTACACCGCGCGAGAACAGGATCTCATCTGAAAAAAAAAACATCCTCAACATTACCTACACAACGACAACTACACCACCTAGAACAGGATCTTCATCTAAAAAATAAATTATATACCTCAACATTATACCTCAACATTACCTTCAAAACAACAACTACACCGCCTAGAACAGGATCTCATCTGCAAAAATAAAATATACCTCAACATTACCTTCACAACAACAACTACACCGCCTAGAACAGGATCTCATCTGCAAAATAAATATTACCTCAACTTATCCACCAACAACAACTACACCGCCTAGAACAGGATCTCATCTGAAAAAAAAATTTCCTCCAACATTACCTTCACAACGACAACTACACACCTAGAACAGGATCTCATCTAAAAAAATAAATATTACCTCAACATTACCTTCACAACAACAACTACACCGCCTAGAACAGGATCTTATCTGCAAAAATAAATATTACCTCAACATTACCTTCACAACAACAACTACACCGCCTAGAACAGGATTCCATCTGAAAAAAAAAATCCTCAACATTACCTCCACAACGACAACTACACCGCCTAGAACAGGATCTCATCTAAAAAAATATATATATATATATATTACCTCAACATTATACCTCTACATTACCTTCACAACAACAACTACACCGCCTAGAACAGATCTTATCTGCCAAAAATATAATATTACCTCAACATTACCTTCACAACAACAACTACACCGCCTAGAACAGGATCTCATCTGAAAAAAAAAAATTTCCTCAACACATTACCTTCACAACGACAACTACACAGCCTAGACAGGATCTCATCTAAAAAATAAATATTACCTCAACATTACCTTCACAACAACAACTACACCGCCTAGAACAGGATCTTATCTGCAAAAATAAATATTACCTCAACATTACCTTCACAACAACAACTACACCGCCTAGAACAGGATCTCATCTGAAAAAAAAATCCTCAACATTACCTTCACAACGACAACTACACAGCTAGAACAGGATCTCATCTAAAAATATATATATATATATTACCTCAACATTATACCTCTACATTACCTTCACAACAACAACTACACCGCCTAGAACAGGATCTCATCTGAAAAAAAAAAATTCCTCAACATTACCTTCACAACGCCAACTACACCGCCTAGAACAGGATCTCATCTAAAAAAATAAATACTAGAAGTGAACGTAGTATTCTTCTTACATTCGCTTCTGACTTTACCTACAACTTGTTCACAACTGTATACGCAATTTCCGGCTACTTCGGAATTAGCGATCAAATAATGTAAATCACGATTTAAAAATGATTTTTTGATGATGCGGGAGATATCTTTATTAAAATCAGTGGAGGAAATATACACCATGTCTGATATTATTTGGGTCTTTCATGTTTCCGACGATGCCTTTATCTCCCGGCATGCATCATTCCCCATGACAAAAACCGCGAAACAAAAAAAAACCAGAAGCAAAAAAAAAACGGAAGCAAAATGGTCATAGGCAACGACATGGATTCACAATTGGCAGGGTATTGTGTTGTTTTGTTGTTTCCTATTCTCTCATGTGCACGCGTTAAGTAATATTCACAAGATAGAAATAAAACCCAATCGTGTTTATACACCGCACAGCGTTTAAAAACTACCGGAAGCAAAAGGTCATAGCTAACGACACGGATTCCAAATAGCCAGGGTATTGTGTTGTTGTTGTTGTTGTTTGTGTTGTTGTTGTTGTTTCCTATTCTCTCATGTGCACGCGTTAAGTATGAAGCTCACTGCGTTCGCTATTATCATTATCAAGTATTATGTACTGTACATATTTGTATGTGCGACACTGTCCCAATCATGTACCACGTGCAAACGTCAAAAGCAGTCGATATATAAATAAATAAAAACCTTTATTTATATATTGACTTATTTTGAGGTTTGCATGTGGTAGATGCTTGGGAGCATCATTGGTACACATTTCTGTCTGCGCTATCGCTGATGATTCACCAATAAGTGATGAAACCAGTCTAGCAGCTGAGGGGGTGTGTAGCATTGGGATTCTCATGTGCATCCTGTGTGTGAACATCTTTATAATTGTTGAGGAACTCTGGGAAGGGTTCGAAACAGCGTAGCGCTTACCTTGTGTTGGCCTTCTTGGGTTGCTTTATGCAGCTTCTTCAGCTAGAGGAGTGTGGAGGGGTCAATGATACATATATATATATATATATATATATATATATATATATAATATATATATATAATATATATATATAATATATATTACAGGTAGTCGTCGACTTACGACCTATACGACTTACGACTGTTCGACTTTACGACCACGTTTTTCTTTTTTTTGTATGTAAAAAAAAAAGTTTGTTTTTTTTTTTTGTATGTAAAATATACGTTGTTCGACTTACGACCGATTGGTCAGAACAATTGCGGTCGTAAGTCGACGACTACCTGTATGTATAATAATATATATATATATATATATATATATATATATATATATATATATATATATATATATATATATAGATATAGTAGTGTATGTTTGTTTGTAAGCCTGGTGTTGCGTAGTGGTTAGGGTAGCGGCTTGGGATCCAAAAGGTCCTGAGTTCAAGCCCCGTTGGCCGCTTGAATTAATGCACACCAGGAGGTTGACTCAGCCTGTCATCCTTCCGAGGTTGGCGAAGTGAGTACCAGTGTACTGGGCCAGGTGTATGCCCCGGTTAGAATAGGTGTACCATATCCCTGTGTCGTAAGACGCGACCACGGTTGCGTCAGGAAGGGCATCCGGCGTAAAACCTGTGCCAAATCATTATGCGGATCATAACGGATGATCCGCTGTGGCGACCCCTAACGGGAGCAGCCGAAAGAAGAAGAAGAGTATGTTTGTTTGTCCTCATAACTAAAAAACGACGCATCCCAGAGGAAAACTAAAGGCATATTTGGAATCAGCACGTCTCAGAGGTACTACAGCACACCTTAGATGTTTAAAAACAGGGAAAATTCGTCGATTTTTTTTGGCCGTTTCAATTTTTCTGCCGCAATTGATTGATTTTACACGTCGTGACTTTTTATTCACAACCTGATCAAAGACAAAGACAGACCAGTGGATGGACAGATCAGTGAAGGTTTACAAAGTTTCTGATCAAAATTTGTCTTTCTGATTTTAGATGCCCTGAAAAAGGAAGAGCTCCATTGGTCCCAAGGCAGCTGCAGCTAAGCGAAAACACACTAAGAGACAACAGGAGACTGAAGAGGAGCAAGATGCCAGGCTAAATGAACAGGCTCAGCGGCAACAGCAGCAGCGACAAAATGAGACTGAAGAGGAGCAAGATGCCAGGCTAAATGAACAGGCTCATCGGCAACAACAGTGTCGAGCAAATGAGACTGAGGAAGAGTGTGATGCAAGACTTGAGGCAATGCGTCACCGCACTGCAGAAGCACAAGTACTGGCCCATGCACAAGAGCACAACAATGCCAACAGCGTGGCATTCACGTATGACCCGGCTGACCCAACAACTCATGCAGACATAGGCCGTATGGACCAAGTCTGCACCCACTGCTCTGCTTACAAGTTCAAGCGAGAGACCAAGGGTGTGTGCTGCAGCGATGGCAAGGTCGTCCTTGAGCCCTCTCCTGCCCTTCCTCCCTTGCTGAAGGAACTTCTCTCAGCGAAGGTCCCCTCAGCAAGCACTTCCTTGACAACATTTGGATGTATAATGGCAGCTTTGCGATGAGAGCTTCGGGCACAAGGAAGCTGAAGTCCAGGGCTGGAACCCGAGCTTCCGAATCCAAGGTCAAGTGTTCCACCGCATTGGCAGCTTGCTCCCACCTGTAGAGGGCCAGCCAAAGTTCCTACAGGTCTACTTCCTGGACTCACACACCAAGGAGCTGGCTGCCAGGAACCACAGTGGCCTCAAACCACACATCCTTGAGATGCTCACAAAGTGGTTTCATGAGAATAACCATCTGGTCCGTGAGCTCAAGACTGCAAGAGATGCATTGCAGAAGGAGGCAACTCTGAAGAGCGCCAGATCATCATCAGAGAGAACAAGCGGCCGCAAGGAGAGCACACACGCCGCTACAACGCCCAGTCTGCACCAGAAGTCGCCATCCTAATGGACAATGAGCAACAGAACCCAGAGAAATTGTCCTCAGACTTCGCCATGGGCACTTAAAAGGGTCAGTGAGCTGCATGCATCTTATGATGCACTCCAGTATCCCATAGTGTTCCCATATGGAACAGATGGCTCCAGCATCCATCTGGTGCCAGGACTGCTACTGGACAGGATGGACGAAAACTCACACAGCTGCAGTACTACAGCTACCACAACATGGTGAGAGAGGGCAACCGCATACTGCAGATGCGACGACTCTTTCAGCAGTTTCTGGTCGATGTCTACTGCAAGATCGAGACAGAGCGACTGGCTTTATCTGCCGGGAGCAAAATAACTTGCTTGCTGATAACTACGCCAACCTCCGTGACAGCCTCATGAGCACTGATGACGAACGCTGACAACGACAAAGAAATGTGAAATGTGCCAAATTAAATGTGATATATATTAAGAAACACAATTTACCCCTTTCTTATTCCTATTTTTTCCCTGGGCAACGCCGGTACTCCAGCTCATATATATATATATATATATATATATATAATATAATATATATAATATATATATATATATATATATATATAAGATATACATATCTGGTATATCTGGAAAATAAATGACTAATTTATATCCGGTATATATCCAGTGTATCAGCGAAATAAATGACAAATTTATTTCCTGGATATACCGAACAATGGGTGCAGAATTGCCGATGTGCAAATGCCGATACTGGAAGGAAGTTCAGACACAGTAGCAGAGGAACATGACTAATATAGTAGCAATACCTCATCTGCTGCATGCATAAAGCGGCTCAATTGCAGTAGACAATGGAAGACACTGACAATCGACATGTATGTACATGTAAGCAAATGGCAAGAGTGCAGGCTGCAGAAACAGCAGAGGCTATCTCTGCTAGGAGAGATGATAATGCCAGCGGCATGATAAGGGTGCAAGCTGCAGAAACAGCAGAGGCTATCTCTGCCAGGAGAGAATCCAATCGACAACGAAATACATGAGTAACAGCAGGACAAAGAAGCAAGAAATTAAGTGAAACCTACAAGGCAGCCTTAACCTATAACAGTAGCAGCCCACCAGTCTCAAGTTTGTGGTGATATGGACAAGGATGTGCTAGCTGTTCAGCCTTGAAGAGAATGCATGAAACACCCGGTCTCTGTTGCTCCAATGGCAAAGTCTCAGTCCAACTTCTTCAAGAACCTCCACAACCTCTCCACCAGCGCTTCTCGGTCAAACGACGGATTCTAAACACTTTCTCACCAACATTTGAGGTATAACTGCATTTCAAATGGCATCCTTTGGATGCAAGGAGATTCACCTTCAACATGGCTGAATCCAACGTTCACCATCTAGGGTAAAGTTCATCACTGGATCGGAAGTTTATGTCCATTCCCAAACGATATGCGAGCTTTGCACAACTTTACGTCTTGGGTGAAGAGGAGGTGCAAACCCGTGGGCAAAATCTTTCCTGGTCTGAAGCAGCACATCATCTATGACCTACAGGAAGATGCTGCACACCAACAATGTCTCCATAAACAGCCTCGACATGGCCATGGACTTATTGACTGACTTAAGCAACAGAGACTACAAGATTATCATCAATGCCAATCGATGGCCAGTAGTGAGCAGGATAGACACTTCAATGCTCCTACATGCAATGAGGTTGCCGTTCTGATGAGAGATATGAAGCATGGCAAGCGTGACATTGTTCTACATCACAGAGAAAGCTTCCTCCAACGAACATGTGAACCCGCAGGTCCTATGATCCTCTCCAACAACCACTCCTGTTTCCAAATGGAGAGGATGGCTACACCCTCCAGAGTCAATCAGCTCTTGCTCAGTTCAAAGCGTCCCCCCCCCCCCCATTAATTTCTATTCTTTTTGGCTTGTGTTTCCAGGTAGTGGTGACTTCAACATTTTGCTACACTGCAAATGTCTATTCCAACAGCTTTGTGTTGATATATATATATATAATATATATATACACAAAAGTTGAGACTGAACGGTTGTTGTTCATCCAACAGCACCAGAATAAACTTTGGGCAGAACAGTATGGACTACTTCCTCATTCAATCCTCATCAGCAATGGAGATCTAACTGCTGTGGGCCTGAAAGTGGTTCTGCCATCATTATTCACAGGTGGACTATGGTACATGCATGAGAAACAACAAGATGCCATTTGCTACATGCAAAAATTTGGCTGACCCTCTCTCTTCCCTAACTTCACATGCAATGCCACCTGTCCAGAAACCCTCAATGCCTTGCTTCCTGGACAGTGGCCTGAGGATAGACCTGACATACTTGTGAGAGAGTTATACCTCAAGACAAGAGAGTTGATTGAATGTTTCATTAACGAATCGGTGTTTGGTGCAGTGATTGTGTGCTTGACAGTGTTGAATATCAGAAGCAGGGTCTTCTCCTGTTCACATACTCAAATGGCTGTCTCATGAAGATAAAATACATCCTGATAATGTTGATTCGGAAATATCAGCTGAGCACCCAAATTGACTTAAGGATGCCGCACTTCATGCAAGCATCCTTACTCATATGGTCGCTGGCCCAATGGCCCATGTGGAGTCATCATCCTCAAAGCCCTTGCACGAAGGATGGAGCCTGTTCAAAAAGATTCCAAAAGCCATTTGTTCAGCACACACAATCAGGCAACAATGAGTACCCACCCTACAGATGCCGCAAAGCACGAGATGGATGCCAAGAAGCCGAGAAAATGTTGTTCAAAGGCACACCTACCCCCATTGACAATTGATGGATTGTGCCTTACAACCCATTATGACATGGAGATTTAACTCCCACCTCAATGTAGAGTGTGCAGCAGCATCAAGTCAATCAAGCATGTGCTAGAATATGTCCACTGGGGTTGTGACATGGCCATCTACAGATTCCAATGTGATAAGCCAAGAGATGAGGTGCAGATGTATCAGACTGCATGTCGGTGCCACTGGCGCTTGCTGGAGGTTGTTTGAAGTTCTAGTGCATGAGCACAGACCTACGGTGAAGTTCACCTAGGGAATGGAGAACGGGTCATCTTCACTGAGGAGAGTGCTAGACAGAAAGCACAACCACCTAAGACCAAAACCATCCTCACATCTTCTTTGACCTTTGCACTTCTTACAGACAAGAACAAGGGCCAATCCAAACTCCAGAGCAGCGTTTTGTCCAAAATCTCTGATGTGCAATATGCCAGAGTTTTTCACATGGAAAACATCAAGCAAGAAGTGGCAAAAGCACCATGTAGGAGGAGATGTCTCTCATGATGGTGAAATAACTTCTTTTAAAAGAGCAATGCTCTTGGAGAGCGCACAATGTCCATCGTAGACAGCATGAATGCTTTTATCTACGGTTGTTGTTGCACCACAAGAAAGGTGCTGTCTCATTTGAGGACATCAAGACAGTACAAGGGATCAACTGTTACACCTTCAAAGAGGCCTATTGCCTCATCGGTCTGCTGGAGGATGAGTAGCATTGGCTTCTTTGCACGCAAGAAGCTTCAAAAGCTGCTCTCCATCAATGCTGCGCTCACTCTTCACCATCTTGCTCACAACTTCTGACCTTGGAAGCCCATCCATGCTGTGGGAACAAAACAAGCAATGCATGGCAGAAGATGCTCGATATAAATGCCACTGAAAGCAAGGCAGCCAGAGATGGATTAAAATGACTACATCTTCAATGATGCACTCATGTGTCTGTCAGACACTGTGCAGCTACTGAGAGGCCAGATGCTGGATGTGTACGGATTGCTGATTCCGGAGCAACATCAAAATGACAGCAGACCAAAAAGAATTTTTTTCAAGAGAAGTCTAATGACCGCGTTGCACTTCTTAATCATTTGAACAAACAGAGCCACAGCTTACGGACGACCAAATGGTTCTTATAACAATCTGATGGCACACATAAATTCTGGGATGTGAGGATTAATCTTCTTGGATGCTCCTGGTAACACAGGGAAGACATTCCTCATTACCTCATTCTCACAAAAGTTTGTTCCAGTGGTCATGTAGCATTGGCAGCTGCAAGCAGTGGGATTGCTGCCCAGCTTCTTCAAGGCAGCCGAACAGTTTGTTGACTTTTCGGTTTTCATCAGTTTTCATCAATGTTTTAATTTCCTGGTTTTCATCAATGATCTCTCTGACTCTCTGGAAATCCTCTTTATCTCTTTGCTGATGACTCCACCCTCTGTTGTACAATCTGTCATCCCTCAGATTGGCAAGCAGCAGCGTCTTCACTCTCTGCAGATCCGGATAAAATCACAAGCTGGTCCAACACGTGGAACATGTCTTTCAATCCGGACAAATCTCACACTCTCACTATGTCTCTCCGAAAGGACCATTTGTAACCCCCCGCCCCCCCCCCCCCCCATCTACTTTCTCAACAATCCTCTGGAAGAAATCCTTTCTTTCAAGCTTCTGGGTCTCACTATTCTGCCATGATCTTTCCTGGGAAAGCCACATTTCCAACCTGGCCTCCAGAGCCAGTCGCCGACTGGAATCCTCCATCGTGCAAAGTCCTTCCTCGGCCCACCTGAGTTCCTGACTACAAAAAAGCTTTCGTCCACAGCTGATGGAGTACTGCTCTCCCCTGTGGGCTGGTGCTCCTGCCTCCCACCTTTCTCGGCTTCACGCTGTGGAAACCAAGGCATTTGGGATCATTGGCATCTTCGCGATGAGGCTGAGTCTTTGGGCCTCTCACTCTCTCACTGCAGGCAGATCGGTGGTCTTTTCTGACTTCTACAGTCTCCTCTCCAGCCTTGCCCCCCCTGCTCTGTCGTGTATTTGTCCCCACCATATTTCTGCAGGGCACTCAAGGTCTGCCAACAACCCCCTTCTGGTAAAACTACCAAAATCAGGAATCACTGCTCACCTTCACTCTTTCATTCCTCTTTTTTCCTGCCTTTGGAATAAACTCCCTCACTCTGTTCAATCCCATTCTTCCCCCAGGCCTTCAAAACAGCTGTTCACCACCACCTTTTATCATCCCCCATCCAAATCCTCGATCTTTTCTACCCCCGTTAATCCACCCCAAACCCATCTCCTTCAAATTCCCTGCTTTCCTTCCTGAAAGTCCCTGTAATGTCCATCTTGTATACCCCGTGGTCCCCACCCCATCCCTCTCCTTTCCACATATCTCCTAATGTCTCTGTTCCCCACTGTTTTGTCCTTCCCACTCCCGCCCCTCTTGTCTCATGCCCCCCTCACTGTGCGTTGTGTGTTCGCTCTCATACGAGCCTCGACAAGGTATACA
>CM068955.1:76785100-76823072 GCA_035128595.1 Eptatretus atami | reverse complement strand
AAAAAAATACAAAAAAAAACCAGCCCATTCTACATTTAAGATCCCACTCAACCTAACAAGCACAGAAACACCAATGTGTGCCATAAACATGGGTCAACTTTGTGATCCCTCCTTCAGGAACGTAAAGTCATCTTCTTTGATGAAGCTACAATGTCACACCGCTTGGCAATGGAAGCTCTAGACCAAACACCGAAGGACATCCTCAAGTGCAGCAACCTCATTGGAGGGATTTTGTTGGTGTTATCAATAGATTTCTGCCAAACTTTTCCTATTGTGCATGGTGGCATGAAAGCCAACGAGATTGATGCTTGCCTCAAATTTTCACATCTTTGGAAGCATATAACTCTTCTCCTGAAAATAAGCGCGGTCATTCCTTCACGATGCACACGATGCAGGTCAATTTGCAAAGCTGCTGTTGACGATTGGAGATGGCCAAGTGCAAAACATTAGGGATGGATATTTCATCAGTGTACCACAGACTTTGGGGACCACTGTATCTTCAGCCAAAGATCTTCAGTCGAGGGTGCATCCAAACTTACTGCAACACTACAAACACATACAGTGGCCATATCAGCATGCAATCCTTGCTCCACACAATGATTCAGTAAAAAACATTAACTGGGAACTTCTACAGACCTTCCCAGGGCAAGCCTCTTCATACAAACAAGTGGACAAAACCATGGCTGATGATAAAGCAGTTACATACCCTACAGATTTCCTGAACAGCCTAGAGCACTCAGGAATGCCAACTCACCACCTCCTTCTGAAAATAGGAGTGCATGTGGACTATGGTCACCACCTCCTTCATCAACGCAACCATGACCCACCAAAGCTTTGCAATAAAACTCGAGAAATCACCAAACAGTTGCTGCCAAATTTCCTAAATGCTACCATCGCCACTGGACCAAACAATGGAGAGCAAGCCATGATTCCAAGGATACTGATCATCCCATCAGACACAGGTTTGCCTTTTGACTTTCAGAAAATTCAGTTTTCGATCAAACTCTGCTTTGCCATGACTACAAACAATTCCCAAGGCCAAAGCCTAAAGATTGTCGGCATAAGTCTCCAAGAGTCCCCATTCACACATGGCCAGCTGTACGTAGCAGCTTGCTGAGTGGGAAGCCCCAAGGGACTTTTTATACATTGTACTGAAAACAAAACTCGCAATATTGTTTACCAGGAAGTTCTTCAGTGACACGAAGTCAGTTGCACTTTATCCTCTGTCGACATTGCAGTCCTTCATTTTCATTGTGTTACATGAAATAAAAACGATTTCCTACTGTTCACCGCGTTTTGACTTTGCTGCTCTATTTATGTATTTAACAAATGGTTACCCAGGTGTGTGTGTGTGTGTGTGTGTTCTGATTCACCGGTCACACCATCTGGACCACGGGGCTCTAAATTAGCATCAAGTTTGTCCATTCCTCCATGATGGTTTTGCACTTTGACCCTCCCCTACTACAACACCACAAGCCTCCCATAACCCCACCAATTTTCATCCTCGACCCCAAACTCAGGTTCTCCTGGTGACCAGGTATCTCCCCCACTCTATTTTTTTACCCCCATGTCTACCCCCCTCCCCCTTCCCTCAGCAACCCCTTCCACATTCCTCCCGAACCCACCAGCTCCTCCACACACTTAAATTTCCCTGGGAGTATAACGGGTATTTCAGCTAGTTAAACATAAATGTGTCTTGTTCCGATCAGACAGACCTTAGTCGAGTTATGGTGGAACATGTTAAAATGTCTATAATTAGGTCATGACCTTAAAAATTAGGTCAAGGTCAAAACCATGTCAACCCCATTTACTTTGTATTCCCATTATCGAAGCAAAATTGCATTTTGAATGTCCCAGCTGGATCCGAGATACAGCTTGGAAATTGGCAGAAAAATGGAAGAAAAAACACCGAAATGGTGCTTTAGTACTCTTAGGGGTCTAAAAAAAAACTCGGTGGTACCACTAAAAACTGGGGCACTAATTGTAGAAACAATCCCGACAACAGTTATAAGCCCCCTCCCCCCACTGTCCCACAAGGGGAGGCTTAATACATGTCCTTGAGGATGCACATCAATCACTATGTGAGCATCATCCTTCTTTCAGTAATTTTAGCACTTTCATTCGAGCCGATAACCCCATAAAGGGCCATCTATTTATTGCGTATGCAAATATGGTGTAAATTTGGACATCTCCATGACTCCCCAAAGCCTGATGTTGGCTTCGTGGTTAGGGTGGCGGGTTTGGGATCTTAGGGTGCCGAGTTCAAGCCCCGTCAACTGCTGAATTAACACCAGGTGGGGTTGACTCAGCTTGTCATCCTTCCGAGGTCGGCGAAATAAGTACCAGTGAACTGGTAATTGGGGCATTGCATCGGTGGTGCCCCCATACTCGGTAGCAGTGGAGACGCACGTGTTGATCATAGCCAGTTGAAAGCATGAAATCATGCCCCCACAACAAGTGGAACTATAAAAATAAAAAATAATGCAAAACACCGGCTCCCCAACCCCATAAGTACAGGATCCATCACCCACCTTCTCTGTGCATATGAAATAAACAGATGGTCTCTGATGTAACGTGTGATAAAGGATGCATACATCCCAAGGCAAACATCTCACAATGAAAAGAACTGAGATACGATTCATTGCGTCGGAAGAAAATACAAAAATGAAAAATGCAAGGAGAGGGTAAGCAGTACTGGGTGTTGAGCTTCGACAAGGCTACGATGCGAGCCATATTCAACGTGGGACCATGGCCATACAAGTACTCTTAGTGGAAAAAGTCAAATGGGATATGTGAATGCTCAAACAAAGGAGGCAACACAAGGGACAGAAAACATAAACTACAATGAAGGGTGTTAAAAGAGTGTTGTCAGGTGGATGGAGAGATTGCTTCTTTGTAGACCTTGTTGAGAAATACGAGGCAGTCGCAGTGCCATCTTCTATGATCTCAAAACGTTTTCATCATCATCCCATTAACGCGATTGTTTTTTCATTTGTTGACCATTTCTGCAAGCTGCACGATTATTCATCGAGCTTGGTTTGTTTAAAATTTAATGGGTCATTTGATGATCAATCAGCAACATGGCATGTGAGGGAAAGAAAGAGAAACTTGGGTAGTTTGTGGAGTGGGGAGGGGGGGGGAGGCATTTGGTGGGAGTGGCCCCTGTAAATGAAGGCAACAGGGCAGGGGCATCTATTACATGTGCTTGATGGTTTTGGGGGAGAAGGGGGCACATTGAGAGTAGGGAAGTGTTGGAGGAAAGGAAGTATGGGAGGAGAGAGTGAATTGGAAGAGGAAACAAAGGAAGAGACATATATTGTACATAATGTGTTTGGAGAAATAAAATAAAATCCACCATATTGGTGTATTTAATAAACATACAACCCCTAAACCTTAAGCAAAGGTCAGGGAGCCATGACAGTTTTCAATATGCTCCTTTTGTCTCTAATATGAACCCAATCCGGGTCAATAATGGATATATATTTTTAATATGTATGGAATATAATACTTATACAAAACAAAACTAGAAGGGCACTCAGTGGAGCGCATACCTCCACCACACAATGCCTGATCCACGAGAACATATCGGGCCAAATACATTTTTGAAATATCATGCTAGATATCGTTTTTTGCCCTCTCGCTCAATGGTGAAGAATCACTTTAAACATTCAATAACTCTCGTATCCAGATCCGGATTCGGATCTTCACCAAAATCTAATCATTTCGTCCTTGCGACACACCCAACCTGTCCTCCAAATTTCATCCGGATCCGTCCACAACTTTTTTTGAGAAATCCTGTACACAAACAGACAGACAGACAAACAGACAGAAAAGGGTGAAAACATAACTTCCTTCACCTTCGGTGGCAGAGGTAATAAATTCACCAATCAAAGGTGTTTTGGCTTAAAAGAAAAAAGAAGGTCAGAAGAGGTGACATAACCATGATAAAACCAACTCCAGCAATCAAGGTAACTGTGTTTGCCCGATGGCAGTTCCCAGGACACGGATAAAAACGGAGCTTGATCCAACGAGCATGAAACATGTCAGATTTTTTAAGGAGAAGTCCAATGTAAAACGCCATCTATTAATTACATAAGTAAACATGTGGAATTGACTCTTCTCCTCACTCCACACATGGCCCTACCTTAGTTTAACTCACCTCACCTAGTGACGCAGCCATTACTATAATCCCCTTCCAAACTTCTTCCCCTTTTCTCTCAATTTCCCCCAAGCTTCTCCTACACTTCCCTACCCTCCATTTTCTATCTCCCATCATACTCCATGATCTCTTCCTTTTTCATTGAAGAAAAAAAAACCCCCAACCCATGCACACATAACTTAACCAATGGATGTGCACCAAAGAGAATCTGGTGGAAGGAACAGCATATTCAATGTTTCCTCTTCGATTTAAACTTTCGAGGATGTTCATACAAGGCGATGATCGAGTCTGAGCCTTGCGGGTCCTTTCGTTTGCATGAACAGGGCATTAAAAATTACATACTGCACAGGGCCAAATGACCGTGAGATCTTACAAAATGGCGATCTATAGGCAAAGCACCCTTCGGCAATCACGAAGCTTTTGTTTAAAGGTCATTCCACACACTCCGGGGGAAAATTTCTTGTGCTTCATCAATGGTGCCAAACGCTAAGAGAAAGCGTACAATTTCCTTAATCCGAGGCCACCGGTGAGATGGCATTAATTAAAAGGCCTGCTTTAAGCACGTTCAGTGGCCACATCGATCGCATATAGAGTGGGACGAATTTTTCATGCTAGAGACGAAAAAGCTGCTCAAATCGATATCCTGAACTCAAACACGCAAAACTGAGTCGAAAGACAGCGTGAATTGGGGGAAGAGGAAGAGCTCTAAAAATTCAGAACATTTCATTATCCAACCATGTGCCTTCAATCTTGATCGGCCAAATGGCCTCCTGCATCCAAGTTCCTTGTGTATATCAATGAGGAGAATAAAAATATTTCAGGAGCAATTCACAGCTCATGTTAACTGCCAATTAGCTGTCTGGTCAAGCTTTAAACACTGTCTGAGGAAGAGAGAGAGAGAGCGAAGGGTACAAAATGGCTGCCGGCATGGCTTGGGGTTAATGTGACAAATCATCTACGACTGATTACTTATGCAACAGCCACAATCATTGCCACCTGATCGTGGGAACGGCTGGGGAAAGTTTTTGGCCCAAGTCTCCTGAACCGACTGGCCAGGCCTGACGTACGACTGGAACCAATTTGGACAAGCATTTGTCATTTGTTCAGGGTGTCGGCGATAACTCCCTGACTCTCTGTCAAAAGACTTCTGAGGAATTTTTTTTAACGTCCAGAGCAAATCACGTTAGCTTATGGGAGACCCACCTCGACATCCTTCCTTCCTTCCTTCCTTGTAAGTGCTGCTTCATCAGGAGAAAGATTACCACACTGTGTTCCATCTGAGGGACAGCTCACATTGTAATGCCACTGTTATAATGAAATGACTGACCAGATACAGCACTGGAGTATCAGGAGGAACAGACAGACAGCGATGGAGTCATCAGGAGGAACAGTGTGACCACTCCTTGACTTTTTTCACAAGATCTTGGCTATTCGTTGTTCACCTTGGCGTCTTGGTTTTCTATAGGTTTTCTTGGCGTATAGGTTTTCTATTATCATCGCTTTTCTGAAACCTTGTGAATTCTTGGCTTTTTTCATTGGCTCACCTTGGCATTTATGAAAATGAGGAGTGGTCACACTGAGGAGGAACCTGGATAGGATTCGGGTTTTGGCTGCTACTCCTCTACCCTCAATCCCATCCGAAGGCCTGCTTTTAATGGGTTATGGGGACTTGTAATACATGAAACAGCTGAGTGTGTGAAACACCAATCCAGAGGTTTACAGAACAGACAGCTCAAAGGGAAATGCACTGCCTCTGCACCACCCTATTGGATTTTGCCAAATGAATAATATGGAGCAATTAATTGTCAAAACCATTTCCGATAAGAGCTTTGAAAAGGTTTTCTGGTAAAAGGGATGTGCAGTATTATACACTTTTATCACTAGTTGTGATTTCATTTTCTTTCACACCGTGTAACATTATACGAGAGACGATGAGACGATGGAAGCGGCAATGATCGTTTTCACCAACCAGAGCCAAACTGATCTCTGACACAGATAAACCAAAGATGTAGTATCTTACTTATATCAAATTGAGCACAAGATGGTTTCAAGTGTTTCCATCGAGATAATTTTTTTGAAGTTAATTCAAATACAATGATGCAAAGAAATTTAGAGGTGGGAGGTCAGCGGTGGGGAGTTTCAATTGATGACGGGTAATAAGCCAAATGTTTCTAATCTCATTCCTGACCTTCGCTTGAATTCTGAATCTTTCCATTGCAATGGCACATTGAACAACCAGCTTAAAGCCTTGTTTTCGATCAGTCACCTTGATTGAGCAGCATTGGGAGGCACAAAGTTCAAAGTAAACACAACAATGGCTGCTCGGCCACCTGCAACCCAAAGTATACTGTATATACTTTAGTCTGAATGGTTGAAGTGAGGAAAAAGATCATGGTGATGCTGCAGGCACACCATCTCGATGATGCAAGGGATTTTGGTACATTCACTCAAAACCGCTCCTTTTGTTGTGCTCCTGCGCACGACTTGGCCTCGTCAAAGCATCGTTTGACGAGCATTACATCCATCTCATTGGAAGGCACACTGCTGGCCAACTAAACAAATCAAGGTGAAGCCGCAGTTTGCCAAAAACTGATGTAATAAGGGCTGGCTGGATGTCGAAGTAGAGCAAAGCGAGTCACGTACGAGTGGTGCAAGCCATTGTGGAACAGTTCCCATCCGCACACTTGTCGTCGGATTGGGCGAAAGGGAAGACATCAGTAAATTGCACACAGGAGTGTGAGGACTGCAAACCCAGGGAGAGGTGAGAGAGAGTGGCCCAAAAAGGTAGACGACACCGTCGAAGCCCTGGTTACACAGGGCCAGGTATTCGGTGCCAATGTTCCGTCGTCCTTCTTTCGGCAACGAAGGGAACGCTATCAGTTCGACGTGATGTTAAGCCAATTACTTTTGTGCAGAAGATAAAGTAGACATGTCAGCTAAGGAAAAGAAGAAGAAGAAAAAAAGATTGGAAAAAAACCGCTTCACTAAGCCAGGATCGATAATTGCAGTCTTCAAATTATAGGCTCGATCTAAATGTTCCATTAACGTGGCCAGGAATATTGACCAGGCCGTCTACCTGAACCGGAAACTTTGCTGCATCTTGCAGGATTTTGCCATCTCTGTATAATAGTGGTGGCTCCGGTGACATTTTGTCGTTAGGACGCTGTCACAAAGACCTCTGTTTGATCTGAGCACTTGCACACATGTTGCGTGCAGTTAGGTTCGAGGAAACATTTTCATGCCCTTCCTGGGTGTGAAAACTGCAGCGCTGGCTCTTGCTTCCTGCCTTAAGTGTTCTTGGCTCAGCACCAGGCCCACCGATGTCCATTAAACACAAAGCTTTGGCGAGGGCATCGAAAGGCCAGCTTGAACTTGAACATGCGGGTAAAACATTGCTCCAGCATTGAATACAGCACAGTTTCATGGCAAGGCCGTCTTGGCATTTCCCAATAGAAAAATTTTCTACACACTTTCATATAATGCCGGGATCCTAGACATGTCATTCTGTATATATGGAATACAATTTCACTGAAATAAACAAAAAGGATGATAGAACCCAATAAAATCTCATCAGTCTCAAATGAAGCATAACCCTAACAGCTTAAGTTCAAGCGGTGCACTATTTACAAAAGGTCACATGCTGTCCAGCTGCAGTGGAAGAATGTCACAACACAAGCACATTGTTTGTTTAGGGGTCGTATATTTATTACGTATACACTGGGGGAAAGGGAGAGGAAGGGGTGAAAAAATTGAGTTCAAGTACAACAGCACTGTCTGTTAAAGTAACATTTCTATTCTTTTTCTTCTTTCACGGCCACATTATTCACACGTTCTTGTGGGCTTGGCTGGGAAAAGCTCAGCCCAAGTCTTTCACAAACCAGCTGGCCAGGACTGACATCCGACTAAGGTTACGACAGGAATTTGGAATTTGGCTCAGGTGCCAGCGATAGCTCGCCTACTCTTGAAAGCAACATTTCTATTAAAGTGAAAAAATACAAATGTCCTGATTGCTTTCGAAAATATTATATGACTAGAAACACCCATTCCCTTTGGGAGCAACCTGGGAGAAGGGTGGGAGGGATAGTGGGGAAGGTGGGCCAAATAATTACCCCCCCCCCCCAATCTTGTCTGCAACAGGGTTCAGTAAACCACGATCAATGTGGCACGTATACAGGTGAAAATCGGAAGTCGTCTCCCCCCTCTTTTTTGTTTACCCTCGATATGACCCTGAGTACTACCGACATGTATGCAAAATTTAGTGGAGATCAGGCCAGCCCTGTTTTTCCCTATAATATTCACACACACACGCACGCACGCACGCACGCACGCACGCACGCAACGCACACACAGAACACACACACACACACACACACACACACACACACATTCTTCATTCTACTTTTTCCTTTTGCTCATATTCAGCTAGGTTTTAATGTACACCTGTGTGTTTTGGCTTTTAACCACTTTATTGGTACCTCAAGAGAAAATCTGCAATTTGAGTAAATTTTCCGCTGTGTAGTGAATATAACATCAAGGAGGAGTTTGTAGTGTTTTTTTTTGAACTGCGATTCTCACGACATTTGTGAACAAGCTGTGCTTTGCAAACTTATGGAACAATAAACTTGATGGAGTTGATGGGGGGAAAATTACAGTCACACTTTAGTTCAAGCAGTTCAAGTTCAACACCTTAAAACTCAATATCTGCGATCTTAAAACTTGTTACCTTAAAACTCAATATCTGCGATCGCAAAGCGATCGCCAAGGGGAAGCCTTTATCTCTTCAGTTATGAATCCTCCCCTGGCACCCGCTATCCAATGATGGCCATTTTTATTTTCAGGCCCCCATATGACCTTGACCTTCAACATTTAGGGATAGAGTAAATGAAGAAAACGTGTCCCATCCACAATCTGTCCATAAAACTCAACATCATGAAAATCAAATGAAATGTATTCAAGTTATGATAAAAAAGGTATATATTTAGGTCCCAATTTTAGGTCTGAAGTACTTAGGGCCTAAAAGACCTAATTTTTGTTAATTAGGTCACAATTTTAAAAAGTAGGTCAAGGACGCATCATATATCAGGGGCACAACTTCAGTGCAGGTCCACTGTTATGATGCAAGGACATCTTGGATATGGCGAAGCGGTCTTTGAGATCCCGCATTGGCAAAATTGAGCGCTGACAAAAAAAAGGTTATTTCTTCAGACCGCCATTTGACCTTGACCTTTAACCCAGAGGGCTATGGTGCAAATTAAACATAAATTAAACTTGCTCTAGGCTATCTAGTGAGGGCATTTTCGTTCAGATCGGATAAATCTTCGTCAAGTCGTGGTGAAACATGTTAAAATCTCAATAATGAGGTCATGACTTTAAATATTAGGTCATGGTCCAAAATTTTTGTGTCAACACCGCATTCATTTAATTTCCATTATTTATCTGAAATTTCATTCTGAAAGCCTCAGCCAACCCCGAGATTCAGCTCAGACATTGGCAGATTTAAAAGGAATTGAAAAAAAAACACCAAAATGGTGGTTTTATACTCCAAGAGATCTAAGAAACTGTGAGGTACCATTCAAAATTGGGGACACTAATTGTAGAAACAAACCCTACAACAGGTTTCAGGCTCACCCTGTCCTATAGGCACAGGGGAAGACTTAATAAATAAATAAATAAACTCAAAGGAATGAGCTAATAGAGTAAAGCATCCCTTTTTTAACAGCGATTTAAGTCTCATGGAGGAGTTCTTACACTCCTCACATGCAGGACAAAGACATTGGTAGCCATCAGTGTACATTTATGCAAGTTATAAAGACATTACTAGACAATAGACAAGCGATATAGGGGATTCTGAACCTGGGTGTTCCTGCATCACGAGCCAGGCATTTACAGATGGGAACACGAACAGACCGACCCAGGGTTATACATCGAGATGATGATTCATGAAAAATATTTTGAAAAGTGATTAATTCAGGATTAAAATTTGTAGTGCAATTACGCATTAATTAGCTAAAGTAGAAAACCATTATTAGAATGTATGCCGAGAAGCATTAACCCCATTTCCCCATCCCCAAAACTCCCAATTGCTTCACACACACAAAGCAGATAAAACACAAACAAGTGCCTCACAAAACAGTGATGAGTTTTCGGATTGAATTAAGTAATCCGAAGGAAAGAATAACACTCTCTGATTCTGATGTGTCATACTTGGTTACAGAGCGTCCGTGCTGCCGAAGCAGTTTCTTGGTAAGGGTTATACTGGGTGGTTTGCCATTGCCTTCCCAGCAGTAGTTAGGGCAGGAATTAGTCGTTTGTTCAGGGTGCCAGTGATAACTTGCCTACTCTTTGGGAAGGATACTGAGGGATCTTTAACATCCAACAAATAATACCAGCAGACTGGACGTCCAGTTTTACGTCCATCCGAGGGATGGAACACACATTGATGAACCACTCTGCCTGCAATTTAAAACGACCTTTTTGGGGCAATTTGCCAGATATTCAAAAAAATTCTTCTTGTTCGACAAGTCTCTGAAGACAAACAGAAAACAGAAAATGTGGAATAAAAAGAAAAAAAACCAAAGGTATAATTGATGATCAGCAGGTGCAACACATATGACCTCCATTTGCCATACAACGCATTACTAAGTGTCGGTGCTGCTGTAGTGGTTCCTGAGTGAAGGTTATGCTGGGTGGTTTACCATTGCCTTCCCAGCAGACAGTCAGGGAGAGAATTTGTAATTTGTTCAAGGTGCCGGCAATAGCTCGCCCACGCTTGGCAAAGGACACCATCAGATATTTATCATCCACAAGCTAATGCTATCAGATGGGACACCCGGCTTCACGTCCATCTAAAAGACGGCACCCACATTGATGTCTCACCCAGCATGCAAAACACCAGGGTTGCAGTTTATTGATGAATCAGGATTCAAACCCAAGCGGAACAGCTTAAAAGTGAGTGCACCTTCCTCGGGGCTATCCCAGCAGATCATCAACCCCAGTATTTCTTTTAAAAGCATGCTGTCACGTGACCAACCAAACGTGATATTGTATTTTTTAAATGCCAAACACATCTCACAACGACAACGGCACTCAGTAGAGCGCATACCTCCACCAGGCTGAACATTTTACATGTTGTATTCCACCGATAGGCCGGACCTGCATCTGGACCTTACCCAAAATCGAATCGGCTTGTTCTTGTCACAAAGCCAACCTGTCCACCAAGTTTCGGCCGAATCCATCCATAGCTTTTTGAGAAATCCTGCTCACAGACACAGACAGACAGATAAACATACAGACAGACATACAGACAACATGGGTGAAAACATAACCTCCGACAACCTTCAGTGGTGATGGAGGTAATACATGGCATTCACTGCTCAGGAACTCTTTTCAACTTTGACTTTAAGCTGCAGCAAGTGTCGTGGAAAATAACAAGCTTGAATGAGCTAAAGACCTCGTCCTCTTAATGATGACGTCATAAAAACGAATATGACTCATTGTGATGTATCAGGTTTGCGATAAATTATCTTGTGCTAATGCCCGGCTTGATTCCCGCAAACAAAATTCAACCAGCTTGCCTAGTTTGGAGATAATGGTATAGGCGATTTCCATTAGCGGCGATATTATGACGTCAACTTTTTTCTAGGAAGAATTTCCAAAATCGGAGATGGTTACTCCTGCGCGTGGGCTTTCTGCATATACATGCAAGTTTCACGAAGATCCGATGAAAACTCTGGGTTGTGAAACAAAAAATGTCAAAAAATAGGAATGACGTCATAAAAATTGATATGACGTCATAGTGATGTATCATATGTGCGGCAATTCATCTCTGCTAATGCCCTGTTCGATTCCCGAAAACAGAATTCAAAAATGTTGCCAGTTTCGGAGTAATTTTTTGGCGATTTCCATTAGCGGAGATATTTTGACATCATAACTTTTTTTCTAGGAGGAATTTTCAAAATCGGAGATGGTTACTGTCTGCGAGGGAATTTTTACATATATATGCCAAGTTTCAGGAAGTTTCGATGAAAACTGTAGGCTGTGAACAAACTAGTTTCGGAGATAATGGTATAGGCGATTTCCATTAGCAGCGATATTATGACGTTAACTTTTTTTCTTGGAAGAATTTCCAAAATCGAGAGGGTTACTGCCTGCGTGTGGCTTTCTGCATATACAAGGCAAGTTTCACGAAGATCCGATGAAAACTCTGGGTTGTGAAACAAAAATGTCAAAAAATAGGAATGACGTCATAAAATTGATATGACGTTATGGAGATATATCATATGTGCGGCAATTCATCTCTGCTAATGCCCTGTTTGATCCCGCAAACAGAATTAAAAAGCTTGCCTAGTTTGAGATAATTTTTAGGCGATTTCCATGAGCGGAGATATTTGACATCATAACTTTTTTTCTAGGAGGAACTTAAAAATTGGAGATGGTTACTGTCTGCACAGGGTTTTTTACATATATACGCCAAGTTTCAGGAAGTTTCGATGAAAACTGTAGGCTGTGAAACAAATGAAACAAAAAAAAAAATGTCAAAAAATAGGAATGACGTCATAAAAATTGATATGACGTCATAGTGATGCATCATAAGTGCAGTAATTCATCTCTACTAATGCCCTGTTCGATTCCCACAAACAGAATTCAAAAAGCTTGCTAGTTTCGGAGATAATTTTTAGGCGATTTCCATTAGCGAGATATTTTGAAGTCATAACTTTTTTTCTAGGAGGAATTTTCAAAATCGGAGATTGTTACTGTCTGCGCAGGGTATTTTTTTACATTATAACGCCAAGTTTCAGGAAGTTTCGATGAAAACTGTAGGCTGTGAAACAAAAAAAGTCCACAAGAACAACAACGTGAGTTAGACTTAGAGATCCTCCACGAGGATCTAAAAAAAACAAAGGTAGAAAATGTCTGTTTGTTTTTAAAAACAAACAATACATATTGGGAACTGATTTTCAAAAAGAACAAAAATTCTTTTCCTGCAACAGATCAGATTCGGTGAAAAATTTAGCCATGAATCTTAACTGCTCACGAAGCGAAAACCTTATTCTCCTAAAAAAAAAAAAAGTTTACCATTCCTTGTCGAATTCACAATGAAACTGAATAATTCTGAACAGAACATGAATGGAGCATATTTCTCAAGGAACAAAACGATTAACTACATCCCAAGATCTGTAAGAAAGTGCACATACTTTCGAATTGGCTTGACAACTTAATATCTTTTAATTAAAACGTTTAAACTGAGGAAAAGGTTTGGTGATGTCGAGAGACCATATGGAAATGCGATAGACCTGTGCACAGTGATAAAGCTTACACACTACCAGTTAGGTTTTCACTGTCAAAAGATATTCAATCAGTGTTTCACCTGCTCGCACATTCAGCAACGGTAAGCAACACAGGTTAACAAACTCTTAAACGAGGTTTATGTACACACACACACACACACACACACAGTCACCTGATCAAGATGGGGTTATTTAGACTTCAGTAAAACATGAAGGAGATTTTTCATAGTTGTAATAAAAAAAATTAACTGATGAGTGCAACACAGCAATAATGGAGCAAATGGCAATCTCATTTCCTTATTAAAGGTAACACAGGACCGTGCGACCACTCATTACATTCGATGCAGTCCCACAGAGACCGAGGACCCTTTGTATATTAATTTCCATTCTGCATGAGGGAAAAAATATTTAAATGCAATAGGTTTGATTTTGATTCCCGACAAAGCATTGACCTTCAAAAAGCACAAGCACAGCGCAAGATCCTACCAGGGTGTCACCCGACCTACGACACTCAATTGACCAAAGGGCCGTTACTTTATGTTTTTACATAAATTTGATTAAGAATTGAAAGTTTTTATTGTGGCATTGACCTTCTGTGTGTGTGTGTGAAAATAATGAGGTTAGGTAAATTTTGGGGTAATTGGACAAGGGGGCTGGAAACGTGTAAGGAACAAACAGACTCGCATATAATAACTAGAAAGAGCATTCAGAAATTTCAAACCCTTGCCAGAACTTGTTTTGAGTGATGTTTGTGTGGTTTTGTGTGGTGTATTTGTGTGGTGTCGACGATGCATTGACGACGTAGGTTTATGTTCATACAACGGACAAACAGACCTTTTTCGTTTTTATTGTGCAGATTCACGTTCCAATCGTATGTATTTTAGAGACGTGGTCACGTTCCGTATTTTATAGATGTATGCACTGTCTAATAGTACATACTTTATAGACGTACTCACATTCTAATTGTACATACTTTATGGAGGTACTTGGTTGAAAAAAAGATAATGTGTAATACTGGCTACCACTTGGTGGCATTTGTGGCCTACATGAGCACATTTTGTGAGGACAGACAGACAGATAAACGAGCAAACTGACCCAAATACAACCCCCTCGAGCGAAGGTCATATATGTACATACACACATAGTTCCAAACAAATGCATTGTCGGCACAATTTTCGTGGAACAAGCAGGAGGACAAGGACTGTCCTGGCCATTTTATTCTAAAATGATACAGGGCAGAATGTGTGTCACAGATAAATAAGTTATAGGGAGTGAGGCAATGATGATGTAATGATGCCTGACGCTGCAATTTATCTGAAGAGGAATCGTTCACACGTCATTTTTGTAAAGTTGCAAAAAATGTCAGAAATGGTTGACATTGACTGCACACACGTTTGGGATAATGGGCATTTGATACCACTGGAACTCAGTTTACCTCCATATTGATGGAAACTGGCAAAATAGCAAAGGTCCATCATTTCCTCCAAAACCTCTGGAGAAAGAAACGTATTTTTCTTAACCAAGATCTTGACATTGTTGTTATCTGATGGGATCACAAAAGTACCAGTACAGTGTAAACAAGCTATTATCACCCCCTTGTCAAATATAAACCACCAGAAATGAATCGGGTTGGACATGGAGCATTCAAAAAGTTATCGCAATACAATGCTCACAAGAGTCCAAGAAACGAAAATCTTTTTTGATTTTTCATTATAGTGTGTGTCCCTTGATTTTGGACACACAGTATATGTTTGGGATGCTTCATTTGTCCTTCAAACTGTTTACTTCAGTGAAATATAGGTTTTTGGATTTTCTCCTTTGACCATGTCTCACTGGTTTCATTCACTTGTTCGTCATCTGTGAATCTGCAGTCATGCAGTTGGGACTTCAATTGTCAAAACAGATAAGTCACTGGGGACCAGATACAGGGTTTATGGAGGGCGATCCAGTACCTCGATGCAACAGCCTTGAACGGCAGTCCATGCAAGAGAGGTAATTGTGCACAGGCATGTTGTCGTGGAGAAGGAGCACACCTTTGGTCAACATCCTTTGGAGTTTGTCCTTGATGGGCTGCTGCAGTTCTTGCAAGAGGCTGGTGTAATATTCCCTAACGGTTGTAGATCTGTGAGGCATAGAGTCAATCAGCAGAATTCCCTTGGCATTCCAGATAATAGAGGTCATGATCTTGCCGGCTGAGGGTTGAGTGTGAAAATTCTTGTGTGACAGTAACCCCTTGTGCTTCGAATCGCATGGATTTCAATTTGGTTCCAAGATCCCAGTGGCCAAGCCACATTTCATCACCACTTATCTGGAAGTTGGCTGGATCTGGGTTGAACAGTTGGAGAAGTTCACAACGTGATTTCAATTTCCATCGACTGTGAGCGTTGAGATTTTGAAGGCTCTATTTGCTGAGGCATTGGGCATACCTAAGTTTTATGGACGATGGTAAAAGCATAGCCTTGAGAAATTCCAAGTTCTGTGACTGCTTTTGAGACCTTAATGTGGTCATCCTCCATGATTAATGCTGTGACCTGGGCAGAAGTTTGTGGGTCAATTGTATCTGCTGGCCATTTTCACCTGGGGTCAACTCCAAAAGACTCACGCCCAAGCTTAAAAGTCATCCACCCATTTGACCACTTTAGATACTATAAGGAAGCACTTTCACCATACTCGACTACCATCTGTTCATGGATCTCTTTGGAGCCAAAATCATTTTGCATGACAGTGGATGACACTTTGATGCTCAATTTTAGTAATATCCGTAATTGTACGATACAGTAATATCCGTAATTGCACGATATAGTAATTTCCATAATTGCACGATATAGCAATACCCGTAATTGCATGATATAGTAATATCCGTAATTGTATGATATAGTAATATCCGTAATTGCATGATATAGTAATATCCGTAATTGTATGATATAGTAATATCCGTAATTGCACTATATAGTAATATCCGTAATTGCACGATATAGTAATATCCGTAATTGTATGATATAATAATATCCGTAATTGTATAATATAGTAATATCCGTAATTGTACAGTATAGTAATATTCGTAATTGTTTGATATAGTCATAATCGTAATTGTTTGATGGAGGAATATCCACAATTGTATGAGATAATATCCGTAAATGTATGATGTAGTAAAATTCATAATTGTATGATATAGTAATGTCTGGAATTGCATGATATAGTAATATCTGGAATTGTACCATACAGTAATATTCATAATAGTATGATATCGTAATATCCGTAATTGGATATAACTTCGATATGAGAATGTGAAACAATAAACAATATCAGATTAACAAAACCAACAGCAGAAATTAGCATACAGGGTACGTACAAGTTATTTTTTAACGAGGGGAAACAAACAAACACTTCAAATGTGCCAAGGAATACCCCGTTACTCGTATTCAACGCAAGAACACGCACTCAAACAAGTACAAAAACGAACTCTATTTTCTTTATTCCACCAGATAAAAATATATTATTCTGTTGCTCCTGAAGGCCCCTCATAATATCCATAATTGCATGATGTAGTAATATCGATATATAATTGCACGATATAGGATGTGGCTTGCACGACATAGTAATATCGATATATTGCACGATATAGCTCATAACTTTGTATACACTTTAAGTTGGCTGATAAAACATACCTTGATGCATTAAAAAAGTTGAAAAGTATATACATATAAAACACACAAATATATTATATAATATATATATACATATTATATATATATAATATATACACACACATATATATATATATATATATATATATATATATATATATATATATATATATATATATATATATATATATACACACACACACACACACATATATATATATATATTTATTTTTACACACATATATACATATATACATATATACGCTTAGTGATGATTGCCCTTCATGATACACACACATATATATATATATATACATATATATCATATATATATATATATATATATCGTGTACGTATATGTATATATATGTATATATCTGCATATATGTCCATGTGTATATATATATATATATATATATATATGTATATGTGTATATATATGTATATATATATGTATTATGTGATATTATGTATATATATATGTATGTATACAGGGTGAGTCAGAAGGAGCGCCCGTTTTCTGTCAGTTGATTGTTTGTTTGCCATTTGTATTACAGTGTACAAGATGGTAGAAATAAATGAATGACATGTTTATCTAACCATTTATTCAAGAAAAAATTATTACGGAACTGTACCAAGCTGTTTACTTGCAATTTTCAAAGTGCCCTCCCTCATGATCGATGCACAATTGCAGCCGAGCAGGCACAGAGTGGCACACACGTCTGCAGAGTCGATATCAATTTCCTCAAACTTTGCAGTGATTTGAGCCTTCAATTCCTGAATGGTACGAGGCTTTTCACGATAAACAAGGTCTTTCATGAGCCCCCAAAGAAAGAAATCTGGAGGTGTAAGGTCTGGGGAGCGTGCGGCCACTCGATCAGACCGCGGCGGCCGATCCACTTTCTGGGAAAGTTTTCATCAAGCCACTGACAAACATAACGTCCATAATGAGGTGGAGCTCCATCATGCTGGAAATAACAGTCCTGATCTTGTATCCTGGGCCAAAATAAGGTTTGCAGCATATCCAGGTAAATTTCTGCAGTGACAGATCCCTCAAAGAAAAAGGGTCCAATTATCCCTAATGGAGATATGGCTGCCCAAACTGTCACTTCAGGTAAATTTACCTCCTTCTCAACTGTCACTCTTGGGTTATTTGCAGCCCAGTAGACACAATTGTGTCTGTTAATTGTGCCATTAACTTAAAACATGCCTCATCTGACCACCAGATGTTGTCTAGCATTGTCCTCTTCGTGAAGTTTAGCTAAGAACTCTTCACAAAATTGAAGACAGCGGTCGTCATCTCCATCATGAAGGCATGCAGTAATCGTGGAATGTAAGGTTTCCATTTTTTCTGGTGAAGGATATGGATAACACTTGATTGGCTCACTTCCAACTTCGCAGATAAACGGCGAGTTGACTTTTGCGGACTTTGTTCCAGTCTTCTGATGGCTTCTTCAGCCTTAGCTACATTCGTTGCCATTTTAGGACGACCGGACTTCTTTGCAGTGGCTACCGACCATGTTGCTTCAAATTTCTCGACAATCAATCGTATATTTTCTTCCCTGAGGTGGGTTAATATCGAATTCCTGTGCCAAACGGCGTGCCGCCATCGTTGGTTGTTCATTACATTTGTAGTAATGTTTCACGGCCGCAATGCTTGATTCATTGAAAGGTAAATTCATGGTTCAATTTGGTGCAAATTCAGTAACTTTCCAAACTCGCAGCAATAACCTGCAAAAAATCAAAAAATAAATAAATTACAAAAATTAATAATCTGCAAGACAATTATTCACAACATGACTTCCCAGAAAGAATCTGACAGCCGAAAAAACAGATCGGGCGCTACTTTTCACTCACCCTGTTATGTATCTAATATATATATATATATATATATATATATATATATATATATATATATATAATATATATATATATATATAATGCATAACTATCTCTGTCCATATATATATATATACATATTACATACATAAATACATATACATATAAATATATATATATATATATACATACATATACATATATATCCATACATACATATGAGGCCCGCGAGGAGGAGTGATATATAGCGACATTTTTTTAATATGATGATGATAGGCTCGGATGATAGGGTAAGGGTTAAAATAGTGCTATATGGCATTAACTCCAAAATGGCCGATGTGTCCCTTACATCACTCCTCCTCACGGCTCCTCATATACATATATACATATATATATATATATATATATATATATATATATATGTATCCATATATTATATATCCAATATATAATATATATAATAATATATATATATATATAATATATATCATATATATATATATATATATATATCCATATATATATATATCCATTTTTATATATCCATATACATATACAGTATATATATATAATATATATATATATATATATATATATATATATATATATCCATTTTATATATCCATATATATATATATCCATTTTTATATCATATACTATATATATATATATATATATCATATATATATATATATATATATTATATATATATATATATATACATATATATATATATTACACATATACATACATATACATACACATATATATTCATACATAAATATGTATATATACACATATATATATATATATATAATATATATATATATAGATACATATTCATATATATATACACATATACAAGTGACGAGGATGGACAGGATAAGGAATGAGTATATTAGAGGGACAGCGCAGGTAGGACGGTTTAGAGACAAAGTGAGAGAGGCGAGATTGAGATGGTTGGACATGTGCACAGGAGGGAAGCGGAGTATATCGGGAGAAGGATGCTGAGGATGGAGCCACCTGGTAGGAGGAGAAGAGGAAGGCCAAAGAAGAGGTTCATGGATGTGGTGAGGGCGGACATGCGGGTGGTTGGAGTGTCAATGGAAGATGTGGAGGATAGAGCGAAATGGAGACAGATGATCCGCTGTGGTGACCCCTAACGGTAGCAGCCGAAAGAAGAAGAAGAAGAAGAAGAAGAAGATACACACATATACAAACATATATACATGTATATGTATATATATATATATATGCATAATATATACATATATATATATATACATACACACAGTTTTGCGAAATGTGGCGCTGTGTGTTCGTCTGTCTCCCATTTACGGCGGCTGCTTCGCGCTCTGCAATTCAAAAAAGCTGCTGATTGGTTATTTTGCATTTTCATTTCACTTTTCTTGATGCAATATTGTCATTCACTTTATTGTTCCTTCCTTAATTTTTAAAATTATCATGAACATCCAGATTAAAGCAGGTTTAGTACAGGTCTCCATGGAGTAACACACAATTTAAGATAATCATGTTTTGACCTATTTTTCGCCAAATTCATCCTCTGCCACCCATTGTTGCACAACCATTTTTTGGTGGGTGGTATAAGCATCTCAGAGCTTTGGCTCGGATTGAAACAATCGGGAAACACAATTAACCTTTTAAAAGTCCATTAAATAATTTAAATTGATAGATTAATTTCAACTTTTCCTGTCATTCGCAACTGGTATTTTTGCTTGTACCTGATAAAACAAAATGCAAATGAAAATATTATCATCAATTTCAGCTCTCCATTGTGTTTGAAGTGATTTATTATTGCACATTAAATAAAGTATTGGAACAAAAGTTCACATGTACAGAGATGTGGATGCTAAAGACGATGACAACAATACCAGCAACAACAAACATTTGACAACCAAAACCGACACAATGGATATATCTGTGTGGAGGAATGCCAACAGATGTATCCATTGCATCCGTTTTGTGCAAATCCAAAACATTCCATAGCTTTCTTGACATTTCCGATCCATGTTTTTTTAAGACCTCCTCTCAGCTGTCTTCCTTCAACCACGAGATTTATTGTGTTCTTTACAGCTTCATCTTCTGACCTACGTTGCGCATGACCAAAAATAAGTCTTCTCTTCCTCAGTTCTTCTTTCGGAGTATTGATTTTTAATCTCTTCCTGACTTCTGAGCTTGGCATTTTTTCTTTCAGAGACAATCAATTAATCCATCCTATCATTGATCTCATCTTTTCTATTATTTCAATTCTTTTTACCTCTCCAATCTGCAGTTCAGTGTGGATTATAAAGAGAATGTTGAAAACCATCTGGGTTTTTGAGAACGAAAAATAAGCAACTACTGCAAAAAGCAAAGCAAGATCATGAACTTATTAAGGTTATAGTATTGACAAAGGCAGAATTTCAGGAATGTGATTTATATTCTATATAATATTTGATATTTAATTTGCAAGGTGCCGAGCGAGCCCATTATGTCTGACATCATGGTGCAGAGCAAGCACACTTGCTCTCAGATGTCTCGTCTAGGTTTTATTCTCAACTCAACTACAAACCACAGGATTGGTGTTTCGCAGGCTAAACGTTGCATCACAAAGTGTGCCATCCTTCGGATGGATGTTCAGCTGGTGATCCGTCTGCTAGCATTGCTTGCTCGTGTACAATATAAAATATCCCATGGTGTTTTTAGATTAAGAGTAGGTTGAGTTATTGCTGGCAACCCTGACGAAATTCTAACCTGGTCTGGAGAGATGGGAACCACTGGGTCTATTTCTCTGTGAAAATGCCAATATGGTGTGACAATGATCTGTTTGGTCACGGTGTAGGTGAGGATCATGATGCCCATGATAGACAACATGCAATGGACTGCAAAAGTATTCACCCCTATTAATAATGCCACATATTTAGATGAATTACGAATTATGTAGAAAGAATTTTTCCAAATTAACTTGTTTATTCATGTGAAAAGATCAAACTAAACACTGTGTCGCTGAAGTAGGTTACATGTCAGGAATACCTGCAAAAAACGTACAAATCAAAATTCACTGGTTGTAAAAGTATTCAGCCCCTTTCGTCAGTACTTGGTGGAAGAATATTTTGCAGCAATGACTGCGATGAGTCTTTGTAGGTAGGTCTCTACCAGCTTTGCACAGTGAGATGGTGAAATCTTTGCCCATTCTTCATGTGAAAATTGCTCAAGTTCTGCCAAGTTTGATGGGGATTGTCAATAGACTGCAATCTTCAAGTCTCACCATAAATGTTTAATTGGGTTCAAGTTAGGACTTTGACTGGACCAATCAAAATGTTTATTTTCTTCTTATTCAGCCACTCCAGTCTGGCTTTAGCTTTGTGCTTCGGATCATTGTCCTGCTGAAATGTGAATCTCCTTCCCGGCTTCAGATTCATGGCTGACTCAAGTAGGTTTTCATTAAGGATACTCCTGTACTCTGCACCATCCATTGTCCCTTCTATCTTGATAAGCTTGTCAGTCCATGCTGATGAAAAGCAGCCCCATCACATGATGCTGCTACCACCATGCTTGAGAGTAGGGATGGTGTTGACTGGGTATTGTGCAGTGTTAGGCTTACGCCAGATGTAACGCTTTGAATTTAGACCAAGCAATTTTTCTCATCTGACCACAAAAGGTTTCTCCACCTGCCTGCAGTATCATTAAGATGTGTCGTGTATTCATGTACCAGATCAACCGGAAGCGCAGTCATCGCGAGGCGGGAACATGACGGTGCACGACGAAGCCGGGCTCATGAATGGTTCTGAGGTTTGTGTGTATGGAGCACAATAAAGATTGATGGTGCATTCAAACTGCTTTACCTGCCTGATACATCACAAGGCGACGAAGATTGGATTCTGGTGAGCGCATGGAAAGTAAGCTGAGCTATTGCAGTTAGCTGTTGGCCTACCAACTTGTTATTTCCCTGGATATGCTACTTGATCACCATGTCCCCCAGCCGTATTGATGAGTTCAACCCACACGAAGCAAGCTAGGAGGCATACATTGAGCGTCTCCAGTATTACTCCCAAGCTAACGCCATAGAGGATGATGCCAGGAAGAAAGCAATCCTGATGTCAGTATGCGGCAGCGAGATGTTTACTATTCTGAAGAATCTCACCATGCCCAGGACCACGATGGATTTAACACATGCCGAGCTTGTGGCAGCTATGAAGGAGCACTGCGAACACACACCCTCAGTCATTGTGAGTCAATTCAATTTTTACATGTCGCCAAACCTCGACACAGTCCATTTCGGCATTCATAGCTCACCTGAAACACCTTGCCCAGCATTGCTAGTTTGGTACTCCATTTGATGACGTGCTGAGGGACTTGCTCATAGTGGGAGTGCAGCAAGATCGAATTCGCCGGCGCCTACTTGCTGAACGCACTCTGACATTTTCCAGTGCTAAGGACATCGCTATCGCAATGGAGTGTGCAGACAAAAATGCTGCAGATATTGCTTGCTCCATCACTTACCAGCCTGGAACTGACCTGTCATCTGTCAATCTCGTGGAACAACATCCAAACAGAAAATCTGATGCCAAAACGCCTGGAAACTGCTTGATGGCTGGTACTGGTAAATGCTGTTTCCGCTGCAACGGTGAGCATTCTCCCACTACATGCCATTTCAAGAATTCCGCTTGCAAGTACTGCCACAAGGTGGGTCATATCGCCTCTGCGTGCTTGTCTCGAAAACGGATGTCAAGGAGAGAGGAATGCAAAACCCACCTCCTTGACTCAGAGCATAACCAGGAAGACAAGACTGAGGGAGACAGCCCTAACAGCCACAGTGTTCAGTCGTATGACCTTTTCCACACAATGTCTGGTAGACAGTCTACTCCTTTATTGGTTATAGTAGATATAGATGGACGGACCATGGAAATGGAGGTAGACACAGGTGCTGCCATCTCACTCATGAGTGAAGCAGCTTTCCGTAACCTGTGGGGGAATTCTGAACAACCCAGCCTCTGTTGGTCCCCAATTTGACTCACTACATATACCAGTGAGTCAATACAAGCCTGCGCGTCGTGTGATGTCACAGTAACCTACGGCAACAACACTCACCGATTACAACTCTTGGTTGTCCCTGGGGATGGACCCACACTTCTCGGGCGAGACTGGCTCGATGTTGTCAAACTCAATTCAGAACCATCCATGAGCCCGGCTTCGTCGCGCGCCGCCATGTTCCCGCCTCACGATAACCGTGCTTCCGGTTGATCAGATATATGAATACATGACAGATGCTTTTTCCAAAACTCCATAAGAGCTGTTAAATATGTTTATTTTCAGTGATGGCTTCTTTCTTGGCTCCTGTCCAGAGAGGCCAGCTTTGTGAAGGGGACGGGATATTGTTGATTAATGAACACTGACCCCCATCTCAGACTTTATTTACTAGTTGTTGGATTTACAGTGACATCCCAAATTAGTTTCCTGCTTGCCCGGCTGCTGAGTTTTGGTGGTACGACATGTCTTCCACTTCTTAATAATGGATGTCACCATACTCAAAGGGATAATGAGTGACTGAAATCTTCTCCTAATCCTCTCCTGAACGGTGCTTCTCCACCACTCTATGTCTGACTTCTTTGGAAAGCTCCTTGATGGTTGACCAAGTCAGTTGCACCTTAAAACTCATTAGATACCATATGTTGGGTAGTTTAATTTTTAAATTAAACCACTGATTACATTCAGGTGAAACCTATTACACTTATTTTTGTCACCTTCAAACAAATAATTTGCTGCTGAAGGGATTTGGGGTTAATTTGGCAAAGGGGTTGAATACTTGTGCAACTAAGAATCATCTGATTTTCTCTGTTAATCTAACATTATTTTATCTGCATTTTTTAACTTAATCACTTTGGAGTAGTTTGTGAAGACTCTATATATTAGGTTTGATTCGAAAGAATCAAGAAAATAAGCTCAGGTGGCATCAAAATGTGAAAACTTTGGAGGGGGGAAGAATAATTTTGCAAGCCACTGGATGAGGGGTGTCATCAGGAAAATATCCTGATGTTTGTGGGGGAGGGGGAAGTAGTTTGATTCAAAGCCAAGTCATCATGTATATTTAGTTTTAGAATTTCATATCTTGTATTAAGTATTTGTATAAGGTATAAAGTCACTGTAAAATGTCCCCTGCAAAGGAGATAGGTCGATGTTCTGTTGAGATAGTGAGCAAAGCAGCTGTCCTTCTGTGCACTGGAGTTGGGGATATTTTTGATGCCCAAGACGAAGATTGGTGGAAGATCTTGAAGTGGACAATTTTTGAATGCCTCATGGCAGAGACTGGTGGAAAGCATTGGTCGAAGGCCTCAGGGTGTGGATTCGTAAAAACCAGGCGTAAACAGAACCAGGCATCACGTACATTCGTGGACAGACTGCTCGAGACAGCAAAGTGGACAAAGGTGAATGTTTTGCACTATGGGTTTCAGCTGTGGTGTGGTTCAACCTTCCCATCACACGTTTTCCTGCCCCCATCCCTTCAAATTCCCCAAGTCCTCTCCCACCGGTGACCTTTACCTGTTACCATTCTCACTCACTTGCTTCGTGGCCTTGCAGTGGTTGTGGGCCCAACTGACACTACTATATCCAGTAAACTTTAAACCACTGCACAGTGTTGTGTGAGTGAGTGTGTGTTTGACACCCAGGGGAAGATAGATGCCATTACGTGTTGATTACTTGTGGTTTATTTTCGTGTCTTTGTGTGATAAATTATATATTTATTCCAGAAGGAATTAAGGGTGATGCTCGTGCTTCCGCCATTTTGTCACGTGAATAATTGGGTTACTTGGGCTCCCTGGAGAGATAAATTAATGCAACTTTGTTTAATAAACAGCAAGGGAATAGCCACACTGGTCCACAGGCCTGCGAAACCACTCCACACAAAGACCTGGCCAGAAAGCTCAGCAATCTTTAGAATTTAGGTTCCAGCATACTGCAGTAACCATTGGGTGTGGCTATGTCCTGTCTGGAAGCTGTCGTCCACATGACTATATTTAATCATTTATTTTTATTAACAGTGAATCAGATTAGTGTAATCAGGATGGAATATATGAGGATTGTACTGTATTTAGAAATGTGCATACATTTCAATTTGAACCACATATAAAATGTGATTCAAAAAACCATTATGATGACAATAGGACTGAGCACTGAAGAATGATGGGGTATATAGAATACGGTAGATCTGCGAATTAACCAGCAATCTGCATGCAGATATGTGGTAACACACACACACACAAACACACACACACACACACACACACACACACACACACACCGATATTTATATATAATCAGGTTTGTTTTTAGCAGTGAACCAGACAGGTACATCCCCCAATTGGGATGTACTAATTACAATAATCACCCAGCATCTCTTCAGAAAGGGTGAGGGAAATGTTAAAAAAAACAAAAAAAAAAACATGTAAATTGGGATTTACTAGTTGAAGTTCACGAAAAACAATTTGTATAATAAAACCGAAATGAGAGGCTACGTATGTAATTTTAATTACCTCCGCTACCGAAGGTGGACGCGGAGGTAATGTTTTCACCATTGTTTGTTTGTTTGTGAGCAGGATATCTCAAAATGTTGGCGAAGGATTCGGACAGAACTTGATGGAGAGGCCGGGTGTGTGACAAGGTCAAATTGATTAGATTTTGGTGAAGATCCAGATCCGGACCCGGATCAGAGAATTTTCCAAGTGATTCCTCACCATTGACAGATAGGACGAAAAATTATACGTTGCATGATATCTCAAAAAGTTTTGGACGGATTCAAGCAAAACGAGGTGGATGAGTTGGGGAAGTGACAAGAACAAGCCAATTAGGTATTGTTTCAAGTCCGGATCCAGATCAGGCCTATCAGTGGGATACAAAACGTAAACTGTTCAACCTGGCGGAAGTATGCGCTCTACCGAGTACTGTTCTAGTTCTTATTGCAATTATAAAATCACATTTGAAGTTTTGGAGAAAGCTATTGTGTTTTTCTGTACTTCTGTACAACAGTCTTGTTATGTATACTGAGACAAAGAGGCCTGTCTCATTCATTTTACCTCTCCCGACCGAAACACCTCATTAGGATCTGCTCAGCAAAACTCAGTTGATAATGCTTGTGAGATTTGGAAGTATATGGCATTGGCTGAATGAGGTTTTGTGGTCCATAAACTACTATGACCCGTCATTATTGGAGGGTGATGTAATATGACCGCAATTGTCTTCTAGGTAGAGGTCATTAGCAGGTTATTTTGATACACAAGGTTCAACCTTGGCACACTTTATCACATTCAGCATCACCATGATGAAAGAAAGCTTTCGATAATTGAAGAGGCATCAGATTTGGAAATCAGTGCTAACTTTGTCAAACATGTGCTTATGTCATTTTCGCAGCAATTGTCATTTATGCAGCAAATAAAAGTCATTTTCGCATCACAATTTGCATCAAAGGTTGCGAAATGCATTGACGTGGAAAAGAGTTAAGTACGCCTTCAAAACAGTACGCAGTATATACGTTTGTGAAAAAAATATTGAAAAAATTCAAATTTTCTTTCATACGTAAAATAAAGAGCTCTCTATGCACCCTCTGTATTTTCCATTCACCACTAGGCCAAAGCAATATTTCACACCCAGCACATACAGCATCGTAAGGATTTCAACTTGAAAAAACACTTTCACCACGTCAAGAAGCCTGGTGTTAGCGTAACAGTTAAGGTGGCTAACTTCAGATCTTAGGGTCTTGAGATGGAGCCCCTATCAATTCCTCTAAATAACACCAGGTGGGTTGACTAAGCATGTCATCCTTCCGAGCTGGAAACAGGGGGAACTGCATCAGCGGTGCAGCCATGCTCACAGCAATGATGCAACCAGCAGCCACAGGCTGCATAAAAAATGATCATAACCTTGTCAAAGCTTAGAGAAGATAACGATATTATTGCATACTTCCATTGGTGTACTATGTTATTATGGCATGTGCAAGATTTAGTAAAGCCCAAAGATGGCAAAATATTGGGATGAACAATGCTGAGATGCCCTGCAGTGCAATTGGACAGCAATTCGGCTTTCATTGGACTGATGTCACCGGTTTGGTCCACAAATATCAACAAACAAAGAATGTTAAAGACAGGCCTCGATCTGGAAGACCCAGAGTGACCTCTAACAGAGGAAATGCAGCTCTGATCAGGCTTATCAAACATATTCCTTTTGCTACAAGCACAGTTTTGCAGTATGGATGGAATCTCCTTCAGAGGTTATTAATGAGAACTGTTGAGAACCTGCTTTGTGTTGCGGGTCACAAAGCTAGGAGACCGATAAGACAGCCTGTTCTCACTGCAGAACCCAAAGCATTCCGATTGGCTTGGTGCCAGGCACATGCGCACATCAACACTGGAATCTCATCCTGGAGAAAGATCCATTGGTTGATGGGAGCCGATTTCTCCTGCACATGACTAATGATAGAACTTGGGTTTTTGCGGCAACTGAACAGAGCCTGTACACCCAAGAACAGTGGTGTGTCCATCTCTTTTGGTGGCAGATCCGTTATGATATGGGGCTACCTGTTACGACTGTAAACTTGGCCTCGTCACTGTACAGGGTAACCTGAAAGGCAAAAGTACCATAAGGACATTTTGAATCATGCCGTTCCATATTTTTGAAAATACCTTCACATTAGACCTGAATTCATGGATGACAATACTAGATCCCCCAGTTCTCATGCAGTTACTGACTTCCTGCAAAACGATGCCATCACAACATTGTCCTGGCCAGCCAAGAGTCCTGATTTAAATCCAATAGAACACATTATTGGGTGTGGAATTCAGAACATGAACCCACCTGTTCAGACCTTTGCACAGTTGAGGCTGCTTTGCACCAATTATGGCAACAAGTCCCTTTGGATTCTCTCCAGCGGCTTCTTCAGTGGACGAGGTGGAGGCCTGTAGCAGTCATTTGTTATAATGGTGCTTACACACATTAGTGACCTTTTGAGACATCCTTCCAATCATTGGACATCATTATTTACTAGTCTTGAGCTCTGCATCACATAGTGTTGCAGCAGCCTCATTCGAAAGTCGTGTTTTTTTATCGTGTAAAACTGCCATTGCAGACATCGTCATTTTGTGATATAAAAACAAACAAACAAACAAAACAAAAAACCTCTGAAGTTGTCTCAAGTCATTTGTCGAATATGCATATGTTGCTAATATATGGTTATATTTTTGATAAATATTACTGTTTCTGAATAATTTTCTCGGTTATTGCTGTGATCCAGAAAAACACAGCCTTTATGATTAACTTTCTAATTTTATCATGGTGGTAAGCATTGTCAGGGAGTATGGAGTGGACAGGTAATATGTGAAACAAACTGGTGTTTTAAATGTACACTTTTCCATGAGTCTCAGATCTGTTAAAAAATAAATGTAAAAAAACTGACAAGATACAATTTTAACTTTAAAGCACTTTTTACAATGGCAGTGATTAATGTTTGTGCTTATTACTCGCAATGGAATGGTCTATCTGGAAAGGTACATAGTGGCACATAAACAGTAATTAGGTAGGTACTTAGAGCCATTGGTTTCCCACCAACCCTCCCACCTTCCATACCAGCTCCTGATATGGGACTTTTGAAATGATGTAATCTACCACAGAATGCTTGGCACGCATGCACAGAAACTCCTAGCAATGGGGCTCACCAGGGCAGCTGAAGGCATACCGTGTGATCGAGATAAGGATTGTTACCTAAAATGGCTCACAAAGCTTCTAAAAGAAGCCGATAATACTTATAAAAAGAACTGGCGAGAAAGGGGTGTGCCTCTGTACAATGAAAGAGTTGGAGAACTTCCTGACTTCACCCAAAATGCTGATAGTTTGCAGCTCCCCATACTAAAATCTCCCGAGGCTATGTGGACTGGTGCAAGGCACAGAGGTTCGTATGTGGGCGCGTTCCACCCAAACCTTCGACCATCGCTGCCAGTGAGTGGACTTTGAACCTTGTGGGATTACCTTGTGTGAACATGGGTCATACTTGAGACTTGTCAATGCACAGGGAAAGTGTGAGTGTGTGTGTGTGTGTGTGTGCGTGTGTGTGTGTGTGTGTGTGTGTGTTATATATTCACGGCTGCCACTCAGTTGTCCCATCAGGAAATGGTATGAACTCGACACCTTTCATCCACAGATATTTTTCGTATTTCCTGTAGTTCCGTGAGTCCGATTTGCATTAGGAACACACCAATTATGGTTTACCACTTTGAAATTGCCACCCTTTCATCTAAATGCTGAAAATTATGTTTTAAAGACTATTTGAATTACAGATTCCGTGTGAGCAACTGCAGGTTAAAAGTGCCCGGTGAGCATAACCGAGTCACTGAAACACACACACACACACACGCACACGCACACGCACACACACACCTCGTTTAGCATTCTTACGTCATTTTGAAAGTCATGTATTGAAGTGTTGCATCCTACTCCTAAGCCACTGCCTTTTGCAGCCACGATTCCACAACCGCTAATATTGTAATACATTCTAGTGACATCTCTCAGAGAAATATCGCACGTCAGCACTCGGTCTAGATTGAAGAATCACAATCAGTATATTCATTACTTTCTCTCTAATAGTACAAGTCATTCCAAATTCTTCCATCTATGTGATTGCTTTTATTAATCTCTGGTGAAGCCTCCGGAAGTTTCAAGCAGGAACTCACACCGATTAGACAGCCAGCAAACTATGCATCATTCGTAATGGTGATGTCCTCAGTTAAATTAAAAGGTTTCAAAACTAGAAGTCAGGGATCTGCAAAAACGAGACGTCTTCCTCCACAAAAATTACAAGGAAAGTCACACGTGACTGTGTCATCGGTTTGGAAGAAGTTTGTTGCTGACAGAGTCATTGCATTGGATGGAGTTTTTGATTGACAGGAACATCACTTTGGGTGGAGTTTTTGATTGACAGGAACATCACTATGGGTGGAGTTGGTTTACTGACAAAGTAATCACTTTGAGTTGAGTTTGTGACTGATAGATGCATCACTTTACCTGTAGATTATGAGTGACAGAGTCTTGACCTGCACCGTAGTTTGAAAGTGACAGAGTCATAACTTCGAGTGGAGTTTGCAACTGACTAAAGCATCACTCTGTCTGTAACAGAGGAAACAACTTTTGCTGAGTGGCAGGAGATAGGGAGCAGCATCCCAACGTGGCCACCTAATTTCCGACAAATTAGCAAAACGTTGCAGATCGTAACAACGGTGTTTGCTCTACACTGACAGAAAGCGGTGAGAAAAAGCACACATCACAAGACTCTGGGTAATTCATCACAGCAGTGGATCATTTTCTTCCTGCATAATTGGTTTCTTTGCAGCAATTACACCAATCCAGGGGCAGAAAAATCACAGGTCCAAACAGATCGTGTGTGTGTACATGTTGCAGTCAGCCGAAGAAGGCCATTAGGGAAATTATCCAAGCACCCATTTCCTCTTTGTTAATGGTCAGAACCTCTTGCAAAGTTGCTGGAGCAAAAATTTTTCTCCAGAAAATTAAGATAATTAATCCTGACCCAAATCTGACCCTAAAAGCCTCCTTCAATGCACGGTAGCTGAGGGCCCCGCAAGTCAGCCAACGCAATGTACACAAACACGACCGAACTTTAATCACCAAATTTAGCCCAACACCACTTGAATGCCCCCGGATAAACTTTTTAATTTCTAGGAATTAAGTTTTGGAGTAAAACGGATGACCTACAGTGGGAAATAAAGCCATAAACCGTACTCCTGAATGCCGTTGTCGAAAACAAAAAGACTCGAAATTATTTGCAGTGTCCTTCTGCGGTACGATACCGACCTGAAGAGTTGTAAGGACAGTTCACATATCCAGAGGTACACCATCATAGTGAGTATGGTGTCACGTGGGATAAAGGTTTACTAAGTCTCAGAGCAAGGTGACGAAACGGCATTTCTTTCTGAGATGCAAATATCACCACAATCACAGGGTGCAGAAGAGAGTTAAGGACTTTGCTAGGATTATTTATTCATTTATTTATTTATAATTATCACACATGCTTTTCTATCTGTGCAGGTGTCAAAAATGGTAAAATACGTTCAAAACGGCAGAGTAGAATGCACAAGTATTTTACAAGCAAGATCACTGGCACGAGAATAAATATTCTTGACAGCATCGTAATGCTGCAAAGTACTTTGTGTACCATTCTATTTTTTTTTTCTTTTAATGTGGACTGAAAATGAAAAACAACCTTTGAGTATTCATTTCCAACACAGTAGAATAAAGGTGTTAATCCCTCACTATGGGGAAAGTCACGGATGCAGGCCGAGCACGCGGTGCCAGCTGGCCTGCAGGAAAACAGCAGCCCAATGCAACAACCACTTACACGTTTCAGAGCACTTTGTTTGGTTTTTTTTTTTTGTTCTCTTAGTGCAGCAGCAGTGTGACCACTCCTCATTTTCATAAATGCCAAGGTGAGCCAATGAAAAAAGCCAAGAATTCACAAGGTTTCGAAAAGCGATGACAATAGAAAACCTATCACGCCATAAAAAGACGCACAAAACCTATGAAAACCAAAGACGTCAAGGGTGAACGAACGAATAGCCAAGATCTTGTGAAAAAAGCCAAGGAGTGGTCACACTGTGCAGCAGCATTGTGATGAAAATAACTGCTGCCAGGGCAACATGGAGTATTGTGCAGCTGTGCCAGAAGTATGGCGTCGAACATCCGAGAAGATTATGTCGTATCGCCGGAGAGGCAAAATCTCGTCATATCAGTGTAAAAATCAAATCAAATCAAGAATTAAAAATGGATAGATGTGCATGGTGAATTGAAAATGGAAGAGTCCATTACACACTTGCAAATGCAGAAATCCAAATCCAAAGTCATTGATGATTGCACTCGACCGAATGCCCTTATCGACTTGACATTAAGTGGCCTACTTCAGGGTTAGCTTGTTTCGTGTTTCCCATTTGAACCAATGGCGAATGATGCTTGGGAACCTAAGTTCAAATGCCACATACTACCCAATTGCCTGTTGTCCCTTAATGTGCTTGTAATTCACCTTTAAGTACATTGATGTCGACTTATCGTCTTTGCCCTGCATACATGTGATTCAAGTACGAACTCCTCCATGAGCCATCAATCAACATTAAGAAAAACAAGCAAAATGTAAGCCAGGTCGTAAAAGGTTAGAATGCACGATGACACCCAAACTGGTAGAAAAAAAACAATAAAAGAGCGTCCGTAAGAAGTAAGACAAAAAAATAAACAGACATAAGAGAATAAAAAGAAGGAAGAGGCAGAAGAGCTCATATGGGAGCGTTCTTGCCTCTGAACGAAGCTGCCAGGTTCATCCCAGGACAATTCCAATCATTCTGATACAATCCCACTGTGAGTTTAAACACCAGCTTCACTGAGAGGGCAACGGCAAGCCATCCAGTGCATTTGATGCCAAGACTGCTCCGGCAGGACTCACTCCCCCATCAAAGGGAAAGGGTACATTGGAAGTTGATGGAGCTCCAGCAGAGGATGTTGGGTTCTTGGGAGGGAAATTGTTTAGCTGCAATGGCTGCAAGTTTAGATGTCAATGGTTCCGTGATATCTTCAGTGGAATAAGACCAAATTAAATGTGGTGTGGACGTTAATCGGTAGTTAAGACGTCATTTAATTAGGTTAGGTTGCACAAAGGATATTATATACACAAAGGAGGGTTTGGGTTGAGTTTACAAGAATGACGGGAAAGGAGAGAGAAGAGGGGAAAAAGCAAATATTGAGAAAGGGGAGTCAGGGTGTGCATAAGAGGCCAATTGGAGGAGAGTGAGTGGGAATAAACAAGAAAAGGAAGGGAATGAGAAATTGCACAATGTTTGCGATTATAATTTTGTAGATGGCCCCTGAGTACAATTATAAGTCAAGTAGAGTAAAGATGATTCCCGGTGTTGGCTTTGTGGTTAAGATGGCTGGCTTGGAACCTTAGGGTCCTGAGTTTGAGCCCCTGTTGAATGCTGAATTACCACCAGGTGGGGTTGACTCAGCTTGTCATTCTTCTGAGGTCGGCCAAACGAGTACAAGCAGACTGGGGTAATAACTATTTGGGATAACCTGTGTCAGAGTGGCAACCTGTCCAAGACTGCCCTCGTTGCCAACGAAACTGCATTGGCAGATGTATGTGCCTTTCCTGCATGAAAGGAATGGTATTATGTTATTAGTACAGGAAAGACGATGTAAACGTGATTCAAATGTTGTAAAGTACGGAACCCCCTCTTGCAGCATCTCTCCGTATTTGCACAGGGGAAGATGCTGATTATGTATTTGCTTGTCCCGTTAGCCAATCAACTGCTGAAGTTGAGTTAAGTAATATGGAATTTCAAAATATAATTTCTCGTGACGCAAGCCTCATTTACAAAGTTTTCATACAATACGACTGAAGTAATATCATTTGCATGCTACCTTTTCCAGTGACGTCACAAAAGTAGTGACCAAGTTGATGTTAAGTAACTTCAGCCTGACTCATTGTCTCCCATTCCTACAGACAATCCTTTTGACCGTCTCTAACCCTATTCCTTGCAACAGAACTTTCAAATCCTCTTTGATTGTGTCCCATATGTCTATTCATAACCACCATCGTGTATTGTTTGCAACTCCATCCTTTTTTTGTTTTGCTCTTTGAATGAGCCTTCCATGTGAATGAAGTCATCAGTATATCAGATAAATGCTCCACACCCCCCCCCCCCCACTTGCAACCTTGATTGGTCCACACACACCACCCTACCCCCACCTCCACACTCCTTAGTTTATTTTCCATGTCTGTTAACTCCTCTTGCTCACTCTCACTATTGTGATCAATGTTTGAATCCCCCCCCCCCCAGTGCCCTCCCCCAACCCGTACAATTTGATGTTCCTTTGTTTACCTTCTCTTTTTTTTCCAGGAGTCTAATACTGCAGAATCATGGAGTGGAGTGCAATATGATATGATACGTACCTCAGACAGCCTTTTACTGAATCTGGATGTTTCTATTAAAGGACACGATTTACATTAGCATCAAAATGACTGCAGTGCAAAGCATTGTTTCACATCATTGAGAGATATATTTACACTTAAATAGGACATATTGAAAACATATGGCAGAACTGCAGGTACAACCACGAGGAAACTTCACCGAATGACAAAGACTCAGCTTTCATATTTCGGTCAGAGTGATCTTCAACAGGACTACACATCGTGTGTGTGTGTGTGTGTGTGGTGTGTGTGTGTGTGTGTGGTGTGTGTGTGTGTGTGTGTGTGTGTGTGTGTTTCCAGAGTCCCCAATATACCCCTCTGGAAAAGAGCAGGCTGGGGGCATTTAATGGGGGTGTAGTATTGCAGACTACAGCAGATACGTGTTGCGCAACCAAACAGCTCCTTCATCCCCCTCCCACTCCTCTCCAATTTATTTTCCATGTGAGAGCTGACATCTCTAAGTGGGGAGGAGGGGAAGGACGTTTGTGAACAATAGTTTTAACAATGTTACCTCTTATTGAACCACAGAGCACGGCTTCCATTATATTGCTTGGTTTCACAATATAATTATAATTATAATGGATCTTACGATGAACAGAAGACTATAAACAAGCTTTAATGGAGAACAACAAAAGACTCTGAAAATTGCTTTCAAATTAGAGATGAGAAAATAAAAGAAGCCAAAAACCAAACTAAATGTTAAAATTGTGTTTAGTTTTAACGGTTATTTGATTATGTTCATTGTTGTTCACAATTTAAATTTAACTTTAGAGTCTATATGATTGCCTTTTAACGACTGGCAAACCACTGATAAAGAACTGCAAGCTATTGCGTATACTCCATGCTATCAATTCGTAGCCAAGGCCCATGCTGCGAGGAGGCTTTGAAGCCAAACATTCCCAGCAGTCTATGTGCCAGAGGTGGAAAGACAGAGCAAGACATGCTTACAGACATCGTGGCAGATTGAACTAAACCCAGCAGTCTGCCAAATGCAGTCAAAAGAAAGCTCAGGGGCCAACAAGATTCAGCATCTCTTCAGCTATCCCCATGGGCTGGCAGATGGGCAGTCAACACAAAACGTGTGGCCTTAAAGAAAACCAACAACACAGAAACAAATGCCTTCGGTGTGACCGCCAAGTACTTGCTGGGAGGTGGCGAGGTGGGAGGGGAGGGGTCGATTCTTCAGTCGCCAGAGTGCAAATGAATTAAGGTACAAGTTCCATGAACCACCAAGATGGAGGATCCATGAAAGCTCCCTCGGGGAGCCTCTTCCAAAATCGAGGTGTGTGCCTGAAGTTGCGAATCTCCAATTGCGTTAGACAGAAAGTACTCCTTTCCATCAGTGCACTTCTTGGGCTCGATGCCCACATGAGGCGTACCCAAGGCCGCGTGTGGCCATTACTGCAAAGCAAGGAAGACATGAACGGCGCCAGCAGTTCCGTGCCGGGAATGCAGGCACATTATTTGCTCTACGGTACGAGGAATGAGGGGAATGGGGGAGAAGAAGGGGTTTCATCGACCCCCTTCAGTGTTTCAACAAGCGTGTTTTTCCATCATACCACGGCAGACATCGCAATTTGCGTCTCGGCACGCCTCCATTATGGCTTGGACGCGGCTTTATCGGCAGGGGCACTTCCAAGGGGAAATCTCATTGCTGGTGTTAACGGCTCTGCTCATGTTAAGTGGCATTCAGCCCACATCCATGCCGAGGCGGCTTTCGAATGCCTCGGCCTTGGAGCAAAGACGGCTAGAAATTCGTCGAGAAAGAACAACATTCCCAATGATCGAGATACATCATCAGATGGAGTTGTACAAATGTAATGTAGAAGCTACACGAATCACTGCAAAAAAAACGAGTGGGAGTTCAAAAATTCAATACATTTCCTAAAATACCAGTTCAACTGTGATTTTGGAGAAAAAAATATTGGCAAGATTTGGGCTACTTGACCAAACTGTACTCGTACAGAGTGTATTTATATACTCATGGACAAGATTTACATCTCTGATGTTTTCAGCATGCAGACTTACTCAGCTCGTTTTCACCAAGATTGTTGTACTTGCGACTGGGCCACGGAAGGTCATGCTTGAGCTTCTCGGCAAACAATCTCTCAGTTCCTGCCTCTCGCAGCCCTGACATTCTAAAAAGGCCTTCACATTACCCTCACTGCTTAAGTGCAAGTATATCTAAACTAATAAATGTCAGTGTGTGTGTATATGTGTCAGTGTGTCTTCTCCATAAATCCAAAACAATGAAACCTAGCAGCCTGAAACTTTGTACGCATGCTAAGGGAACGCCAAGGAAGTGCATGAGTGAAAATTGGGTGTTTGGGTTAATTAAAACACCCCTTTTGAAGATAATAAACGGCCTTAATTATATCTTTTGTCAGGCGAAACCTCGGCCACCTCCCTCATAATTGGGTCTTAAGGCGCATCCTGGGTTACCTCGCTGAGGTATACGCCATGTTTTTTGGCCTGCTCAACCATGCATTGACTTGGAACAAGCCACCACGATTTCTTAATGATAAAGTTGTTTTTTTCACTTGCCTCACTCTTATTATGGAATGCCTGTTCATCATAGCTACTGATTCACTGGATACATTGCAATGCTTATAAACACATGGAGACGCCAGCGCCAGTGGCTTTATTTCATTTCCGCACATGCGATAACCTCGAGAATCTCTTAAACTAATCCAAATTACAAATTTTAAGCTCCAGAATTGAACTTAGCAGCAGCTCCGACTGCTGAAAAAGTATTAATTTGTCCAATTCTGACTTATTTGACATTTCAGGCATCTCTGGGAAGTGTGTTTAATATGAGAGTTTAGTGATTGCTAATCGCTTACCAAGCCTGCTGTTCCTTATCAACCGTTTCGTTGGAGTGCTTACTTGAGTGCTTTAGCCACTTGGTTGTTAGTTTCCAAGCCATGACCATACACTTCAAAAGTATTTGTACTGTCACTGAACATATTAGCCTGGTGTTGGCTTGGGATCCATGGTCCTGAGTTCGAGCCCTGTTTTCCACTGAATGAAC
>CM068955.1:76741352-76758235 GCA_035128595.1 Eptatretus atami | reverse complement strand
GAAATCCAGAACATTCCTCAGGAAACGTTTCCCAAAGTGATGGAGAAGATGACAACGCGTTTGCATGCAGTGATCGGACAACGTGGAGCCTACGTCGAACATGTGGTCGAAAAGAAAAGGACGATTCTATACCAAAATTTAAATTTTGACATTGATACAATAAACTTCAACCTTTCCCCTTCCATGGAAGAATTCACCAATACAGAAAATGCTCCACAACCCCCCCCCCAACCACTGCAACCTGATTGTCCACACACACCACCCCTACCCACCTCCACACTCCTGTAGTTTATTTTCCATCTGTTAACTCCCTCGCTCTACTCTCACTATTGGAATCAATGCTTGAAGCCCCCCCCATGCCCTCCCCAACCCGTACAATTTATGTCCTTGTTTATCCTCTCTTTTTTCCAGAGTCGAATACTGCAGAATTCATGGAGTGGAGTCATATGATATGATTACAGTACCTCAGACAGCCTTACTGAATCTGGATGTTTCTATAAAGTACACGATTACCATTAGCTAGTATCAAAAATGACTGCAGTGCAAACATTGTTTCCATCATGAAATATATTTACACTTAAATGACAATTAACATCTATGCAGAACTGCATGTACAACAACGAGAACGTCACCGAATGACAAGACTCAGCTTCATATTTCCAGATGATCTTCAAAGACTACACATCTGTGTTGTGTTTGTGTTGTGGTGTGTTGTGATGTGTGTTGTTGGTTGGAGTGGTGGTGTGTCAGATCCCAATAACCCCTTCTGGAAAAGCACTGGCATTTAATGGGTGTATTATGCAGACACAGCAGAACGGGGGCCGCAACCAAACAGCTCCTTCATCCCCCTCCCACTCCTCTCCCAATTTATTCAGTGAGACTGACATCTCAATGGAGGAGGAAGACTTTGTGAACAATAGTTTAACAATTACCTCTTATTGAACCACAGAGCACGCTTCCATATATGCTGGTCACAATATAATTATAATTATAAGGATCTTACATGAACAAAACTAAAACAAGCTAATGATGAGAAACAACAAAGACTCGAAAATTGCTTTCAAATTAAATGAAAGAAATAAAAAAACCAAAAACCAAACTAAATGTTAAAATTGGAGTTTTAACATTGATTATCATTGTTGTTCACAATTAAATTTACACTTAGAGTCATATGATTGCCTTTTAACGACTGGCAACCCACTAAAAGAAACTGCAGCATTGCGTATACTCCATGCTATCAATTCGTAGCCAACCCTGCTGCGAGGAGCTTTAACCAAACATTCCCAGCAGCTAGGCCAATGAAAGAAACAGAGCAAGACATGCCTTACAGACATCGGCAGATTGAACTAAACCCAGCAGTCTCCAAATGCAGTCAAAAGAAGCTCAGCCAACAAGATCAGCATCTTTCAGCTATCCCCATGGCTGCAGATGGGCATTCAACACAAAACGTGTGCCTTAAAGAAAACCAACAACACAAAACAAATGCCTCGTTGTGGACCGCAAACTCTGAGTGCTAGTGGATGAGGGGTCGATTCTTCACGCCAGAGTGCAAATAATACGTACAATTCCTAACCACCAAAGGGAGATCCATGAAGCTCCTCGGACCTCTTCCAAAATCGAGTGTGTGGCCTGAAGTTGCGAATCTCCAATGCGTTAACAGAAGTACTCCTTCCATCGTGCGCACTTCTTGGGCCGAATGCCCACATGAGCGTACCCAAGCCCGCGTGTGCCAATTACTGCCAACAAAAGACATAACGCGCCACAGTTCCGTGCCGGGAATGCGCACATATTGCTCTACGGTACGAGGAAGAGGAATGGGGAAAGAAGGGTTTCATCGACCCCCTTCAGTGTTTCAACAAGCTGTTTTCCATTCAACCACGGCAACATCCAATTGCGTCTCCGCACGCCTCATTATGCTTGACCGGCTTTTATCGCAGGGCACTTCAAGGAAATCTCATTGCTCGTGTAACGGCTCTCTCATTAAGTGCATTCAGCCCACATCCATGCCGAGCGGCTTCGAATCCTCGCGTGACAAAAGACGGCTAAATATTCGTCGAAAAGAACAACATTCCCAATATCGAATCGATCATCAGATGAGTAAAATGTAATGTAGAAGCTACACAAATCACTCAAAAAAAAACGGATGTTCAAAAACAATACATTTCCAAAATATACCAGGTTCAACTTATTTTGGAGAAAAAAATATTGGCAAATGCTACTTGACCAAACTTTACTTACAGAGGTTATTTATATACTCATGACAATTTACATCTCTGATGTTCACAGCAGACTACTCAGCTCGTTTTCACCCAAGATGTAACTGCGACTGGCCACGAATTCATGTGAGCTTTCTCGCAAACAATCTCTCATTCCTCCTCTCGCAGCCCTACATTTCAAAAACCTCACATTACCCTCATCTAAGTCAAATATACTAAACAAATAAAGCGTTGTTTGGTATATGTTCAGGTGTTCTCCATAAATCCAAAACAATAACCTAGCAGCCTGAAATTGACGCATTCTAAAAACGCCAAAAGTGCATGAGTAAAATGAGTTGGTTAATTAAAACACCCCTTTTGAAGATAATTAAACGCCAATTATACTTTTCAGGCAAACCTCGCCACCTCCCTCATAATGGGTCTTAAGGCGCATCCGGCTTACCTCGCTGAGTATACGCCATGTTTTGCCTGCTCAACCATGCATGACTTGAACAAGCCACCACGATTTTCTTAATGATAAAGTGTTTCATTGCCTCACTCTTATATGAAATGCCTGTCATCAGCTACTATCACTGATACAGCCAATGCTTATTAAACACATGGAACCCACGCCAGTGGCTTATTTCATTCCGCACATGCCGAACTCGAAGAATCTCTTAAACTAATCCAAATTACAAAATTAAGCTCCAGAATTGAACTTAGCACAGCTCGACTCTGAAAAAATAATTGTCAATTCGACTTATTTGACATTTCAGCATCTCTGAAGTGTGTTAAAAGAGAGTTTATATGCTAATCGACTTACCAAGCTGCTGTCTATCAACCGCTTTCTGGAGGCCTTACTTGATGCTTAGCCACTGCTGTTAGTTCCAACCGATACTTACACTTCAAAAGTATTTACTTCATGAACATATTAGCCTCGTTTGTCTTGGATCCATGTCCTGAGTTCGATCCCTGTTTCCCACTGAATAACACCAGGGGTTGACTCAGCCTGTCAGTCCTACTGAGTGGTGGAAAAATGACACCATAGTACTGTAATAGAGGCATCATCAGCGGCACAGCGCATCCCTAACCAATGATGCAACCAGCAGTCAAAAGCGACATATGGAAACTAACATATGCACGACTTAAACAATTTCAGCCCTACCCGACCTGTGTTGCCACCACATTGGTTGCAGTCCCTCAAAGTGACTCACTCACTGAAAATGGCAATCTATTTGACTTTCCCTTTTGTATATCTTCTTTCTCATACACCATCACTTGACATAGAATTACATATTAAAAAAATGAATGTTTATTTGAAAAAGTTCTTCATCCATTGTCGTGAATGGTTCTTGGAGACTCTTCAACTTGATCTGACAATCTTCCATTGATACGTGGCATGGTTCTCCATGGGGGGGAACATCCCGGAGTTAGAAGCCAAAATAAATTTATGATACAATGAGTAAAAAATTATTTTTACAAAGCAATAAGCACCACAAGCCGAACCACAGCTCCTCCAACTCTGAGCTGTTCACCTGGTAATTACTTACCCGCTGTAAAACGTCATCCAGTGTTCACAGGCAGGGTATTCATCAATGGTGCATCACTGCGATGGACGTTAAACTGAATGTCACATCGCTGGAATACTTCCTCCCCCTCATCACTCCCCTTCTCCCTCACTCTCCTGTCCCTCTCCCGCTCCACCCTTTCTCTCCACCCTCTCCCTCTCTTCACCCCTTGTCTCTGCCACCCCTCTCCCTCTCTCGCTCTCCAACCCTTCCCCTCTCCCCACCCCTCCCCCTCTCTCTCCTCTCCAAACCCCTCTCCCTCTCTCTCTCCCACCCCTCTTCCCCCTCACTCCTCCCCACCCCTCTCCCCTCCCTCCCACCCCTCCCCCTCTCTCTCTCCCACCCCTCTCCCCCTCTCTCTCTCCACCCCTCTCCCCCTCTCTCTCTCCCACCCCTCTCCCCCCTCTCTTCTCCCACCCCTCTCCCCCTCCTCTCTCCCACCCCTTCCCCCCTCTCTCCCACCCCTCTCCCCCTCTCTATCCATCTCCTCCTCCCCCTCTCTCATCCATCTCTCTCCCACCCCTCCCCTCCTCCATCCATCTCTCTCCACCCCTCTCCCCCTCTCTCCCACCCCTCTCCCCCTCTCTCACCATCTTCTCTCCCACCCCTCTCCCCTCTCTCACCATCTCTCTCCCACCCCTCTCATCATCCTTCTCCCACCCCTCTCCCCTCTTCTCATCCATCTCTCTCCCACCCCTCTCCCCCTCTCTGCTCCAATCTCTCTCCCACCCCTCTCCCCTCTCTCATCCATCTCTCCCACCCTCCCCCCATCTCTCTCCCACCCCTCTCCCCTCTCTCATCCATCTCCCCCACCCCTCTTCCCCCTCTCATCCATCTCTCTCCCCCTCTCCCCCACCCCTCTCCCCCTCTCTACCACTTCTCCCCCTCTCTCCCCACCCCTCTTCCCTCCCACCCCTCTTCCCTCATCCATCTCCTCCCACCCCTCCCCCCTCTTTCATCCATCTCTCCCCACCCCCCCCCATCTCTCTCCCACCCCTCCCCCACTCTCTCAGCCATCTCTCTCCCACCCTCTCCCCGTCTCCCATCCATCCTCTCCCAACCCCTCTCCCCGTCTCCCATCCATCTCTCTCCCTCTCCCTCCTCTTCATTCCTCTTCCCCCCCAACCCCCAGCCCCTTAAAACCTGCAGTGAATAACAGATACTTGCGAGGAGATATAACTAGATATATATATATATTATATATATATATATATTATATAATATAAATAAATAATGAAGTTTACAACAAACTTTAATAGATACAAACAACACACTAATGTAACGAAACTTTTCGTGCCACTCTTCAGGTAAAAATCACAGCAAGGAGAAGGAATTGAAGCTGTGCTAACGCAGTCTCCAATTAGTAGACGCTTATTGTCAACCGTAATGACTCACTGTAATCCGAACGCCCATTGTTCTCATCATCATTCCTCTCGAGCTCCCATCTGGATCAGATTCGTCATATTACATTTGCAACCACATCCTGGAGATGGAGGGATGTTTCCCCATAAGGTCCATTCACCATTTTTAATACTTCGCTTGATACTTTCCACTGAAAAACACAGAGATCGACAATTTCCTTGACAATAATTGATCGGGTAAGATGAGGTTGCTCCAACATACCGTAAATGAACACGAGCTCCGACCTCGGCTTCAATATCTTGAACATATCTTCTTACTGGTCTGGACAGATAGTGCAACCAGGTGCTTGCAATGCATATGAGCAGTACATGCCGTGGGGTCTGGATATTTATCTATCATATCTGAACAATATCTTATACATATCTTACTTCTTCTGCTTCGGCTCCCAGGGGCCCAATCGGGATCATCTCCGTTATGATCCGCACACTATTCGCAAGTTTTACTCCAAGCCCTCCACGAAACCCTGTCACCCTCTTAGACACAGGAAGATGGGTTCGCCATATTCGGCTGCCCACAACTTCTAGGCGCGCCCACGCAAGCACAGTCCTCAACATTCCTCCAACCCAAGCCTCAGTGCCGAAACAGCGCACACCCACTACGCCCGACATATACATAATATATATATTACAATATACAATAACATAACATATAATTAAATATATATATATACATACTAATTTACATATATATATATAATAATTTAAATATATATACACATCTAAACACATTATGTATATATTATAAATATAATACACAATATATATATACACTATGTACTACATACAGTATAATATCCATATATATATATATTAATAAAATATATAATTATATATATATATAATATATATAATAATATATAACATACCCCACATAATACATATAATACATACAAATCTCGCTCCCTCGGCTCCCCTTAGGTCGCCACAGCGATCATCCTTATGATCCGCCCGTAATGATTGGCACAGTTTACGCCGGATCCTTGCTTGAGCCAATCCTTTCCCTCTTACGACATCAGGATATGGACACCATCTAACCGGCATACACCGGCCAGACAACTGTACTATCGCTACCTCGAAGAGACAGCAAGTCAACCCTCCTGGTATATTAATTCACGCCAACGGGCTTGACTCAGACCTTTTGATCCCAAGCGCACCGAACCACACGCAACCCACCAGGCTATATAACATATATATGTAATATAAATATATGTATATACATATAATACATAATATATAAATACATATATAACACATAATAACAACATATACAATATACAATACATCATATATATATAATAATAATAATATATAAATACAAAATATATAAATACATATACATATATATTACACAGACATATATATACATTACATAGTACATATATGTATATATAAATATATTAAAAATATACATAATATATATATATCTCTTCTTCTTCTTTCGGCTGCTCCCGCACGGGTCCCCACACGAATCCGTATGATCCCGCATAGTGATTTGGCAACATGTTTTACGCCCGGATGCCCTTCCTACGCAACCCTGGTCGCCATCAGATATGAACACCTATTTTAACGCGTATACATACATATTTTGCGAATTCGCGCCCTCGCGTCGATCGCCCACGCGACTCGAACCGCGACCGCCTCCCCACCGACGGACAATTCATCGTACCTCCCGCTAACGCCGGGATCCAGCACGGGGGCCTTCGACCTCACCACAAATCGTGCCAATCGGCCACCCCTAAAGTTCCGCCAAATTCGACCTACCTAAATAACCCACCGATAACGTCATCGTACCTCGCGCAGGTCGACTCCGGACACAGCCGCTTGGCGCGTCCACTATCGATAACCGACGTATCGTCGACCTCGACGGTTCAGATTATTACCGGCGTTTGCACCACTATCAACCCTTACGTGAAGCAGGAGAGGTTCAATAAAGAAAAAGACAAGCGAAACGGGGAAAAACAGTCACACAAATGCACATTTATTTCGCGGCACACGAGCACACCTTAGCACGTATTTACAGCCCACAATAACTATTCACATATACACATAAACAAAAAAATCACATATAAAAGAGTTAAAACCGGACTACACTACACACGGACCACTATACATTACACCTTACAAGACACGGCCCACAAACACGCATTCACACTGAAGCAAAGAAAAGACCCCCTCAAAGCAAGATCAACGGCCCGTGGCCTAATCCGTGAACTGGATGAGCGCCAGGCCCACGAAGACCGAAGGTCCTACCCCGCCCCTCTCGATCCGCAGAATGTCGCGGGCACGCGGTTTCCATGGCACCTGCTTAAGTGAACGGGCCCCTTGTCGCACTCTCTCATGCGCGGGGAAAAAGGCAATGTATCTCGGAGAGTATGCTGGCTCCAGAATCCCGCGAGCACTCCAGTCCACGCCTCACTCTGCGCCTCCCAGCGTCTCGCCCCACCATCTCCCTCTACCATCTCCTCGCAGAGCTCGACAGTCCCAACGACCCCAGCCCAACTGACTCCTCACCATCTCTCCAACACGACTCAGCTCCACGATACTTACATCAACTCCTCACTCCCTCGCCTTTATCGCGCCGCGAACCCACATATGCAAATCTCGATCCAAAACACCCAGTGCGAATACCACGCTCCCCGATTGACGAGAAAAAGCGGGCGATGATCATTCCTGATCCTCAAATTGGCATATGGTCCGATTTTCAGCCGTCTGGAGCGCGCCAAGCCCCCTCGCTGTCCTGATGTGATCAATTGGCGGCTTCATTTCTGATCCGAATCCCTCGGAAAACCCGCCATCTCACTCGCGTCTCCGGTCTCGCTGAAGACCAGCTCGACGCTCGGCTGTCCACATGTGGTGCGGAAATGGCCGAGGAGAAGTGTGAGGGTTCGCGTGCCATGGCCATGCGCTGTTGAATGACTTGGTAGCGAGTGTGCTGTACGATGTGAACGTAGTTTTGCTGCTGCGGTTTGTTTGTATCAAACAAAGCAAAGCAGAGACAGAAAATACGTGCCCAAAACACAAAGGAACTCAGCCGAGGAATCAATCACCATTAATTACCCTCTATTTACACCCGGTGGGCTAACTAGCACAGTACTAAGAAATATATGCTCAGCGCTACGGAACCTTTATCGTTTGTCAATTCCCCAAACGCTGTACCACACTACCCCTCCCCTTTAAACTCGTCCCGAGTCGTCAAAATCTGTCCAACAGTGTAGTTCTCCGCCAGAATACGTATTACCGTACGATCCACGAAAGTCACATACCATACGGGATTCGATATCCCCAAATAAAGTAACCTGAGCTGAGTAACTAACTAAACAACTCACTCACACAGACGACTTAAATAAATTGCCGCGCAACACATACATGCCGGTTCCCCGTCGTCTTTCGCTTCACGCGCAAGAACGAAGTAGAGGCGCAGCTCATAACGATATTCCAATACAACTTAAACACCTTACCTTATATTACACTAACCATGGCCAAGATCAATGCACTCGCGAGAAAAAAGATCAAAAGAAACCGGTGCACGGCCGCCATCGAGGCCCGTGCAGTCTCCAACAGGACATTTCTCAGCTTGCAACTGTTGCTGCGGATCCTGTAGCGCGCATTGAATGAACATCGTGCTGCAAAGCGAACAATGCGAACGCTGCGTGAAACAGGCAGTGCAGACATGACAAAGTAAAAGGCAACATAGCCTGCATAAATAAGGCTCCTGCAGCAAAACACAGCCGCAGCCAAACAGAACCTTGCCGCACAGGCCTGCAGTAAAAACAGCCGATCTGGACGATCCGCACGCGCACAGGCGCTTGCAGTGCAAAACACAGCAGACGATCCGGGCGCGGCTACAGCCGCCAGTATAACAACCAGTCCGATGAAGTTTCGGCCGCCACAGGCCCCGCCAGCACACAGCCGCAGACGATGAATGCCAGCCTTGCCTTGCAGTGGAGTGGGGAGTAGTGCTGGGTTGGCCACACAGAAGCGACTCGACCGACCCACCTTCCCCTCCCACCCTATCGCCTTGCCTTCAACGACTCTACCCACTCCCTTAATTTGCAAACCCAATTAGCCCCCAAAACTGATTTTTTTTTTTTTTGTATTTCACCCTCTTCCCACTACAAGTCGCTCCCCATAACCCCCTTATCGTCCTTGTTCGCTAACCTATTCTGCACCTAGCCTACCCCAACCCCTACGTTCCCTCCCGAGGAAAAGCGAGAGCTAGCTCCTGGCCGCAACCTAACCAAGCCTCAAGATGCCTCCCCAGATCTCAGCGATCTAACCCCAAGATGGGTCCAGCGCCCAAACAACGAGAGCGAAGTATGGATGGCGGAGGCGTACACTTCCTATCACCCAACCTTAACCATTTTAAACTACCCGGCTTTCAAAAAGCGCCTTCGCTTACCTATTTCTAACAACCCAGATTCCGTCTCCTTTGGTGCCACACAAGTCGGCCTCCCCTCGAATTTTCCCCCGTGCCCTCCACACGGCTTCGTGGCTGACGCCTGGGCTCCCTTTGCAGGCACACCCATCTGCCGATTATCCCCAATGATCCACCCCCTGCACACACTGCCCCCGAGCTACCAGCTCCCTAAAACACCGGGGAGTCCCCCATGGCAACTCCCCTGAAACGACCACACGCAGCTGGCGCCCGGCCCCTTCCCGAGGCGTCACCCTGCCCAGACACGCCCACCGGCTAACGCCTCCGCCCCCGCCACGCAGCCGGGCGCACCCGTACCACTACGCTAACCCGGCCCCCCATGCCCTTGGCCACCACGCCGAACTACCGTGCCGGAGGTACCCACTCAGCCGATACTCACCGTGCCAGCCACAGCTCCCAGCCGTCAACAAGGGCTCCGCCACCCCTCACAAACGGTTTCAGACCTACTCCCTACCAACAACAAAAACGACCTCCATTTTTCAATGAACTAACCCACTAACTCACTCTACACAGCCCCGAGAGTCCCACTTGCGGGAGTCATCCTCCCCCCAATCACTCATCGCACCATGCATCACCCATCTCACTCCATACACACAGACCCGCCGGCCTCACTCACTCACCATGTACTCTCCTCCAACTTCCAACACACACATCCCTGAATCCTGCCATCCTTCTATCTAAACCCCTACCTAACTACTGCCCCACGTCTCCCTTTTACACTACAGCACGTCCTCCTATTACCACTACTAGCAAGTACGTCCCCTCTACACTCACTCACAGTCTCACTTCCTCAAAATGCCAAAAATCATTTTCATTACCATCCTAAATCTACTGCAATCCTTACCAATAATCCATTAACGCCCCATGAGACTTACCCCTGCCCATGACCGTCTAACTAACACTAACCCTCCCCCTGACTAATGCCATCCTGTTCCCATCAGGGGTCTTCACCCCTTGCCCGGATCCTGTCACCGAAACGAGCTTGCTTTTGTTAATTTGTATTGCCAAATACGCGCAGCACCGAGCGCGGCAATCACCAGCCTGCGCTCCGCACCTGCCCAACTCATGCAGCTGCACGCGTACCTCGTCCCGAGACGTACCATCCGGCAGGATTCACCTCTGCCGGATTCCAACCCCCACGTCACCATGAACGTTCACCCTCGCACCCCCCAAAAACAAACCTCGCATCCGAGGCCCCCAGCGACACACATGTCTCTGCCCGTGGAGCTCACCACAAGCTCCCTGTAAACCCATGGCACAATCCGTATCCGCCAAACTTTGTCTCCCGCGGGATCGGCAAATCCACCGCTGCGTTCCGACCGGCCACTCCCGCAAGCGAGCAGGGGTCTCGTGCCTGCACAGCACGGACCGCCGCTCCTGCTGGTGAACCCGCGCCGTTCCAAAACAGCTATACGCGCTACCCGGGCTTCTCCCTCTGCGCCGTCGTCTCCGTTCACCCACGAACACACCTGCGTGTTACGACGCACAGCTCACACTACCATCACACTACATAACACACCGGAGAGCAAGACATGACCAATGCTCACGAGACATGCCGACCGACATACTCCATACACACCAGAACATCACACACACGAGTCTCCCATCACACGACACATAACACAACTACACACCCACCTTTCACCGCACCAGGAGGATCTCATCACACCATGCGGCGGAAAAGCACGTCCCGCACATAATCAGCAAACACAACGCCCTAACAGAACAAACCACAACAAGATTCAGATATCCCCACAAGGTTAACACCGGCCCCAAATATACCCACCAAGCATACGTACACCATCACACACAACTCAGTCCATCACTAACACGTTGCCGACCAGAACCCACACTAAGTCGAGATTCGAACTTCAAAAGACATACCCCTCACCCTATCCTAGCGGCCATCCAGATGCATCCACACCGTCATACTAACCAGTAAACACGCAACGCCACCCCCATAATCCTCCACTAAACATTCTGTGGAATGTAAATTCTAATTACATATTAAACACACACTCAATAAACATCAGACTCTCCTAATATTTCATACAATCTCCAACTAAAAGCTACATACATCATTAATTACAACGTTATACTATGCGAAGAAATTCAATCCTCTCTAACAATACCAATACAAACTCACCAATTACAATATAATACAAAACTCAGAAATAGATTATAATTATAACAACATCCAACCAATATCACATCAATGACTCATACATTCATCATCATCATCTCAACAAGACTACAATCCATCAATATGATCTACTATACCAACATCTCTCCACTTCTGCACCTCCATTACACTTCCTCTCCATTTCAGTTCTTCATAATTGTAAATCTCACAACAACATACAACAAACCATTCCTAATTTCTACTACAAACCTTCCTATCTCCAGATTCAATGTAAAATGCTTCATTGAGAATCCTTCTGTAGTCAGTCTCTGTCCAATATACTCTTCCTTGTTTCTTCTTCCGTCTCTTCTGCAGTAACATACATACATAGTGCTAATTCTATTAGTATTACATTCTAGATTCATCACCTCTACACACAATCCAGCCCATATTCTAACAAAATAAATACACCATCGCTTAGATATATCTTTATATTACATACCCTTCCACTCGTAACTTCCCATTATCCAATCTCGTTGATCCTTCAATTCCTCAATTCCCATCCTGCTCATTCGTCGCGCCTTCAACTTCTCCTCCGATCCAACCTAACTTTTCAGTTTTGTCGTCAATTTACAAATCAACTCTTTCAGTTTTCTATTCCACTGTCTTTCTGTTCCTCTCCAATCTCATATCTTTCATATCTACAGATTTCTTTCTCCGTCTCATCCTGTTCTTCCAGTAACTCTTCTGTCCTCATTCTGCAATTTCGTGTTCTTCCATTGACATCTCTTCTGTCTCATTCTTTTCTCCATATACTCTTTCTGCATCTCTATTCCCCAATCTGCCTTTGCTTCCAGCTTTCCGATCTTACAGCGTGTTCCTTAACGTCTCATCCTCCGTTCTCGTCTTCTCCTCTCTCAACATCCTCAGCTCGTTTGGACCAGAAGCTTTCTTTTCAATTCCTTCTCATCTCCGCCACACTCCACTTTCTTTGCTTCAATTGTTCAATCTGCTTGCCTTTGTGTCTATCCTCCCCATCTCTTGTCTCCGTTTTACCCCCTCCAGTTACAACCTCTTCGTCATGTCTTGAATCTTTCTCACACGCCACTATTTTATCCTTCGGCAGACTCCGTCACCCCAATTAATTTCCTCTCGTTACAGTCACTTTTCCGTCCCCACACTTCTCGCCCAACACGTCTCCCAATATTTTCTCACCCGCCTTCACCGGGCCGTGACAACCGTCACCCCCTCCCAGCTCGGTTCGCTCCCACCACTGTGGCGTCCCATTACGCACTTCCTTGTTGCCTTCATGCCGCCAGGCTCCGCCCATTTGCTGCTCACCGCATTTCTTTATTTCCTTCATTCGTTTTTTTTTGTTCCATTTTGATAGTTTCCACCCATTTCGTCAATTCGTTATTCATTCCTTCCATTTTTTTGTTTTGTTTCATCTCGTTCACTCCTTTATTCGCAGTCTTTCCATCCATTATTCGTTCATTCTGCCAGCATGCGAATAGCCGGGCCTTCGGGCACTCAGCTAGCCGATCGGCCCAGATCGGGTTTGTGGAGAGAGAAGGTAACACCGCGCCTCTGCCCGCCGCACCCCAGTCGGGCCCTGGATTCATTTGGGGAAAACCGTTCCTGCACACCAATTCCGCTCGGGTCTACATCCTGACCATGGATTTCTACATCAACTACACATATACATTTCTATTCCCCCGCTCCAAAACGCTCCCTGAGACCCATCTTATTCCACTAAGAGGTAAAATTTTAATTCGCTCGAATTTAGAGGAATCGGACGTCTCTCAACCCCCTTGGACCGATTCCCTGTAATTAGCTGAGACGGAGATTAGATCACACTCCTGCTACACCAGTGTTGCGAATTCGCGCCGTCGCGCTATCGCCACGCACTCGAACCGCGACGCCTCGCCCACCGGCACGACAATTCAGTCCGTGACCCTCCCTGCTAACGCCGGTATCCAGTCACCGTGCCTTTCACCTCACCAAATCTGCCAATCGCCACCCGCGTAGATAGGTTGTCGCCAAAATTGACCTACCTAAGTACCCACCGATGTAAACCGCGATCCTACCCGCCGCAGGTGACTCGACACAGCGCTTGGCGCCGTCCGTACTACGGATAACCGAGCGGTTATCGTCACCTCACGGTTCAGATTATTTACGGCGTTTTGCACCACTACTAACCCTTTACAGTGAAGCAAGAGGTTCAATAAAGAAAAGACGAAGCGAAACGGGAAAACATTCACACAAGCACATTTATTTCGCGGCACACGCGAGCACACTATAGCACGTATTACGCCACAATTACATTCACATATATCACATAGAACAAAAAGAAAGCACAATAAAAGAGTTAAAACCGACTACCACTACCACACGACCACTTATACAGTTACTACCTTAACAAGACACGGGCGCCAACAAACACTACATTCACACTGAACAAAGAAAAAGACCCCCTCAAAGACCCGAAGGAATACAACTGGGCCCGCCTCAATGCGCGAAGCTGAATACGCCAGCCCACACGACCGATAGGTCCTACCCCGCCTCTGGCGAGCCGCCAGAAGTCGCACGGCGTTCCTGGCACCTCGGTTAAGTGGAACGGCCCCTTGTCTCACTCTCTCAGCCGGTGGGAAAAAAGGGGAATTGTTGAGCCTGGAGAGGTAGGCTGCTTGCTCGAACCGCCACGCGGCTCCAGGCCACCTCAGCCTCCGCTCCGCACCTCTGCCCACCATCTCGCCTGCACGATCTCCTCGAGCTCCGTCTCCAAGACCAGCCCCCAACTGACTTCCTCACCGATCTCCCAACTCGACTCACTCCACGATACTACTCAACTCCTCCACTGCGCTCGCCTTTTATCGCCGGAACCACGCATATGCAAATTCCGATCCAAACGACTCAGCGCGAGCCACGCTCCATTGACGAGAAAAAGGGGCGTGTATTCATCCTGACTCACAATTGCATATGCCGATTTCGTCAGCGCGTCTGAGCGGCCAAGCCCCCCTCTTCCTATTGGTGATCCAGATTGGGCGTTGTATCATTCTGATCGAATTCTCCTCGGGAAAACCCGCCATCTGACACTCGCGTTCGCGTGTCTCGCTGAAGACAGCCTCGACGCCCGTCCCACACGGTGGCGAATCCCGTAGAGAAGGGGTGGAGTTTTTCGGCGTGTCGATGGCCATGGCGCGTTGAATCGTATGTGATGAGACTAGGTTGCGGTCTAGCGAGTGGTGAAGTAGGTTTTGCTGCTGGCGTTGTTGTGTTGTTTTCAAAACAAAGGTTTAGAACAGAAAAAACGCCTAGATCAAAGATCGCAGCCCAAAATCACATTAATTCCCCTATACAATGGTTTGGCTAACTACCACATGACTAAGAAATATATCTCACCTACGGACCTTTATGTGTTTGGCAATTCCAGAACCGAACAATATATATATAACATAATATATTAAAGTAACACATTAATACATACAATAACATAATATAAAATATATATATATATAAGATACATATACCGGCATATGTGTTGGCCTGTAATCCGGCTACTCGAGCTGTTGGAGATCGCTGAGCACGCAATCGCGCTGGTCCCCTATGAGAAGGGTGTAGGCACCGAATCATGCGCGAAACCCAATCCATCCCTTGAAGAAGAGCACCAGGTTTGTCAGGAAGCAACTCGAAAACCTATCCAAATCAGTATGCGCTATCAGTAACGTATATCCGCTCTGCGACCCCAACGCAGCACCAAAGAAAAGAAAATAATATATACATATATCACCACAGTATTAATAATATATATACATATACAACACATATTATATATACATATAACAAACACACATATATATATATACATATATAAATATACATAATATACAACACATATATATATCACATATATATACACAATGAGGTATATAATTATATACATATAAATACAATACAATACAACATATAATAACATATATACTATACAGTACAGATACATATATATACCAGGTATAGATAACAATATAAGAGTATAATACTACAACATATAAATACACCCATATCTAAGTACAATACTATTAACACATATATAATATATATATAATATACATTAATACATATAATAGGCGGTTCCAATATAATCCATACAACTTTAAAATCCTCGTTTATCAAAAAACATATTTCACAAATGCTTCATTTATTGTTGCAGAAACCCTGAAGTTTTATTTGACACCAACAAGCGCCAGAAAAAATTGCAAGATCTACGAACAAACAACGACGAAAATTGTTGAACTTTGCACCAGACAATGCATACAGTTGCAACGTCTTTACTCGAGACATTGATCCCACTTGCCCATGCACCAAACTTATCGACAATAAAGTGCACCATCGCAAAGTTTACCAATGTGGGAAAACCACGGTACCTTCACAATCACGATTGTCAGAAAGACAGCTCGCTAGTGAAGAAAATGTGAAATGGGAACAGCGGTCGTTCAGATCCAAAAAAAACTCATTCGACGGACTGTCTGCCGAAGACAAACATTCAAAGAGCACCGTTGCATGAATCCTTCGCCAAGGAACATTCATGCCTTCCAACAAATATTCAAAAACTGAAACGTCGCTACTGATCAACAAAACGCAAACGGACTGGACTTTGCAAATTGTTTCTTAGGAAAGTGGAGGAAGTGCAGACTTCCTACAAAAAGCTCACAAACGACGAATGCCATGCTGAAGAAAACTCTGAATCACTGTAAGGAAAACATTCCACGAGAAATGCCAGAAATCCTCAGGAAACTTCGCCAAAGTGATGGAGAACATGACCAACGCTTTTCAGGCAGTGATCGGACAACGTGAGCCTACTAGAACATTGTCAAAAAAGAAGAACACGATCCCAACCAAAATTTAAATTTGTGCAATTACATCTATGTACAATAAACTTCACTTTCACACTTCTATCCAAGCCATATATCTTTTTAAAAATATTTATGACCATCCTCTTGCAGATGAAAAGTTGTATTTTTTTTGGAACACCCTAATATATATAATATATATATATATATAATAATATATATACATAAAACATAAATTATACACACACACACAGTATAAAATAATATACTATATATTATAATATTAGTATAT
>CM068955.1:76722199-76729699 GCA_035128595.1 Eptatretus atami | reverse complement strand
TTCTTCATAATGTGCCCTTCTTGAAGAGTTTGGATCTTCACACCCTGTTCTTTTGAAAGTTGCTTCCTTGGCGACATTCTGAACCCACTCATAGACTTTCAAGCAAAGGAAGAAGTTGATGAAAACGAACATCACATATTAACTAATTTGCACACTTTTGTTGTGGTTATTTTGTAATTCACAGTCATGTAACTGGTGTTACATATTTCAATAATTTATTATTTACTGTACAAAAATCCACAAAGTGTTTTCTGCATTTTTTGTGGTAAGTGGATATTATTAGCACATGATAATATCATATGTATCGAAAAATAAAACTTTTTCAACTTCCTAATTTATTTTATAAACTTAAAGGTAAACTGTAATATTAAATTAACTTTCACAGAAATTTGAATTATCAACATATATTGCACACTTTCAACTTCCCACAAATGTTGAAGGGAATATTTTTTTTCACGAAAGTGAAAATAACCCAAACAAACTTTTGCACAGTACTCTATGTGATATATATATATATATATATATATATATATATATATATATATATATATCATCTGTATATTGAACCACACCTACCTTCGATGTTCCCTAACATTCAAGGAGCAGAGTGACAATGTGTAAAATTATATAAATGTGTTGCAGAGCATTAGTTCAGCGAAAGCAGTTTCTTGGCCAGGAATCATGCTGGGTGGTTTGCCATCCCTCTTGCAGCAGTAGTTCAGGCAGGAATTTTTAATTTGTTCAGGGTGCCGGTAATAGCTCGCCTACTCTTTACGAAGGACACCGTGGGATCTTTAATGTCCACCAACTAATGCCGACAGACAGAACACAAGTTTAACGCCCATCCGAGGGACGTCACACACTTTGATGAATCACTCTGCCTGTGAAACACTGGGATGACAGTTTATAGCTGGGTCGGTACTCGAACCCAGGCAAGATGGGTTAGAAGCGAATAGGATGACCTAATAGCAAATGGGATGACCTAATGGGAAACAAATATAATAAATAAATACAATAACCAGATGCTCTGTTACCACCACATTATGTGAGCAGAAGAATTGTTCATTTCCATCACACATTCATTTAATTACTTGCCTGAAAGGGATAAGGCATGCATCAACAATCCTCTTCTTCTTCATCATCTCCTTTTTTATATTGTAACATGATTCACCTTGCATTTAGGTGTTTGCTAGTTATGGTATGCACATATCATTGGCTTTCGGTTGTGGCAAGAGCAGTAAAGTCAATCCATACCTCACACATCGTCGTTCAATCCCCCGCAAAACATCCATTACAACCAAGAGCAAAGATGTCTGTGCATGTTTGAAAAAAAATTCTGCTTAATTTTCAATTAAGTTTGCCGTGTCAAGGTAGTAGGTTGTACTGCTTGAGATGTAATACAACTGACAGTGTATGATGGTATAGTGGCTTCCATTACAGTTGATGCAAATGACTTTTGGCTGGAAAACAGCGACCGTTTCAAATGACAAAGCCACAATAAGTAGGTAAACAGGTCCACCAGGTTTAACTTCATCAAAGGTCCACACAGTAACACACTTGTCAACATTGCGCCAAGAGCGGTATAGATGGAGAAGGATAAACAAAGGATGTAGGTAACGATGAGGGGTAGGGGAGAATGCAAGGGGTGGACAAGATGGATATAGAAGCAAAACTTTGGTAAGGAGAGGGTTGGGGTGGTTTAACAGGTGTAGAAAAAAAAAGAAACATGTTTTGTGGGGGTTAAAGAACTTGTTAACTCATTCATATAATCATCAGGGAACAGTGGTGGCTTGTTGGTGAGGATGCTAAACTGGCATTCCAAAAGGTGTGGGTTCAAATTGAGCTGAAGGCAGCAGTATCAAAGATTTGGATTCCAGGAGGAATACTGCCACACCACCAATGGATTGTCAGTAAATACCCAGTTGGGTTGTTCAAGGATTTTCGGGTGGAGATAAGAGATAATCTACCTGCTCCACCTGGTCTGGTCCATTTGCTGTGGTTCACTCTTATTCTCTTCCCTTGTTACAGAGGGTCATTCTGAATGACTCTCGGTTCAACCCTCTTCCTGCACATACAACATTGACAAATAAATAAATAATTAGGTCAAGATTCAATTTTGGTTGGTTTGATACAAAATCGTGCTATAGTTTCCAATTTGAGTAAAACTACAGCAGAACTTTGACTCTCTGGTTGGAAAGAAAGCCGTCGTAACAATGGAACAGCAATGTAACCGGACAATTATCCCTGCAACAAGATGGTGATGTACACAACAATCATTTAAAAAAATTTTTAGGAGGAATAAACAAGAAAAATGGTGGATCATTGGCTCTTAATGGGGCTTGTTGAGCTGAAGATGGTGCACGGAGCAACTTTCACAAGCAGTGGAAAGGGAATTTGAATACACGCTGAGATGCATCTTATTCATTCAGTTGGTGGGGTGTGGGCAGCACTGCTTTACCGGAACCATTTAGTTGCCCATCCTAAATTGCCCAGTGGGAATTTAAGAGTCAACCACATAATGTGGCCTGTGCAACACCTCCAAGTGAAACCAGGCAGGGCAGGCAATTACTCACCCCAAAAGGTCATTAATGAGCCAGCTGGGTTACTTTTATCCAAAATCCTACTCCGAAATAATTTGCTAGAGACTAGTTGGATTTCCAGGCCAGGGCTTAGGATCCAAACCTAATACTTCCACCGTGCAGTCAGATTTGAACTCACCACCTAGGATGTCAGTCAAGTGCCCACACTACGATGCCACTATACCTATTAGTCAAACATAAAACAGGAAAATAAACAGCATCACATGGTACAAGGGGTGATAAAAAGTTCTACACATATGTAACTTGCAATCATGCAAGCAGTGCAATGTGTGTTTTTTTTTCTTCTTCAATATCCAAGTAGATATAATTAGTTCTGTATGACCTATTGTGTGTGTGATGAAAAATTAACCTTTGTGTGTGATGACCTATTGTGCCTAACTCACTTGTAGAATATTTTGAATGCCACGTGTAAAATAATTTTTTTAAATCATTTTATTGGGAAAGATTGAAGAAAGGCAGTCGGTTTTTAGCACACCACAGCTACGTATCGTTGTTGTCTCATATCAATCAGCAATAGAATAGAGAATACGTCAATAAACCGTGCATGCTCACAAGAGGTCTGGCACGCACAGCGAAGGTTGGCATAACGTCGATCCGGCTGGTCCAAGCCCCCTTACCGGATGCTGTCCTGAACCGAAGCTGTACGCAGGCTGAGATCCATAGGGCCCGTGATGATAGGACATGCCTGATCCCCGTGGGATGGCCTGTGCTCCCCAGCTTGCCTGGGCTGGCTGCATCCACTGTGCGGGAAAGGTCGACGTTAGAGGTGAACGCATCTTGCCTCCGGTGCCTCCGCCGCGTGCCGCACCACCCACCTGCACAACCAAAAGGCAGAGACAAAGACAAAGGCAGTCAATTAGAACGGAGGCATAAAGCCCCATCCGAGCTGCTCCAGAGCCATTTGCTTCGGCTTAATTGGTTCTATTTCTCCACTTTGGAAGCCGTGTCGCATTGTGCTGGAATAGACGGTATCACAGGCCCCTACACCTTCACAGTAGTCTCCTGCCACTTGTCTTCGAGCATGTTGGGGGGTCGTGGTTGGAGGGGGGAGAGAGATACGTTTCTGTAGAATTTAATTCCGGCATTTGTTGAGGACGGTTTGCACTGGCATTTGCCATCATTATGAAAACATCGAGGTCAGCGTCATTTTCAATTTGTCCCGTATATTTGTGACACTCCTTTAAAAAGCTATTTCAGGTTGGAGTTTGGAGATTCCTTATTAAAACAGAATCAACATTTGTCACCGGAAAGATGTGTCCAAAGTAATTATCATGTCTTTTACAAAAAGCAGGATGCGTTTGTATTGTTTTTATAATGCAATATTAAGTAACACTTAAAAGGGCCTTGTTTGTTGAAAAAAATTGTCATTTACATTTCAAGCCGAGGTCACAAGAACAAAGCAGCAGTCTTAAAAAATAAAAAAATAAAAAAGTATAAACGGTCATTTGGACCATCGTGACTTCAACACTCACAATATGATAATAGGGTAGCCTTCACCTGTGACTGTTTAATTCTAATGGTTTAACCAATGGGTACAAACATACTTTGTGTGGGTATTTACATCTGATGCACTTCATCAAATAAAGCAAGGTGGGCGTGTGGTCTTGTAAATGTGCAATCTTCATTGCTACTTTCATTTTCGTTATGGATTCCAGTCAACCGTGTTTGTGTTATCAGTCAAACAAAATACAACATTCCACGAGCTGTCATTACCTCCGCCACCAAAGGTGAAGGAGGTTATGTTTTCACCCCTTTCTGTCTGTTTGTTTGTCTGTGAGCAGGATATCTCAAAAAGTTGTGGACGGTTCCGGATGAAACTTGGTGGACAGGTTGTTTGTGTGACAAGGACGAACTGATTAGATTTTGGTGAACATCCAGATCCAGATCCAGATCCGACTACTAGAATTTTTTAAGTGATTCTTCACCATTGAGAGATAGGGCTAAACTGATATACGAGGTGTGTTCAAAAAGTATCCAACCTTAATTTTTCGTGCGTAAACAAATGAAGCTAGGGAGGCGTGGTTTGGTGCACTATGTAGGCGATCCTAATCCGTATGCGTGAATATTTTCCCGCTTGCAGAAGCTGTCAGTCGCCGAAAGACCGCCGATGAGTGAGGAAGTGTAAGTGAGCGCCGTCGGATTTTCATTTTTGACAAAATGACAGATCACTGTGGTCTCATCACCAGTGATCACTGTGTTGAAGAAGTTGGGATCGCTGTTCACAGTCTCCAGCATGTCCTGTGCGTCTCCAAACAGAGTTGCTTCTGCTCGATCGTTAGCAGCTTTGGCACGAACTTCGCTGAGATTATCCTTAAGCCCAAATCCTCAGTCACAATGAATGACGGATCCAATGCTGACGGCCGCCTCGTCTGCATTCTCTGATCGTGATTCGACGATCCTGCATCAGCAGGGTCCTCACATGGTCAATGACGATCTCATTTCGGGATGTTGAGGGCCTACCAGACGTGCTTCACTTTCCACTGATGTGCGACTTTGAGCGGTTGTCACACTCTGTGTGCCCATTGCTTCGTTCCCGAAGGCCTGTTGAATCTTCGGATCGTTCCACTTGGGAATCGCCAAGCTTTACACAAAATTTGATGCAGTAGCGTCGTTCAAGTTTTTCCGTCATTTGTCAAAACGAAACTCCGACGGCGCTCACTTACACTTCCTCACTCATCGGCGGTCTGTCGCGACTGACAACTCTGCAGGCGGGAAAATATTCACGCATACGAATTAGGATCGCCTACATACGTTCACCAAACCACCCTCCTATCTTCATTTGTTTACGCACGAAAAATTAAGGTTGGATACTTTTTGAACACACCTCGTATAGCATGATATTTGAAAAATGTATTGGGTCGATATGTTCTCGTGGATCAGGCATTGCGTGGCGGAGGTATGCGCTCTACCGAGTGCCCTTCTAGTTGCTGACGGATTGGCAATTGTTTAGCCTGATCGGTAGCAGAAGCTTTCCTCATACAAATATAATTTCCACGATATGGTGGAGGGGTACGAAGAGAGGCTTTGCAATCCAATCCAATCATGGGTTTGCATCACTGGTGTGAGCGTGGCTGTGCCGATGATGCAGTGCCCCCTTTTGCTTAGAGCAGGAATATGGAATTTGGCCAGGGTGCCGGCAATAACTCATTCTTCGTGGTGATCATCACGAAGATCCCACAACTACTGCTGGCAGATGGCACATCCTGTTTTACACCTCCCACCCCTCCCCCACCGAAAAAATCCCAATAAATGACATCAGCGGTGCCTGTGAACAGAGAAACCGAAAGCTCTTATTATTCAATACAGAAGTCTACGCTCGTTGTTTCAATGTTTTTTGCCTCCTAGGAAGGGGTCACCATTTATCGCATACAACTTTATAACTGCCTTTGGCTGGCGGTAATTAACCTCCCCTCTCCATTTCATCGGGCATGCTTAATAACATGGGTTATTAGCACTACAGAAGTACAGTGCTTGATCAATGGGATGGAGCCTTGGTGTAGCCTCTATAGGCCAAATGACTTTTTTTCCTGTGCTCAACTTGATTTGCATTTTGAAAAAAAAAAAAAATCTAAATAGGTCCTAGTAATCTTTTCATCTAAGTCCTTCAAATTAACGAAAAGCTTTATACCATCAATTATAGAAACAACTTTTCATTAACTCACGAAATTATAGAAAAACTTTTCAGTTAATCACAAATTAGAGAAAAACCTTTTGATTCTCTGCCCTCTCTCTCTCTCTCTCTCCCTCCGTCTCTCTCTCTCTCTCTTTGTGTCTGTGTGTCTCTCCTCTCGTCTCTCCTCTCTATCTCTCTCTCCCTCACGTCTCTCTCCTCTCTCTCTCTCTCTCTTCCTCTTTTAATCCACAAATTATTAGGAAACCTTTCTTCATTCCAGCACTTTATAAAACCTTCTTCATTTTCAACCAAATTAAAGAAAACCACTTGTCAGCTATCACCAAAAGAGGAAAACCTTTTAATTTAATTACCACAATTACTATGAAAAACTTTCCATTTAAACAGGCAAATTATCGATAAACTTGTTCATTCACTCAAATTATGAGGCCAAAATCTTTCTCATTAAGCCATCTCACACAAATTAATCGAAAACTTCATTTAACCACAATGTATCGAAAAACTTCATTTACACAAATTCAGAGAAAAACGGTTGGGATTAACCGGGGGAAATAGCGAAAATGCAATTCACAACCACAAATTAGTAGACAACTTTCATTAACCACAAATCAGAGAAAACGTTCATTTAACCACAGTTATAGAGATAAAACCTTTCTCATTATGCCAAATATGGAAAAACTTTTCCATTATGATCCACAAATTAAGTCGAACAACTTCATCTCACACCACAAATCTGTAGAAAAACTGCATTAAACCCCGCAAATATCGACAAAACTTTTCATTTACCGCAAACTATCGAAAAACTTTCATTTACCGAGCAAATAGCGAAAAACTTTCATTAACCCACAAAATAGAAAAATTCTTTCTCCTCTCTCTCTTCTCTCTCTCTCTCTCTCTGCCTCTCTCTCTTCTTTGTGTCTCTCCTCTCTCTCTTCTCTCTCCTCTCTCTCCTCTCCTCTGTCTCTTCTTCTGCTCTGTCCTTCTTGTCTCTTGGTCTCTTGTCTCTTAAGTCTTGTATTAAAATGTATTTATTATGACTGTTTGCGCATCAGTAAATATCGAGTATAACTGGATCACACAAATCTCTGCTTAAGTTATTTTATTTGTCTGTGATGAGGCTTAATGGCAGATATGTGCCGGTAGAATAACTTGCCTTTCGCGAGTTGATTTGCACACAGAAGCATCAGGTGGACCACTAATGTTGAGGGAGGGAGGGGGTGGTGGGAGTGGAATAATCAGCAATCGTGGGTGGGTAATATAGTCAACTAA
>CM068955.1:76701591-76722174 GCA_035128595.1 Eptatretus atami | reverse complement strand
TGGGGAGGTGGGGGGGAGATGGGAGGATTGACTTGTGTGTTAAAAATAATTGAGAAAAAGTGATTTTGGAGGGTTGAGGAGTAATGGAAGGTGGGGAAGAAAATGTATGGGGATGATAATGATGATTTTGAGGATGGGAGCAGGGGAGTTATAAATTTTGCCAATTTCTGTTTTGTGTTTGTAGATGTCTCTCTCTCTCCTCTCTCTCTCTCTCTCGTCTCTCTCTCTCTCTCTCTCTCTCTTCTCTCTCTCTCTCTCTCTCTCTGATCTCCGTTCTCTCTGTCTCTCTCTTTTCGTGTCTCTCTGGTCTCTCGTCTGTCTGTCTCTCTCTGTCTGTCTGTCTCTCTCTCTGTCTCTCTCTCTCTGTCTTCTCTCTCTCTGTCTCTCTCTCTCCTCTCTCTCTCTCCTCTCTCTCTCTCTCTCTCTTTCTCTCTCTCTCTCTCTCTCTCTCCTCTCTCTCATCTCTCTCTCTTCTCTTGCTGTCTGTCTGTTCTCTCTCTCTCTCTTCTCTCTCTCTCTCTCTCTCTCTCTCTCTCTCTCTCTCTCTCTCTCTCTGCTCTCCTCTCTCTCTTTGGTCTGTCTCTCGTCTCTCTCTCTCGTCTCTCTCTTCTCTCTCTCTCTCTCCCTCTCTCTCTCTCTTTGTGTCTTTCCTTCTCTCTCCTCTTCTCTTCTCTCTCTCTCCTCGTCTCGTCTCGTCTCTTCTCTGTCTCGTCTCTGCTCTGTCTCTGTCTCTGCTCGTCTCTCTGCTCTTGTCTCTTAAGTCTTTGATTAAAATGTATTTATTATGACTGTTCGCATCAGTAATATCGAGTATAACTGGATCACATAAATCTCTGCTTAAGTTTATTTTATTTGTCTGTGATGAGGCTTAATGGCAGATATGTGCCGTAGAAAAACTTGCCTTTCCGAGTTGATTTGCACACAGAAGCATCAGGTGACCCACTAATGTTGAGGGAGGGAGGGGTGGTGGATGGAATAATCAGCAATCGTGGGCTGTAATTAAGCAAATAATTTAGATTTTTTTTTTTTTTTCAAAATGCAAATCAAGTTGAGCACAGGAAAAAAAGTCATTTGGCCTATAGAGGCTACACCAAGGCTCCATCCATTGATCAAGCACTGTACTTCTGTAGTGCAATAACCCATGTTATTAAGCATGCCCGATGAATGGAGAGGGGAGGTTAATTACCGCCAGCCAAAGGCAGTTATAAAGTTGTATGCGATAAATGGTGACCCTTCCTAGGAGGCAAAAAACATTGAAACAACGAGCGTGATCTTCTGTATTGAATAATAAGCAGCTTTCGGTTTCTCTGTTCACAGGCACCGCTGATGTCATTTATTGGGATTTTTTCGGTGGGAGGGGTGGGAGGTGTAAAACAGGATGTGCATCTGCCAGCAGTAGTTGTGGGTCTTCGTGATGATCACACGAGATATGAGTTATTGCCGGCACCCTGCCCAAATTCCATATTCCTGCTCTAAGCAAAAGGGGGCACTGCATCATCGGCACAGCCACGCTCTCACCAGTGATGCAAACCCATGATTGGATTGGATTGCAAAGCCTCTTTCGTACCCCTCCACCATATCGTGAATTATATTTGTATGAGGAAAGCTTCTGCTACCGATCAGGCTAAACAATTGCCAATCCGTCAGCAACTAGAAGGGCACTCGGTAGAGCGCATACCTCCGCCACGCAATGCTGATCACGAGAACATATCGACCCAATACATTTTTCAAATATCATGCTATACGAGGTGTGTTCAAAAAGTATCCAACCTTAATTTTTCGTGCGTAAACAAATGAAGATAGGGAGGCGTTGGTTTGGTGGCACGGTATGTAGGCGATCCTAATTCGTATGCGTGAATAGTTTTCCCGCCTGCAGAAGTTGTCAGTCGCCGACAGACCGCCGATGAGTGAGAAGTGTAAGTGAGCGCCGTCGGAGTTTCGTTTTTGACAAAATGACGGAAAAACTTGAACGACGCTACTGCATCAAATTTTGTGTAAAGCTTGGCGATTCCAAGTGGAACGATACCGCAAGATTCAACAGGCCTTCGGAACGAAGCAATGGGCACCACACAGAGTGTTACAACCGCTTCAAAGATGGTCCACATCAGTGGAAAGTGAAGCACGTTCTGGTAGGCCTCAACATTCCCGAAATGAGATCGTCATTGACCATGTGAGGACCCTCGTGATGCAGGATCGTCGAATTCACGATCAGAGAACTTGCAGACGAGGCGGGCGTCAGCATTGGATCCGTTATCCATTGTGACTGAGGATTTGGGCTTAAGGATATCTCAGCGAAGTTCGTGCCAAAGCTGCTAACGATCGAGCAGAAGCAACTCTGTTTGGAGATCGCACAGGACATGCTGGAGACTGTGAACAGCGATCCCAACTTCTTCAACACAGTATCACTGGTGATGAGACCACAGTGATCTGTCATTGTCAAAAATGAAAATCCGACGTCGCTCACTTACACTTCCTCACTCATCGGCGGTCTTTCGGCGACTGACAGCTTCTGCAAGCGGGAAAATAGTTCACGCATACGGTTAGGATCGCCTACATAGTGCACCAAACACGCTCCCTAGCTTCATTTGTTTACGCACGAAAAAATTAAGGTTGGATACTTTTTTGAAACACCTCGTATATCAGTTTAGCCCTATCTCTCAATGGTGAAGAATCACTTAAAATTCTAGTAGTCGGATCTGGATCTGGATCTGGATGTTCACAAAATCTAATCAGTTCGTCTTGTCAACAAACAACCTGCACCAAGTTCATCCGGAACCGTCCACAACTTTTTGAGATATTCCTGCACACAGACAAACAAACAGACGGCAAAGCGGGTGAGAAACATAACCTCCTTTCACCTTTGGTGGCGGAGGTAATGACAGCTCGTGGAATGTTGTATCTTTGTTTGACTGATAACACAAACACGGTTGACTGGAATCCATAACGAAAATTGAAAGTAGCAATGAAGATTGCACACCTTTACAAGAAACACAGCCCACCTTGTTTTTTTGATGAAGTGATCAGATGTAAATACCACACAAAGTATGTTTGTAACCCATTGGTTAAACCATTAGAATTAAACAGTCACAGTGAAGGTACCCTATTATATATTGTGAGTGTTGAAGTAGATGGTCCAAATGACCGTTATACTTTTATTTTTTTTTTTTTTTAAGACTGGCTGCTTTGTTCTTGGTGATCGCTTGAAATAGTAAATGACAAATTTTTTTTTCACAAAACAAGGCCTCTTTTAAAGTTGTTCTTAATATTGCATTATAAAAACAATACAAACGCATCTGCTTTTTGTAAAAGACATGAAATTACTTTGGACACATCATTTCGGTGAGCAAAATGTTGATTCCGTTTAATAAGGAACTCCATCTCCAACCTGAAAATAGCTTTTTAAGGAGTGTCACAAATATAACGGGACAATTGAAAATGACGCTGTTACCTCGATGTTTTTCAATAATGATGGCAATGCCAGTGCAAACCGTCCCATACAATGCCGGAATTAAATTCTCAGAAACGTCAATTCTTCTCCGCCTCCAAACCAGGACCCCCAACATGCTCGAAGACGAAGTGGCAGGAAGATATGTGAATGGTGTAGGGGCCTGTGATACCGTCTATTTCAGCACAATGCGCGACACGGTTCCAAAGTGGAGAAAGTAGAACAATTCAAGCCGAGCTAAATGGCTCTGAGCAAGCTCGATGGGCGTTTATGCCTCCGTTCTAATGACTGCCTTTGTCTTTGTTCTCTGCCTTTTGGTTGTGCACGGTGGGTGGTGCGGACGCGGCGAGAGCACGGAGGCAGATGGTTCAGTCTAACGTCGACCTTTCCGCACAGTGGATGCAGCCAGCCAGGCAGCTGGGGGAGCACAGGCATTCCCAGGGGATCAAGCATGTCCTATCATCACGGGCCTATGGGATTTCAGCCTGCCGTACGGTTTCGGTTCAGGACAGCATCCGGTAAGGGGTTGGACAGCGGATCGACGTTATGTCAACCTTCGCTGTGTCGTGCCAGACCTCTTGTGCAGATGCACGGTTTATTGAGTTTTCTCTTATTCTAATTGCTGATTGATATGAGAACACAAGATACCGTGCTGTGGTGTGCTAAAAAACCGACTGCCTTTCTTCAAATCTTTCCCAATAATAATGATTTTAAAAAAATTATTTTACCGTGGCATTCAAAAAGATTCTACAAGTGAGTTTAGGCACAATAGGTATCACACCAAAGTTAATTTTTCATCACACACACAATAGGTCATACATGAACTAATGTATATCTACTTAGTATTATTGAAGAGAGAAAAAAACAACACATTGCCTGCTTGCATGATTGCAAGTTTACATATGTGTAGAACTTTTTATACCCCTTTGTACATGTGATGCTGTTTATTTTCGCTGTTTTATGTTTGACTAATAGGTATAGTGGCATGTAGTGCTGGGCACTTGATCTGACATCCTAGGTGGTGGAGTTCAATCTGACTGCAGCGGTGAAGTATTAGGTTTGGATCCTAGCCCTGGCCTGGAAATCCAAACTAGTCCTTAGCAATTATTTCGGAGTAGGATTTGGAAAAAGTAACCAGCTGCTCATTTTAATGACCTTTTGGGGTGAGTAATTGCTGCCCTGCCTGGTTTCACTTGGAGGTGTTGCACAGGCAATTATTGGTTGACTCTTAATCCCACTGGGCCAATTTGGATGGGCAACTAAATGGTTCGGTAAAGCAGTGCTGCCCACCCACTAAACGAATGAATCAGATGGCATCTCAGCGTGTATTCAAAATTCCCTTTTCACTGCTTGTGAAAGTTGCTCCGTGCACCATCTTCAGCTACAAAGCCCCATTAAGAGCCAATGATCCACCATTTTTCTTGTTTATCCTCCTAAAAAAATTCTTTTAAATGATTGTTGTGTACATCACATCTTGTTTTGCAGGGATAATGTGTCCGGTTACATTGCTGTTCATTGTTCGAACGGCTTTTTTCCAACCAGAGAGTCAAATTTGCTGTTAGTTTTTACTCAAACTTGCGAAACTATAAGCAACGATTTGTATCAAACAACCAAATTGAATCTGTGACTAATTTATTTATTTATTTGTCCAATGTTGTAATGTGCAGGAAGAGGGTTGAACGAGAGTCATTCAGAATGGACCTCTGTAAAAGGGAAGAGAATAGATTGAACACATCCAAATCGGACAGACCAGTGGAGCAGGTAAGATTATCTCTTAATCTCCACCCCGAAAATCCTTGAACAACCACTGGGTATTTACTGGAACAATTCATTGGTGGTGTGGCAGTATTCCTCATGGAATCCAAATTTTGATCTTGCTGCCTTCGCCTCAATTTGAACCCACACCTTTGGAATGCCAGTTTGCATCCTCACAACAGACACTGTTCCCTGATGATTATATGATGAGTTAAACAAGTCTTTAACCCACAAAACATGTTTCTTTTTTTTCACACCTTTAAACACCCAACCTCTCCTTACCCAAAGTTTTTGTTCTATATCCTTCTTGTCACCCCTGCATTTCCCTACCCTTCATCGTTATCCTACATCCTTTGTTTATCTTCTCCATCCTATACCGTCTTGTGGCGCAATGTTGAAAAGTGTGTTACTGTGTGGACTTTTGGATGAAGTTTAAACCTGGTGGACCTGTTTACCTCTTTGTGGGCTTTGTCGATTTGAAACGCGTCGCTGTTTTCCAGCCAAAAGTCATTTGATCAACTGTATGGAGCCACTATACCATCATTACTGTCAGTTTATTACACTCAAGCAGTTACAACCATACTACCATTGACACGGCAACTTAATGAAAATTAAGCACGATTTTTTTCAAACATGCACAGAATCTTTTGCTCTTGGTTGTAATGGATGTTTTGCGGGGATTGAACGACGAGTTGAGGTATGGATTGACTTTACTGCTTCTTAGCCACAACCGAACCAATGTATGTGATACCAAATAGCAAACACTAAATGCAGGTGAATCATTGTTAACAATATAAAAAATGAGATGATGAAGAAGAAGAGGATTGTGTGCATGCCTTATCCCTTTCAGGCAAGTAATTAAATGAATGTGTGATGGAAATGAACATATTCTTCATTGCTCACATAATGTGGGTGTAACAAGAGCATCTGGTTATATGTATTTATTTATTATATTTGTTTCCCTTAGGTCATCCCATTTGCTATTAGGTCATCCTATTCGCTTCTAACCTCATCTTGCCTGGGTTCGAGTTACCGACCCAGCAATAAACTGTCATCCCAGTGTGTTCACAGGCAGAGTGATTCATCAAAGTGTGTGACGCTCCCTCGGATGGGCGTTAAACTTGGTTCTGTCTGTCGGCATTAGTTGTGGACATTAAAGATCCCACGTGTCCTTCGTAAAGAGTAGGCGAGCTATTTACCGGCACCCTGAACAAATTAAAAATTCCGCCTGAAACTACTGCCTGCAAAATAGGATGGCAAACCACCCAGCTATTCTGCCAAAGAAACTGCTTTTCGCTACTAATGCTCTGCAACACATTTATATATTTTACACATTTGTCACTCTGCTCCTGAATGTTTTAGGAACATCGAAGCGTAGGTGTGGTTCAATATACAGATGATATATATATATATATTATATATATATATATATATATATATATATATTATCAATAGAGTACTGTGAAAAGTTTGTTGACTCTTCTCTTCACCCCGTCACCTCCCACACACTTTTTCCTTGTGTATGGAATATGTAAACAGACCCACAAGTGACCTCAAGAGCAGTCAAAGCAGATGTTAAAGTGACGCAGTTCTACGAAATATACTTTGCTTGAAAACGTTAGACATTATGAAGAGAAATGGAAAGCATTTTGCATTTAAATAGATGGAATGTCATTTTGTTCAGAAAAAAAGATTTTAAATCATTTCATCGTTCTCACCACTCGATGTGAATATATTATATAATGGTTCATTATCGTAGGTTTATGTGCCTGTCATATGCTTATTCCTTTATCCACCAGTTAGCTGCGATGTGACATTTCCAATTTGTTTTAAATATGACACTGTAATGCTGGTAAGACAATAACTTTCATGTGTTTACTTTGGAATATCAGAAATGCATTCCATATATTAAATTCTTTCATTTCTTATTACATGAAACAATCAACTGTCTTTAACAATAATCTTCAAACACAAACTCAAAGTCTGTTGGTTCTCAAGTCCAAGTTGAGACAATTAATATTTAGCAATATGTCCACAAAGCAGGTTTACGAATTCTCATCACATTTGAAATGGTTAGAGTTGGGATTTGGGAATAGCCATATTCCAAAATGAAGGCACCACCAACTAGTATAACTCTCTAGAAGGGTGCAAATCTGCCTTGCCTGCTACACAGCTACACTCGTTGGTGGTGCCTTCAGTTTTTAACCAAGTCTGGCTTCTTACAAAGTAAACATTACCATTATTATGGCAGCTTCTGTTAAATTACAACCACAAAAGTAAAACAATTAAAAGATAGATTACAGTTCTGAAAACTAGAGGGTGAGCATGGGCAAAACCTCCCGCCGCCGAAATACTGCTTAGGTCATCTGCTAGGCTCTCGAACCTGAATATCCATTCATTCAATTTGACGTCAACAGTGCTCACAGATTATAGTTTGCAACTTTCCCTTTTACTTTTAACTTTTACATACTCAATTCATTCGTCATAACTAGATTCTTGAGACAGAAATTGATTTTACGTGGTATATCCACTGAAGTTCCAAAATCAGCCGCAATTATAATTTTGCATGTTTTTTGTTGGAAATCACTAAACATGGAGAAATGCAAAAAAAAAAATCGAAATTTTGTTGAAAAAAAAGTTGCAAAAAATTTATTTTTCTCAACAATTTTTTTTTTTTGGGGGGGGGGGGGGTTGGAAATCACTTAAAACATGTAGAAATGCAAAAAAAAAAAAATTCAAATATTTTTTTCACAAATGGCCGCCATAGCGGCCATATTGGATTTTGGACCAAGTCCAAAATCTAATGGCATGATCCTTGGACCATACCTAATCCCCCCCCCAAGTTTCGTCGAAATCCGTCGAGGAGTTTTTCCGTAATACTGTTCACAACAAACAAACAAACAAACAAACAGAAAGGGGTGAAAACAGTAACTCCAATCTTCGATGGCGGAGGTTACAGTTGTTTTTTTACTTTAAATACTTTACATGTATACATACACACATACATACATACATATAGACAAACACACAATCATACAAACACACATACACATACATACAAACATACATGCACACACACATACACACACAAACATACAGTACATACATGCACACATACATACAAACACACAAGTCGATATCACGTCTGTTACATTCATAGGAATCTGTAACCATTTGATACATTATTGCAGCAAAGTTAGATCAGTTCAAAGAACATTTGTTGGGAAACTTGGTGTATAATAAAGTTGAAGGAGATGCAAAGACGGAGAGGAAAGTTGTCCCAAGGTGCAAGCAACATTTTTTTAGTACCCTCCAAATTAGTGCGAAAATATACCAATTATCCTTTGTGTATACTGTACCTGCAATGAACGTTTCATTGGAATTCAATCGATACTTAACATTGGAATCTAACTAATAAGGTGTTCACAATAATATATACATCAAACTAAAATCTGCAATTTGGTGTCTATATGTCTATCAGCAATGCTTTCGGTCGTTACTTATCCAATCTCAACCAAACTTGCAAGCAGGACTAAGGGTCACACGACAGAGGTCATAGCAACTTAACTTAGCCCCCTCTCCAAGGGGGATTTCTGCCTTGGACGAGTAGGCGAGCTATCACCAGCACCATGAACAAATTCCAAATTCCTGCTCCAACCTTAGTCGAATGTGAGGCCTGGCTCACTGGTTCGTGAAAGACTTAGGCCAAGCTTACCCTGGCCACCTGCCAACAACATGGGAATAATTGTGGCTGTCAAAGAAGAAGAACAAGAATATCAACCCACCACCATCTGCATGATAATGACAGACATGTACATACACATGACCCCCCCTCTGCCTGCCCCCCTCCCCCCGCTGCTCCCTTAGGGAGCGGGTGTTTCCAGTATTACAAACTATAAACCCATGATTACTCCAGTGAATAAATGAACAATATTTCAACCTTCACCGACAAAAATCCCGCAACGAGGTTTTTGATTGGCAATTTGTGTCATATAATCACTGCTGCGGTCAATTATGACGTCACAACTGAGGGTGAAATGCCTTTTGATCACTTCATTGATATAACATCTACTGCACAATATAATACAATGACCGAATGAGACAATGCAATTATCATTCGGAGGTTTAACATTTAGGGCAACGGAGACGTGACATCGCAGATGTGAGAATAAAAATAGAGCTGAGCAAAGCGTCGTGCCCCGTCACTCCTTTACAATGACAGCTCGTTAGACAATTTCCACAACTTCCCTCATTTGATTAAGGTTTATGTCTGAACGAAAAACCCTTTGAACAACAAATGAGGTGATTTTGGAGGCATGTTCAAGATTGCTGCAGGAGTATATGACAAGTGACTTGAACGGTGAGTTGTGCAACTCGTTCTCAAGGTCAAAAACACAGCTGCGAAAGATTCCAATATATATATACATATATATATATATATATATATATATATATATATATATATAGATATATATATATGTAGATATATATATATTATATATATATATAATATTATAAATATATATACATACACAGAGTACACACCTCCAGGCGGCATGCAATACATTCTTCTGACATATCCCTTTATTTGTGCGGTGCATAGGCAATAGACCGCTGCCTCAATTGCTCCCCCCAAAAATATAAACACAGGTTACGTACATGAAGTGACAAGAATGACCGCACCTGCGACAAAATCCGGTAACGGACCGATTGGGAAGCACACATTTAATGTGCTATTGAAATATAAACTCGACACCACTCATCCATGACAGCCTCCGCCACGTTTATATCTGAATGAGCCGATTAATGTCCCAGTCACGGATTGCTTAACCCCAACATAGGGCCGTTCAAAAATGTTGTCACACTACTTTTTCGGGAGAGGCATACCGAATGTCCTGATGAGTTTATTAAACCTTACTAATAATTTTTATGTGACGTATGATTCGATTTTTTGGGGTTCCTCATCGTGAGTAACACTCGACCCAAACAAAGCCAATGGAAGTCTGATGCAACAAACCCGGGCAGGATATAATCAGCAGAGGTCGACAGAGCTGATGTCTTTGGCCTACCAGAAAACCAAGATGGCGGCCATATTATTTTGGCTGAGTGCCATTGTGAGTGGAGTTAAGTAAGAAATGTGACAGCTGTCCGACCAATGGGTGCACATTTCAAAAATCGACCCCCAACAAGAACCACAACAACAACAGCAACAACTAGAGGGGGAGCACTCAGTAGAGTGCAAAACCTCCGCCGCCAATACTGCTAGGTCACTCCAAGTGAACCTGATATCCTATTCATTCAATTTGACGTCAACAGTGCTCACAGAGTTATAGTTGCAACTTTCCCCTTTTACTTTTTAACTTTTACATACTCAATTCATTCGTCATAACTAGCCTCTTCAATTAATTATTTTTACGTGGGTATATCCACTGAAGTTCCAAAATCAGCCGCAATTATAATTTTGCATGTTTTTTGTTGGAATCACTTATAACATGTAGAAATGCAAAAAAAATCGAAATTTTGTTGAAAAAAAATTTGCAAAATTTTTTTTTTTCTCTATTTTTTTTTTGGGGGGGGGTTGGAAATCAACTTAAACATGTAGAAATGCAAAAACAGAAAATCGAAATTTTGTTGAAAAAAAAGTTGCAAAATTTTTTTTTCTCTATTTTTTTTTTTTGGGGGGGGGGGTTGGAAATCACTTAAAACATGTAGAAATGCAAAAACAGAAATCGAAATTTTGTTGAAAAAAAAGTTGCAAAAATTTTTTTTCTCTAACAATTTTTTTTTGGGGGGGGGTTGGAAATCACTTAAACATGTAGAAATGCAAAAAAAAAATAAATTCAAAGATTTTTTCAAATTGGCCGCCATAGCGGCCATATTGGATTTTGGACCAAGTCCAAAATCTAATGGCATGATCCTTGGACCAGACCTAACCCCCCCACCCAGTTTCGTCGAAATCCGTCGAGGAGTTTTCCGTAATACTGTTCACAAACAAACAAAACAACAAACAAACAGTCATGACTGGTACTTACGAAATCGTAAACTTGACTCTGACATGTCTAATAAAGCTGTCTCTGGAGAAGGTAGCGACGCAAACCAGAAGTTTCTACGATGATTCTGTACAAAACCTCAAAAATCGAATGTTATTTCCTCACCGTGACCTTGACCTTTGACCGATTTTGACCAAAATCTAATCAGCACTAGCCATCACCCTCCTGAATCACGTGGTGTAATTTGACATTGGTAGCTTCCTTTCCGTTCTCGAGTTATTCTGTACCAAACCATCAAAAATCGAATGTTTGACCTCACCGTGACCTTGACCGTTGACCGATTTTGACCAAAATCTAATCAGCACTAGCCATCACCCTCCTGAATCACGTGGTGTAATTTGACATTGGTAGCTTCTTCCGTTCTCGAGTTATCGTGCCTACAAAAACAAAACAAAACAACAAACAAATACAAACAAACAAACAAACAGAAACGGAAGTCATCAATATACTTACGAAATCTTTAGATTTCGTAGTAAACAAACAACAGAAAGGGTGGAAACAGTAACCCCATCCATCTTCGATGCGGAGGTTAATAACCACAACGAGCTCTTGGCGACCTGCAACACGTCGCAGTAAAAAAACGCATTCTGCTTCTGTGCATATGTAATACATCCTAGTTATTTAGCTTGGATAATTCCAATGGCACTAGCCCAAAGGCTGGCAACAGAGGCCTGAAGCCGAAAGACTGAATCATGAGACCAATACGGCTATACATACTGTCATCACTGCAAGGTCCGTGATGCCTATCGGCTACAACTTTTCGATATTTGATGATCCTTTTAACAGTTGCTTTGGTTGTTTTACAATGAACGGAAAACATATATGGAGGGCATGGTGATTGTGAATATGACACTTCCGCAGATGTCTTCAGCTTTCCAAAATGGTGGACGAATGATGTTATTTTCCAGGTTACACAATTGTGGGTGGTGTTAGACCAGCTGTCTAACCATGAGTGCAGAGTGAACATACATATATATATTATATATATATAATATATATATATATAATATATATATATATATATATATATATATGTTGGGTGGTCGCTGCTAGACTACCCTTATTCTCAGTTTCTTTCCGTCTGTCTGTATGTTTGTATGTTTATATGTTTGTTGGGTGGTCGCTAGAGTGCCCTTATTTTCACTTTTTCCGTCTGTCTGTATGTTTGTATGTTTGTATGTATGTTTGTTGGGTGGTCGCTTGAGTACTTATTTTCACTTTTTCCGTCTGTCTGTATGTCTGTCTGTATGTAATGGACAGCAGCTCTGGAGGCCAGAGGAGTCAACCGATTTTGATGAGACTTGACAGGTAGGTTCATACCACAATCTAGTTCTATGCTTTTGAGCACCGTTGCTATGGACGCCACCGTTGCCTAGCAACGGGACTTTGAAACGTTTGAAAAATCCTAAAAAATTAATTTTTTCGAAAATCAAAAATCGGCTTTCAGGCTTTTATGCGCACTATAATCAACTCTGTCAAAAATTTCAGCCCGATCCGTCAAAAACTGTATGACTAGTATGCAATTATGTCGCGACCACCCATGTCGCCTACCGGCTTGTATACATATATACATATATATATTATATATATATATATATATATTATATATATATGTAGTATTTATATGTTAGATGCGCATATATATATAATATATATATATATATATATATATTATGTATATATGTTACATTCGATGTTCTCGTCATAGACCGATAACTCAGAGCAAGGCCACACGAAAGACGAAGAAGCCTAATCTTACATTAATCATCAGGACATTAGTGGACAATGGTCAAACACAAGAGGTATACATGGAATTTGAGCCTGGGATCCCTGCATCCTAAAGGAAGGGTTCCGATTGGAACACTATCAGGCCAACCAAGCCTAACGGTGCACATTTTGAATTGGTAACAAGCGAGTTCCATCATCGTGTTTTAGGATTCCTCCTGCACAAAGACGTTGAACATACCTGACGTGTTTCACTCATGTTTTGTGGAAAACCAGCCCAGTGCTTCAACAAAATGTTATCTATTTATATATTACTAAAACTCTCATCTTGTATATATGTATGTATTGTTACGAATTTGGAATTCAATTGCACACAACATACAGGTTCCCTTAGTCAGCTATGTCGATAAGTGGGCAATGTTCCCTAGATAGCTCACCTTCCATTGTTTAAATGTTCAGAGATCGATTAGATGCGCTGCGGATCGATTTATAGTTAAGGGAACGAAACAATGGAGACGTCCCTCCCCTCTTCTGCAAAGAGGAGAAGAACCCTGCGGTGACGTCAACAACCCCTCCCACCCGTGGTTGAGCGGGGGGTGGATCACGAGGGCATGAGTCACGCCGGGTGCGGGGGAGGGGTGCAAAGGATAAAGAGGACATCTTTTCTTTGGAAAAAAAGAGCTCGTGAAAGTCCAGTGAAAAGAGTCCCGTGGGAGTCCCGTGGTAGGGCTGAGTTCGTGGGCTGAGTTCGTGGGAGTCCCGTGGCAGAGTTCATGTGCTGAGTCCCGTGGGAGGAGTAAGCTTTTTCCTTCGGCAGTTGGGGAGTCGGGAGAAGCCAGAAGCCAAGGACCTGCGTGGAAGTCCGGGCGTCGCGAAGGAGACGCGAGCTGGAGGCGCAGCCTTGCCTGCTGTGTCGCGCAAACCGCGTTCGTGTGGAGAGAGCCGGAGAGAGCTCGCCTGCCACACGGAAGGCCGAGCTCGACCGCGGCTACGCTAGCTGCTGTTGGGACGGGACGTCGCGGGTCACCCAAGCCAGACACCACGAGGGTGCAGTTAACCTGCAACGGTCTCGTGGGACTCGTTCGGTCTCCAAGTCCCACGCCATAAACCCAAGAGGTCCAGTCTGACCCCATTGCCTTTGATGGGGTCTTTTTCCTGCTTTTCTTTCGAATGAATGTTGTGGCGCCAAGTCCCGTAAGTAAAACTGTGTAAGTGACTGTACATTAATAATTGCTTATAGACGGTTGTAGTTCTTTTGTCGTGCTTTTGTTGCTTGTTTAATTGCATACGTGTTTCATTATAATAAATGTCCTTGTGTAAATGTAAACCTGCTCGTTTCGTCCATTCCCTCATTGACTGAACATTTCGTGTGTTGGAGTTAGAAAGCCGTTGTTTGCCGTGTAGGGGGACATTTGGACCGACGGTTCTCGGCGATTACGCCGCTCGGAATCGCGCACGGACAGGCTCGCCTCGGCGGTTTGTTCCGTACGAGATCCGTCGAGGGTGGAATACCCGGTAGTTGGATCACGTGGGTATTTAGGTACATTGAAGATTGGCAATCGACCCTACCCCACGTGATCTGCCGATTGGCGTATTTCGGTTCTTGTACAAGGACCCGTCGCTCAGAGTTATCCGGGCGGCGATCTATATTCCGGGCGATCGGTCGGGCCGACTTCGACTTGCGGCTCCGTTCAGAGTGGTCGGTTGGCGGCTGATCCCCGGCCGTAACAGTATGTATGTATGTATGTATGTATGTTCCCGAAATACAGCCAAAACGGTACATGATAGCGCAAATTTTTTAGGGCTACCTTACTCACCATTCTCCTGCGGTGTGCAGTATCAAGTTTCGTTAAAATCGGGCAAAGAAAAAAAATATTAAAAAATCAATTCCCGATTCAGTCAAGTACTCTTCGGGAGAATTTGATCAATGCAAACAACCTCAGCGGTAGAGTTCGCTGGAGCTATCTTCTTTTTTTTTTTCTTGAAATGATTTATTTTAAAATCTCAAACATTTAGTACAGACAAAGAACGATTTATTTTTAAGCATAAACTACATGTCGCCATTTTGATATAATACTTCCGTGTTCGTTAATAAATAAAATTGTGTTTCGACGCGTGCTCCGTTGAACGATGACTCCCGAGGTAAATGCTCAAATTTTCTTCGAGTTAAAGTTTGACCACTAAATAATATTAAAATTTCGTGTCTTTTTATTTTTTCATCAACCGCCGTCACAACGGGAACTCAACGGGTTCACGGGTCGTCTAGTGTTTATTAAAAACCACACCACACCTCTGAACTATTCACTCTCTCCTCAACAGCGATGCCCAGGCAATGTATTTATCAACATGAAGGTCCACAGTTACTGTCTCAACATCCACGTCACAATGGAATCGCAAATTCCAATGAACCTGGAACATTAATGGCAGAATAATCACTTACATTAACCGAGCTGAGAAAGAAAATTAAATTGAATTAAATATAAACTTGCATGGGCATGTGCATGTGCGGTAACAAGTAGGACAGACAACGCTTTATGAAACTTGAGCTCACATAGAGATTGCAAATGACAGACCTGGTATGTACAACAAAGCCAGGCCGCATATCGCAGACTGCATGCATTACCGAAGCACTTCGTCAAGAAAGCCCATGAGGACGGTACTTTACATCGAGCTGGGCAAGCTGTCGTCACCAAATGGATGGCATCATGAGCTCAGCCAGTGAATAACCGATGAATACTTTAGAGATTAATAACGGGTAGAATGCACCGTATAAATAACGCGGTGAAACACCATATCACATGCCCTGATGAGAGCCGGAGAGATGTGTGGCTTCGGGAAGAATGGAACTCCCACCAAATGGATTCGGTGTTTAAGGGAAGCAAAGCCCATCATCTATCTTTATTCAACGACATCGGTATTATACCTGTGTGTAACCACAGGGCTCTCTGGCTGATGGTATAGTGGGCAATTTCAAATGGAAAGGATAACTGATTAAACACACACCCACACACACACCACTTCAGGATGACGGTTTATAGCTTGGTTGGGATTTGAACCCAGTCTATACAGCTCAGAGGGGGAGTGTTCATACTTGTAGGTCACCCTGCCAGCCCTCTAAGCATATTTTAATCCCATTTGGGAAGGTGATGAACTGGCTTATTGATACAATATAGAAGCCTGGTGTTGGCTTTGCAGTTAGGGTGGTGGCTTGGGATCCTAGGGTCCTGAGTTCGAGCCCCGTTTACTGCTGAATTAACACCAGCGGGTTGAGTCAGCCTGTCATCCTTCTGAGGTCGGCGAAATGAGCAGCAGTGGCATCGCCGTGCCCCTAAGCAATGATGCAACCAGCAGTCAAAAAAGGCTGCACACGAAGGGAAGGGAGATGCAATCAGGGTTTCCATCGTTTTCACACCCCCAACTCAGGAGTTTTAATTCCCTCCAGCACAAAATTCTGCTTATCCAACCAAAGGGCAGATTTTTAGCGCTCCACTGGAAACATAATCGATCATACATGTTACATTTGATAAAAAGCCTCATTAAGGTAAATTCCTCCATGACAGCAATTAGTATGAGCATATTATGTAAATGTGTGTGTGTGTGCGTGTGCGTGTGCGTGTGCGTGTGCGTGTGTGTGTGTGTGTATTATACCAGCAGTGAAAATAAAACACATCAGTTTGCTTGTCCTAAACCATCTTGGGGTACTAAGCGGAGGTTTATGCAGCGAAGGCGAGACCGTGAGTAAATCTTCAGTTGTTTTGCATACCCAAGTTATTCGATACTACTTCGTCTTCACGAGCTGCGAGTTCGCAGTCATCGGTCTCTCGCACGCACGCACAAGCCCCCAAGACGCAATCTGTTTATTAAAGTCCCATTGCACTGGACCAGTTAGTTTGCGCTTATTTTAAAGCGAGTTACTGCCAGGCAGACAACATCCTATAAAAATGTCAACATTTCAAATTGCATGCAGCAAACAGAAGCTTGAGGAGAGGGTGGGAGGGGGCAGCGGCTTGAAGAAGGTTGGGGAAGGGGGGGCAGAGGGACTTTTTTGCCCTGGATGATTTCAGCATGGCCCGAGCCCTCAACCAGTAAATCTTTTGAGGCTTGGGTTCTTGGTTGATTACAAACAAGAGAGATCACCGTTTCCAAGATCAAGGAAGATGGGTGGAGGAGTGGGAGAAGGGAGGGGGGAGGATAGAAATAAGGAGTGACCGAGTGAATAAGTCAGGACAGCCAATCGCTTACACACCACATCCCACCCACTCCACTCTGGCCGTGAGCTTTCCTGGCTGTTCACAGTGCCGTAGAACCGTGCCGTGGCAAGACAAATGGTATACACATTTCAAATAAGCTGAGAGAGCATCCTGGGCTGTGGTGGGCCTGCATTATGCACGTGGCTGCACCCCGCAGGAGTCGCCGAGAATGTCGGCCATTAGCCTCACGTTATCACCAACAGCAAAAACTCCAGAATGCATTAGATGTCCTTATGAAGGACTAAGTGGCGTATTTGGCAGTGCTTAACGGTTCAATCTAAACACACAACCATCCCTGGATGGAAAATATAAATGGCTGTGACGTGTGTGGAAGGCGGTGGGGAGACATCACAGGGAAGTTTGTTCTCAGATTAAAAGCCTCATTAAAAGATAAGTCATTTTATGACTTCTTTTATCACATTACCTAATGCCCCTAATCTACGCCTAATCAGATTGTCTGCACCCCACCACGCTTGATTGTAAAAACGGTTCAATCATTTTCAGGGACCTCTGTTTGATGTTCGTGAGATACCGGCGACTCTTCGTAACCTCCTTGTCCGATCCCCTTACACGCCGAATTACAGGACGCACCCCGGGATGCGTGGAATACTAAGATTCCCGTTTTGCTACTCGCTCTGCCCGTGCGGCCATGATGAATTTCGTGCCGCATGATGCCTGGGCCTAGCAGCAACCCCCCTCCGCACTCAGCATGATGCCGGTCTGAATCATTGCTGGGATCGCATCTGTGAAATTGGGCACCAGGTGGCTAACGCACGGGAGAGCGGGTTAGCCTGTGGCCATGGTCTGTAGTGAATGCTTACTTTGCTAGGCCAGGTTCATTGCCTCGAGCCAACGGGAATGGAAAAAATGCCTCCGAATTATTGATGGTCATTCAAGAGACCAGACTGTAGTGTGGCGTACGAATAAGAGACAAAATATCTGAAATTACAGAAGATCCAAAAAATACTCCTCAACAACTTATCCTTCTGAATGCAGCCGATCACATCAGATCTCGGAAACTAAGCGGAGTCGAGCTCACGGTTTGTACAGCTAAAGGAATAGAGATGGAAGGAAAGCTCGGTTGGTGGCGTTCTTACCCCCGAGCTCTGTGGTCGTGGATTTGCTCCCCGTAGAGTCCAATCTGACATTTTAAATATGCTGTCTTACAGTGCCAGGAGGACGCGGTGCATCTCGGTGCATGCTGTCCTTCAGTGGAGACCAAAGCAGACTAACTGCCAAGTCTCTAATGAGGTTGCGGATGTGAAAATTATTACAGGAGCTCTCGTCAAGAGTAAGCCATCATGTAACGGTTCTGATGTACCATACTCTGTTCTGGAGCATCGGTGCTGCCGAAGCAGTTTCTTGACAAGGGCTATACTGGGCAGTGTTTCATTGCCTTCACAGCAGTAGTCAGAGTAGTAATTTGGGATTGGTTGAGGGTGCTGGCGATAGCTCGCCGACTCTTCGCGAAAGACACCGTGGGATCTTAAACACCCACCAAATAATGTCGGCTGACGGGGTACCCAGTTTAACGTCCATCGGATGGACGGCACACATTGATGAATCATCCTGCCTGTGAAATACCAGGATGATCGTTTATAGCTGGGTCAGGATTTGAACCAAGGCTAGATGGCTTTGAGGCGAGTGTACGTACCTCTCGGCCATCCTGCCAGTCCAATGTGCCAGTACCCTTCCTAAATTTCCAGCCAGAGAATAATAGGCTATCCAATTTAGTTATCCAAGTATGTGGATGTTCGATCAAGTTAATAATATAGCGAGAAAATCTTGCACAATGTCAGTAAACTTTCCAATCGGAGAGATCCAGAAGGGTCCTAAAGTCGTGAGGTGCGTTCATTTCTAAAAACATCCTTGTGTCCAGGAATATTGCAACTTCACCAGGCTACCGACCCCAAAGGTCTACTCTTGTGAAAAGTAATTTGTTTCTTGTCTGCCTATTCCTCCGCTCCTTTGTCGGTTCGTTGACATCCCCCAGTTTATCATCTCCTTCCATGAGCCTTGACCTTTGTATAAAAGTGTGCAATGTGTGTTACATATCATCGACACCTATTTATTTATTTTTTTCCCCTTAATAATTTTCACCAAATCTTAACGGTTGCAGAACACGACGATTAAATCAAGTTAAACTTTTCCACGAGGTACGACGTACAGGTACGCAATCATAGTTTTCAAAAACAAACGCACTGTTCCAAAAAACGTGTCCTAATATAGTGGCCTGCCTATGTACGAATGTATTTTTAAAAGGCCTTATTGTAGTGCTTAATGTTCCTTGAAATGTTATAATCATTGCTCTTTTTAGCTTGTCGCATTACCTTATTCGCTCGACTATCCTTATTCCTAGTGTGTCTACACCAATCCTCACCGACTTCGTGGGTATGTGGATATCTTCTCCAAGGTACACCGAGAATGCACGATGCTTGCAATTCCCTTCGAACGTATGTTGACTTAACGACCTCGAAAATGCCCTTCATCTGTTTTTTTTTTCTGTCTCTGTCTCTGTCTCTGTCTCTGTCTCTGTCTCTGTAATATTATCCAACGTTCACAACCCTTCGGTTATTTTTCATCTGTCCAATCTATGAGAGCAGGTGGCCTCATACATATGAATTCAGTGATGATCCGAGTATTACTACAACATCCTTTTATCGTATAGTTTTTCCTGATGCCTATTCCAATCAATATCTCACCAATTAATGCTTCCTTCTTTATATACTGTGTCCACTTCCTGGCGAGTGTGGGACATCAAAGGATGAATAAACTGAAATATGAATGAACCGAGAGATCTCAAAATGCACCTTCCATCAGCTCAGACTCATCTATCAGCATGGTGATGTTGCCACAAGAACATCAATTTTTGCTCTTGATGTCATTTGACTGCTGTGGTGCGATTATGGAATGAGCCAAGAGGCTGCCTGGAGAGGGTGGAAGTAGAACCTGGAACTGCATAGCCTCGTGGTTTCCTGCACTTCAATCCCACTCTTCGAGTGCTTGCCGGCACACTCAGAATCGGGGGAAGTCCCATGCGTCACTCTCCTCCCGCAGCATTGCATCTCTGGTGTATCCGTACTTTGTCCATTACTCTGGCATTTTAACACTATGCCTTAAAAGAAAAAGAAAAAGAAAAAGAATCGGGTTGCTAAGCCAAGTCATCTATCCAAGTTTGTAGCCCATTACTCGATGATGGAACAACTTTGCCACAAATTGTTCCCAAGACTGAGAATTGCAATGCAGAATAACCCGTGGCTTTTTGGCAGAGTTGATATGTATGAAGGGCACCCTCTCTCTTGTACACCTTATTATAATTGTGTTTTCCTATCTTCGGTTGGGGGTATGTATGGGGGAG
>CM068955.1:76687338-76701351 GCA_035128595.1 Eptatretus atami | reverse complement strand
CCTCATTGGTAGCCGTCCAAATACCCCAATGTTGAGTGATAGGTGGCGGTTACTTTGCAGATTGCTCGAGATGACCTGCAATTGGTCAAATGCCGCTCCTGAGCCCCCCGGCCAAAGGGAAAGGGTAACACTCAATAGATGAGACGTTAGAAGCCATTTTAATAATGAACCGTCAAAAATACCAGGACAGGAGTTCCATAAACCCATAAACACCAAGACCGGAAGATATTGTGCGAACGTCGCTCAAATGACGAGTGACCGATTGTATGAAATAAATTATGGGTAATGATGGTAAATTGACGATTATGATGACTCTCCCTTCGAGCACAAGATTTTCTGGATTATAATTTTAGCCAAACAAGTGGCCCAGCATTGCCTATTCATCACATTTCCATCTGGAGAGTACCTCAGCACAGGCTAATTTGGTTTCCAGAAAAGATAAACACTGCCGGTCTACTTGACGTGCTGGAATGTGGCCTTATACGCCTTCCTTTTTGGGACATGCACAACCGAGCTGAACATTTTCAAACTGTCACCACCTCCGCAAGATGTTTAAAACCTCTCCCCTGCAGTCCTCATCACCTGTATGTACTCAGTCACCTCTCATACCTCTCCATTTCCCTTTCTGCTTCACATCCAAGGCCAAAGCTAATATTTTATTTTATTCATTCCTATAGTATGTACAAAGTACTATACTCACCCAAATATTATTTAATTACCCCCACCACCAGCCTGGTGTTGGTTTAGTGGTTAGGGTGGCCGGCTTGGCATCCTCGGGTCCTGAGTTTGAGCCCTGTTGGCTGCTGAATCAACACCAGGTGGGGTTGACTCAGCCTGTCATCCTCCTGAGGTTGGTGAAATGAGTACCATCTACCATTGTACTGGTAGAGGGGCACAGACAGCATCAGTGGTACAGCTGTGCTCCAATAAATGGTCGGAGTGGCGACCTGTCCAAGATTGTGCCAAACAGCCAAGGAAAAACTGCTTTGGCAGTTCCAATGCTCTGTTCAAGAGTATGGGTCCAAGAGAGAGAGAGAGACCTCCACCACTGAAGATGGATGGAGGTTATGTTTTCACCCCTGTCTGTCTGTCTGTGAGCAGGATATCTCAAAGAGTTATGAATGGATTCGGACAAAACTTGGTGGACAGGTTGGGTGTGTGACAAGGACGAATTGATTCGATTTTGGTGAAGATCCAAATCCAGATCCGGATACAAGTTTATTTTTATTTTTAAAGTGATTCTTCATAATTGAGTGATAGGGCCAAAAACAATATATAGCATGATATTCCAAAATGTTGTGGATGGATTATGACAAAACTTGGTGGATGAGTTGGGTAGAACAAGCCGATTAGATTTTAATTCGGGTCTGGGTGCAGATCCGGCCTATCAGTGGGATACAAAACGTAAAATGTTCAGCCTGGTGGAGGTATGCTCGCCACCGAGTGCCATGCTAGTTTGTAATGGAAAACCTGTCTTTATAAAGACTAGAGCCGGTGTCTATGCCAATGGGATAAATTAGGACAAAGTTTCTCAACCAAATGGTGAGAAACACTAACCGCCGTGGGAAAGAAGGTGAACCGATGTTTCGGGGTGTGAACCTCTCTCTCGGTTTGAAGAAGGGCTCACATCTGAAAGCATCTCTCTTCTCTCTTCTCTCTTCTCTCTCTTCCCCAAGTGGTTTATCATACCTTCACCACTATTTGGTTAACAAACTTCAATGTCACCAGATTAACAAATACTTTGATACAAGAGCATTCAAGATATTAATCAACAAGAAAAAACAGTGAACAATTTTAATCACCGAGGATGTTATTTTGAAAAGCAATCAACATGTTTCAGCAGTTCCACTGGAGTTCATCGACGGGTCAAAAATGCTGCATAAATCGGGAAAAGCTCGACTTTTCAAATGGCGACCGACTGGACATGCCAACTCAAAGTTCCTTGTAGATCAAATCAAAGCAAATCAGTACAGTGCAACACCTATTTGTCTTTTGGTGGTGGGGGCTAAGTACACGTCCATCGAGATACAATGTGGTGACAGATCCATCTCTGAGCTTGACATTCATCTGCCGTCATTCCTTCAAACTCTTGACAGACAAACTGCACTTTGTCCGGTATACACCATAGATCCGCATCACGCACATGACCCGAAGAACATGCACTGCTCTCTTATTTGCTGATAAGGATGACAAATCGGTGTGCCGGGTTCTCGGGGAGGAGAAGCAATATTGAAAATTAATGGAGGGTCCCTGACTACGGAATTGGAGAGAGCCGTTGTCGGGAAAGGTGGCAGCAATCTTTCTGAGCATCCCCCGGCACCTCGTCTGCTTCTGCCATCATTCAGCCTCACCGTCCGTGCAGATTACAGGCCCTGCAAGCCAAACGCCCTTGCCAGGAGATACACCAAAGGCCATGGCTGTCCATTCCACAGCCGCCCTTGGCAGCTGTAATTCCCCACCTTAATAACACAGCCTAATTGAGTGAAAACAGCATTATCATGCAGATGTCACACCTTTCTTTGCAATCTCTGCGGGATGGTGTGTTGCTTATGGTATGCAATTAAATGGTCCTCTCGAGAATTCGGCAAACTATTCAACAATGCCTGATATGGAAGAATTTCCGGGCTCCGAATGAGCAATATAAAACGGTGCCTAACCAGGCATACTATTAGCAATGAAATTAACAATGAACCTCGAAGCCAAGGTTCTGAAGACCTTGGCTTGGATGCATAACAAGGGCTGTCCCCAAAGGATGCTGGCATCGTAAGTGAAGTTTCTTCAGAGGGTCGTATTTCTACATCATGCGATAACAATGAATAACTCAAATTATATTCATATCATATAATATAAATAATAATTGAAAACCCAATATAAATATATATATATATATATATATATACAATATCTTTTGATGATATATATATATATATATATATATATATATATATATATATATATATATATATATATATATATATATATATCATCTTTTGCAGATTTGCAGATTCAGTTGTGACGTAGTTAGGAGTTGAAATCGGTGATTCCCCATATGTTGGTGCTGTCTACCAATTTTCTGCAAAGGAACCACAGTCTAATGGCAACATGACCTCATACATCTTCGCTGTAGACCATCAGGGTTAATCACCAGAGACGTGAGAATAGAGGTACCCCGTGCCTTTGCTCAACATTTTCATCGATGTCAAGCATGTAGGTCGTCACATCACCCTTATAAAAGGTCACATCAATACATGCCATTCCTCAATCTGATGTATACACGTAACACTAATTATGGTACCCATTTTCTTTTTACAACCAAAACATACAAAACCCAATTTTGCGATTATCAAAAGATTTACTCGGCGGATAACAATGAAGATTGCAAGTAATGACAACGGCAAGGTCCAATCTAGTTTACATGGCCAGCACATTCGCTGCAAGGATCCCCGAAGCATCAGGCCCAAAAAGAATCTACTCTCGCTGGCTGCACAGCAAGCTCAGCAGTTTGCAGAGGATGGAGTCCCCATGCAAAGCAGGCACTGCGGAGAAATGAGACCAAGCTGCACAATGCCGCACCCTTATCTAAAGAAACACTGCGGCACAACCAAAGCCACATAGGACAATCAAAGACACCGAAAACCCTTCGGATTCCTTTACTTCGACCATGTGGAGGAGCAAAGTGAACATTTCATCATTGAGAAACGTCTTATGCTCAATGTAGCAATTACTATCAGAATCTAAATGCAACATGTACTTATAGTGAAATCATCATTATCAATGTACGGTGCGTGCGTATATTCTTTCATCTCCACTAACATCTCGTATCGGTTCTCCCCATTTGATACTCATCGGCCAAAATAATGTGGGGATAGTGGTACGGACGAGTTTGAGGCCTCAAAAAGGCACAACAATTGAAAACCCAACCATGTGGTGGATGCCATTCATGTTGGAGGAAAAACAGGAACTAATTTCACATGTAGGGCCAAATGGAGCATGGGACACATTTCTTGTGGGGTGAGACAGATGATGCCCTGAGGTTTGACCCATAAAACCTGTAAAAGTCACATCCAGACAAACATCTACACACTAGCACGAAAAGACACACACATAAGATATCCTGGAATACCACAAGTTTCATCAACCTGTCTCAATCGCTTCCCGAGTCGTAGCCCGGGCACAAAAAGTTTGAGAGACGAACATCAGATACAGCTCGAGGTTTGAAGCATCAAAAGAATAAAAGGTACATCTACATAAGATAGTCATTCTACAAAGTTAGTTTCATCAACCTGCCTCCTACATAAAACTGAGATTCTAACATGAAAACCAAAACCTTATCCGATGAATGGGCAGAAATGGCCATGACAATACCCTGCAGCCCAAAAGGACTGATGGGTAAAAAAAAACACAAAGAAAATAAAAATCACATAAGTGGTATGCAAATCCAAAGCACAGGCCTGCCTAACCTGATGACAATGGATTATGCATTGTTGCTGGTGCCCCGCACCAGCTTAAAGGATAAACTGGCAGCGTTTCCAAGTGTTCCCAGAGCAACAGTGGATGAGAATTTCAACATTGGAGAAGGGCATCCCATATTTTCTGCACAGTGGGTATTAAACCATGTAAGGCCGACAAATCGAGGGAATATTCCTTCTCCAAAAACAACTCTGGCATTATGTGGTGAGCCGCAGATGGTTTCGTCAGTCGGTTAGTCAAATGCATCGACAGGCGGCTGTTAAACCCACCTGTTTCCAGCCATCGGATTTCTCATTGCCATTTCTCTTTGATATTGTTTATGAACCTCGGAAAAAAACAACAGATAAAAAAACGAAAAACAAAAAAACAACTCGATCATAACAACTTATGAGATCGCATGAAGAGGTCATTGTGAAGGGCGAGGTAAAGATTCCACCTCTCCAAGTCAACCTTCTCTAGACATGAGATATCTAAGATAGGTATGACTCGCCATAAATGAGTAATGCCTTAAAAAATTTGGCAATTACCCACAAATGCAACTTGGTGGTTAAATAAATTGAAAAAAATCAAAAACAAAGTAAGCATCATGGTATCTCATTTTTAGCTCGCCTGTTCGAAGAACAGAGAGCTATAGCGATACCCCCGGCGTGAGGCGTGGCGTTAGCGTTCGGGTGTGAGCGTGAGCGTTGAGCGTGTGAAATGTTAAGTTTTTGGTGCAAGTTATTTAGAAGCTTGCCATTCATTTAATATTTGGCATGGAGGTTCCTTTGGGGTATATTATTGATGTAGTGAAGTTGAAATTAAAAAAATAATTTCAAAAGTTTAAAATTTTTGACCTTAACTTTTTTGTAGCACATCAACGTTAAAGTTTTTGGTGCAAGTTATTTAGAAGCTTGCCTTCATTTAATATGTGTACTAGGATGCTGATATTTGGCATGGAGGTTCCTTTGGGGTATATTATTGATGTAGTGAAGTTGAAATGAAAAATAATTTCAATTTTTGAAAAATTTTGACCTGTTTTGAACTTAACTTTTTTTGTAGCACATCAACGTTAAAGTTTTTTCCTTTCTAATGTTTTTATCTACCACACTATTTTTTACTGATTACAATATACAATACATATATTGCTTTAAATTATTTGGATCAGACTTCACTGCAATGCTTTATTAAAAAACATATTATTAGACTAGTCTTTTAACGATAAATGTATTAAAGCGCGAGCATTGGGTGGCTTTGACACCAACTCTCTGGTTAAATACACATTAGCTTTATTCAATTCTGATATTTCAATTTCAATCTACTACCGCATTTTCAAATAACCCGCCTCCTTCTATACCACGCACCTGGGGGAAAGGGGGAAAATGCTCCAGGAAAATTTCAAGCACGTGTAACCCGCACACGGGTATAACCTGCAAGCCAGCTTTCCTCTCCACATGACCGGGAGATATGCGATCTCCATATTTCCAGAAGCCGACATGGCTCTGTTGTCAAGGGGCCATTCAAATATTACATAATGTATTTTTTGCCAAAATATGACACCCCCCAGTCCCCATACCGCTCCGTAATGCTTCAACAGACACCACATAAAATACCGTATTACGCAACGCTTGATGAACAGCCCCCTCTACCCCTATTTTATACCTTAATCCTGAGATTCCATTTATCCTGTTACTTTTTCAGTTTCTACGAACTATATTTGAAAAAGTAAAGGCGGTGCAGTTTCCATCAATAAGATCAGGCAACAGTCAGAATCCCTGTAATGACGTCATCAGACTAATCCCTCGGAATGATGTAATCGTTTCTAAATATGTTTAATTGCTTTAATTTGCAAATGAGATTAAGTGTGTGTGGAAAAAGCAATGATGGAATAGTCATCAAAACTGCAGCAACAATATTAATTTTCCACTTTTGAAATTTACCTTTTATAAAAAGAAAACCACAAAGCTTTTCGTTGTGCTCTCTTCAGGTGAAATTCGCACAAAGTGAGTGAGTAATGAAGAAGAACAGTCTAATAGACACCTATCAACAAAGTCAATTCTGATTGGACGTTCTCTGCTGATGCCTCATCACCTCCCAATGGTCTAGGTGGGAAGAGTCTGTTCAGTGTTCTCCCAACAGGCTCCTCCCACCTAGACCATTGGGAGGTGATGACGCATCAGTGGAGAACGTCCAATCAGAATTGACTTTGTTGATAGGTGTCTATTAGACTGTTCTTCTTTGTTACTCACTCACTTTGTGCAAATTTCACCTGAAGAGCACAACGAAAAGCTTTGTGATTTTCTTTTTATGATAATGTCCTTCAAAATGTCTCAATTTACCTTTCATTACTATTTCATAACATTTTATATTGTACAGATCTTGGTGATATAAAAACATTTTTAACTAGAAGGGCACTCGGTAGAGTGCATACCTCCGCCACACAATGCCTGAACCAGTAGAACAAATCAGGGCAAATAAATAGTTGAAATATCATGCTCTATATCGTTTTTGGCTCCATTTCTCAATGGTGAAGAATAACTTTGAAAATTAAAAAATTCTCATATCCGGATCTGGTTTTGGTCTCCACCAAAATCGAATCAGTTCAACCTTGTCACACACCCAATGTGTCCACCAAGTTTCATCCGAATCCGTCCACAACTTTTTGAGATACTGTGCTGTATATCGTTTTAGCCCAATCTCTCAATGGTGAAGAATCACTTTACAAATTAAATAATTCTAGTATCCAGATCCGCATTCGGATCTTCACCAAAATTGAATCAATCTATCCTTGTTGCACACCTAATGTGTCCACCACGTTTTGTCCAAATCTGTCCCCAACTTTTTGAGATATTGTGCTATATATCATTGTTGGCCCTTCTCACAATGGGGAAGAAGCACTTTAAAAATTCTCGTAGTCAGATCCGAATCTTCATCAAAATCTAATCATTTCACCCTTGCCACACTCGTAACCCCCCCCCCCCCCCCCCCCCACCCCGCCAAATTTCATCCAAATCCATCCACAACTTTTTGAGATATCCTGCACACAAACAAACAAGAAGAAGATGTGGTGCAGAGCACGATACTTGCAAAATCCATAAAACAAATTTTACCTCAAAAATATTTGGTGGTTGAATTAAATGACCAAATATGCAACTCCTCTTCAAATTTCAAGTGAATCAGATGAAAAATGACAATTTTAGAAATACGGCCTACGTTGACCTTTTGGCCAATGTGGACCTCCAAAATAATTGGTGGTTGAATTCAGTGAACTGAAATGTGTATATATGTATATATATAAGAGAGATAAAGAGGTGGGAGAATAAGAAGAGAATTAGAGAAGAAAACTGATTACAGAAACCACCAATACAAAGAGAGGAATACAAACGAACTGAGAGTGTTAAAAGAGAAGAAACAGAACGGACAAAATGAAACGTTAAGAACCACAATGTACAGATTGAACAGCTGGATAGCGAAGGTCAGATTTAAGAATGAGATGCAAGAAAGAGTAATGATGGAAAAACGAATGAGACAGAAGAAGGATCGATCAATGAGGAAACCACGAGATTGCAGAATGAGGAACAAGAAAGAGTCTGAAAGACAAGGATTACGACAGGAGATCGAAGTCAGTCAGTTGAAAGAAAAACGAGATTACAGAATGAGGAAGCAAAAAAGAACAGGGAATAGGAAATACAAAGCAGGAATGAGACAGGCAGAAAGAATCTGGTCAGTTGAAAGAAATACGGAGATTGCAGAACGAGGAAACAGAAAGACAGTGGAATAAAAACTGAAAGAGTAATGAATTTGAAAATTGAACGACAAAAGAAAAAAATAGGTTGGAATACGAGAATTGAAGGAGCAAACGAAATGAAGCAGGGAAGGAGAAATGAGGAGATGAAGGAAACCACGAAATTGGAGAAGGAAAGACAGGAGAAGAACAGGAAGAATAATGAGACAAGCAGAACTGAAACACAAAAGGAGAATAACCAAATGAAGAAACAACGAACTGAGAAGAACGGACGAGAGGAAACCGAGGAAAGGTAATAGAGAGAACAGCGACATGAAACAAAGGAAGGAAATGAGCTCAATTGAAGAAACGATGAGATTGGATAATGAAGAGCAGGAGAACTTCGTGGGAGAGAAAACAAAAACTATACGGTTGAAATTAATGAACTCAAGGAGAGAGTAAAATTGAAGTCCAGAGAGATGGATAAAACTCGCAGAAAGAAACAGAAACTAACAAATGTATAGAGATGCGGAAGAAAGAGAAAATAGAGGAGAGACTGCATGATAATGATGGGTTAAAGGCACAGAACACACACACAGCATTAGAGGGTAGTGGAGGATAATGGGGGTGAGCTCGCGGACTGGGTAGAGACGCCGGTGTGAGCAGCTGGATGGCTGCCTCCAGGAACGAGGGGAGGGACGTATGCCGCCCTTGAAGCGGATCACGACCAGGTGGGTTCGGTCGGCTTTCGCGGAGTTGAAAGGGACGAGTGCTGTGGATGGGTGCGACGTGCAGCTTGGGGGGTAATAGAGGCCCCGGGACCCTTGTGGGGACACGAATCCCCAGTGTGGTTGTGGCAGGGGTGTGTGTTTGCGAGTGTGCGCGGCATGCGTGCTTTGCGGCACGCAAGGTGTGAGTGTGTCCCGTGTGTGGAAGCGACCCCGTTGTGAGTGGTGTGGTGGCATGTGTGCGCGGAGTGCGTGCTTCCAGCGTGCCCGTGTGTGAAAGGGGCACCGCAGGTGGACTGAGGCACCGTGTGTGGAGGGAGCCACGGGTGCGGGTGAAAGACCACGGGTGGGTGGACGCGGCGTGTGCGCCAGAAACGGATACGCGTGGTGCGAAGCACGGTGTGTGAGAATGCGGTATGTGAGGGAGACAGTGTGTGTTAGGTCGCGGTGGTAAGGGAGATGTCGGTGCATGCGCGAGCATGCAGCCGCGTCTGCTTGCTCCCGTTTCCATGGTATGGAACTGAGTGTGTTGGAGTGGAGTCTGTGCGTCGTGACACGCAGGTGTGCGTGGGTGGAACGGAGACGACGGCGAAGCGAGGACAAAAGCCGGGTAGCGGCCGTAGCTGTTGTGGGGACCGTGCCGGGTTACCAGCAGCGAGCGCGCGGTCCGTGCTGTCAGCGCACGAGACCCCACGTGCTCGCTTGCGGGAGTGAAGCCGCGGTCCGAAACGCCAGCGGTGGATTTGCCGATCCCGGACGGACAAGTATAGGCAGGTAAACGGATTTGGACCGGATGGGTTCTCCACGCGGCGTTTGTGTTAAGCTCCAACGGGCAGAGCACATGTGTTCGCGTGGGGAGCCCCTCGGAGTGCGAGGTTTGTTTTTGGGGGTGGCGCAGGGTGAGGTCATGGCTGCACGTGGGGTTGGAATCCGGCAGGAGGGGTATCCTGCCGGATGGGTACCGGTCCAAAAGGGACGAGGTACACGTGCAGCTGCATGACGTCACGGGCAAGGTGCAAAGTGCGCGAGCTGTGAGTTGCCGCGTCTGGTGCTGCGCAGAATTTGAAAAAAAAAAAAATTAACAAAGGCAGGCCTCGCTTTCGGTGAACAGGATCCCGGGTAAGGGGTGAAAGATCCCCTTACTGGGCACAGGATGGCACTAGTCAGGGGAAGGGTTAGTGTTAGTTAGACCCGGCTCATGGGGCAGGGTAAGTCCTCATGGGGCCCCGTGGAATGGAATAGGTAGAGGGATTTTAGTTGAGATTTAGGTGGGGAAATGGTAATGGGACATTTGGAGACGGTGACGATTTGAGTGTGTAGAGGGGACGTAGCTTAGCTACGTAGTGTTAAAAGGAACGTGCTGTAGTTTAAAGGGATGACGTGGGAGCACGAGTTAGTTAGGGGAGGTAGTTAAGAGGATGGCAGGATTCAGCGATGTGTGTGTTGGTGAGTTGTGTGGAAACGTGTTGAGTGAGTGAGGCCAGCGGGTCTGTGTGATGGAGCGAATGTGGAATGCATGGTGCGATGAGTGATTGGGGGGAGGAGTGACTCCCGCCCAAGGGACCCCGGGGTCAGTGTAGAGTGAGTTAGCTGGGTTAGTAAATTGACAAAATGGAGTCGTTTTGTTGTTGGTGGGAAGTAGGCTCGAAACCCGTTTGGACGGGTTCAGGAGCCCTGTTGACGGGCTGGGAGCGTGGCTGCGAACGGTGAGTATCGCTGAGTGGGTACCCGGCACCGGGCTAGTCGGCCGTGGTAGGCAAGGGCCCATGGGGGCCGGGTTAGCGTAGTGGGCAGGTGTGCGCCGCTTGGTGCGGGGGCCGGAGCGCCGTTGGCCGCGTGGGCAGTGTCGTGGGCACGGGTGACCTCGAAAGGGGCCCGGGGCGCCAGCCTGCCACGTGTGCGTTTCAGGGGAGTTGCCATGGGGCACTCCCCGGTGTTTAGGGAGCTGGTAGGCTCGGAGGCAGTGTAGTGCCCGGGGTGCCATTGTAGGGGATTCGGCAGAGGGTCGTGCCTGCCAAGGGAGCAGCCACGCGTCCCAGCCATGAGACCGTGCAAGGGCACGAGGGAAAATTCGAGGGCGAGGCCCGAAACTGTAAGGACACCAACACAGGCGACGGGAATCTGGTTTTTAGAACCAATAGATTAAGCGAGAGGCGCTTGTTGAAAGCCGGGGTAGTTTAAAGGTTAACGTTAGGGTAGATAGGAAGTGTACCCCTCCGCACCATCCATCCCTTCGCTCTCGTTGTGGGCCGCTGGACCCACTTTGGGTTAGATCGCTGAGATCTGGGGAGGCCATCTTGAGGCTTGTTGGGCCTCGGCACAGGACGCTAGCTCTCCTTATTCCCCCTCCGGGAAGGGAACGTAGGGTTGGGAAAAGGCTAGGTGACAGAATAGGTTAGCCGAACAAGGACGATAAAGGGGGTTAGGGGACGATTTATAGTGGGGAAGAGGGTGAAAATAAAACAAAAAAAAAAAAATAAGTTGGGCTAAATTGGTTTTTACAAATTAAGGGAGTGGGTAGGTACAGTGACAGGCAAAGGCGATAGGTGGGAGGGAGACAGGTAGGGTAGGTCCGAGTCCACCTTCTGTGTGGCCAACACCACCGCACTCCTCCACCAACCTCCACTGCAAGGCAAAGGCTGGCCAACTTCATCGTCTGCGGCTGTGTGCTGCGGGGCCTGTGCCGGCCAACTTCATCGGCTGGCTGTTTCCTTCAAGGCCTGTGCCGGTCGGATCGGTCCGACGGCTGTTTTCTGCAAGGCCTGTGCCGGCCGGATCGTCTGCTGTGTTTTGCTGCAAGGCCTGTGCCGACCGGATCGTCCGACGGCTGTTTTTACTGCAAGGCCTGTGCCGGCCAGTTCGTCTGCCGGCTGTGTTTGCTGCAACGGCTTTTCTGCAGGCTATGTTGCCTTTACCTTTGCCATGTCATGCCCACTGCCCCTGTTCACCCAGCCCCGTTCAATTTTGCTTTGCCCCCCCTTGTTCAATTCCATGTGCGCCAGGATCCGCAAGCACAGTTTGCAAGCTGCAGGAACTTGTCCTGTTGGCAGCTGCACACGGCCTGCAGTGGCGGCCCGTGCACCGGTTTCTGTTGACTCTTACCTTTTTCCTGCAGAGTCCATTGATCCTGGGCCATGGTTTAGTGTAAAATTTGTAAGTTAAGGTGTTAAGTTGTATTGTAAATATGAGTGCGCCCCCGGCATGTATGTGTTAGCGCCGGCAATTTTATTTAAGTCGTCCGTGTGAGTGAGTTTGTTTAGTTAGTTACTCAGCCCTCAGGTTATTTATTTTGGGACACGAATACCATGAATGTCGCACTCAGGGATCCGTAGGTAAAACGTACTAGGGGAGAACTACACATGATGGCACACGATAATTTGACGACTCGGGACGAGTCTGTAAAAAGGGGAGGGGGTAGTGTTACGGCTCTGGAAATTCGCAAACACCATAAAGGTCCCGTAGGTGAGTATATTTCTTAAGTACATGTGTAGTTAGCCCAAACCCATTGTATAGAGGGAATTAATGTGATTCATTCGGGCTGCGATCCTTTGAGTTAGGCGTTTTCTGTTCTACCTTTGTTTTGATACAACAACCACAACAACGCCAGCAGCAAACCTACCTTCACCACTCGCTACCGCAAACCTCACATCGCCGCCATTCCAGGCAGCTCCATGGCCATCGGACACCGCCGAAAACCCTCCACCACCTTCTCCTACGGCCATTCCGCACCACCTGAGGACGCCGAGCGTCGGGCTGTCTTCAGCGATACACGCGAGACGCGAGTGCAGATGGCGGGTTTTCTGAGGAGAATTCGGATCAGGAATGATACACGCCCACATCTGATCCACCCAATCAGGAAGCGCGGGGCGGCTTGGCCCCGCCTCCAGACGCGCCTGACGAAAATCGCATATGCAATATTGAGGATCAGGAATGATACACGCCCCCTTTTTCTGTCCAATCGGCGAGCGTGGCTCCGCCCCTGAGGTCGTTTGGATCCGAGATTTGCATATGGTGGGTTCCCGAAGCCGATAAAAAGGCGAGCGCAGTGAGTCAGGAAGTCAGTTGGGCTGGGTCGTTGGAGACGGAGCTCGAGCAGATCGGTGAGGAGTGTCGGTGGGCGGAGTCGGGAGACGGAGCTCGAAGCAGAGGTGGGGCAGACGGCTGCGGAGGCGAACGGCTGCGGAGGGCGATCGGCTGAGGAGGACCTGGAGGCTCGGACGACGAGTCGCGTTGAGTCGAGCAAGCCAGCCATACTCCCTCCCCAGAGCATCAACAATTCCCCTTTCCCCGCGCTGAGAGAGTGCGACAAGGGCCCCGTTCCCACTTACACCAGCAGGTGCCACGGAACCGCCGTGCAGCGACATCTGCGGCTCGCACGAGGGCGGGTAGGACCCCTCGGTCTCGTGACCTGGCCGCTCATCCAGGTTCCACGCGCATTAGCCACGGCCCAGTCTGACTCCCTTCCTGTGAGGGGGTCTTTTCTTTGCTTCGGTGTGAATGCGTGTTGTGGCGCCGTGTCTTGTAAGGTAGTAACTGTATAAGTGGTCCGTGTGTCGTGTAGTCGGTTTTAACTCCTTTTATATGTGCATTTCTTTTGTTCTATGTGATATATGTGCAATCGTTAATTGTGGCTGAAATACGTGCTATAGGTGTGCTCCGTGTGCCGCGGAATAAATGTGCATTGTGTGAACTGTTTTCCCGTTTCGCTTCGTCTTTTCTTAATTGAACCTCCATCCTGCTTCACGTAAAGGGTTCGTAGTGGGTGCAAAACGCCGGTAAATAATCTGAACCGTCGAGGTCGACGATAACACCGCTCGTTATCCCGATAGTAGGAACGGCGCCCAAGCGGCTCGTGTCCGGAGTCGACCTGCGGCGAGGTACGATCGCCCGGTTTACCATCCGCGTGGGTACTTAGGTAGGTCGAGTTTGGCGAACAACCCTATCCTACGCGGGTGGCCGATTGGCACGATTGTGTGAGGTCGAAAGGCCCACCCGTGACTGGATCCCGGCGTTAGCCGGGAGGGTCACGACTGAATTGTCCGTCCGGTGGGCGAGGCGGTCGCGGTTCGAGTCGCGTGGCCGATCGCACGCGACGGGCGCGATTCGCAACAA
>CM068955.1:76666518-76675338 GCA_035128595.1 Eptatretus atami | reverse complement strand
TTGTTTCCTATTCTCTCATGTGCACGCGTTAAGTATGAAGCTCACTGCGTTCGCTATAATTAAATAAGGCATGCGTCAATTATCTTCAAAAGGGGTGTTTTAATTAACCCAAACACTCAATTTTCACTCATGCACTCCCTTGGAGTTTTCTTTGTGTGCATACAAAGTTCTGCTCGGTTTCATGGTTTTGGAGTTATGGAGGACACACGCACACGCACACACAGACAAAGGGAGAACGTTTCAGTTGAAAACAACTACAATTGCTGATTTAAAAGATGCAGTATTTCAGATCATCACTGAAGACGCACAAGACACCCTTCGAAAAGCGATATGTAACCTGTTGCTGTGAATAAGAAAATGCATAGAACAAAAGGGAGGTCATTTTTTTCCATCCATCCATTGGAGGTCATATTCCATCCATTCCATTGGGACCACACTCTATGCAGAGCATCAGTGCTGCCAGAGCAGTCTCCTAGGCTATTGGGCACATTCCTGGACAGGTCACCACTCTAACAGAGGATACTCAAATGGCTCAATCATCCCAGCAAGCTGGTACTCATTTTGCCAACCTCAGAAGGATAACAGGCTTGACATTTATCTGACCGCGTCGTTTCTTTCAAACTCTTTGACAGAACAAACCGCACTTTGTCCCGGTGTGGTTTTTATATACACCATGATCCGCATCACGCACAGACCCGGAAGAAACATGCACTGCTTCTTATTTTGCTGATAAGGGATGACAAATCGGTGTGCCGGGTTCTCGGAGGAGAAGCAATATTGAAAATTTAATGAGGCGTCCCTGACTACGGAATTGAGAGAGAGCCGTTGTCGGGAAGTGGCAGCAATCTTTCTGAGCATCCCCGGCACCTCGTCTGCTTCTGCCATCATATCAGCCTCACGTCCGTGCAGATTACAGCCCTGCAAGCCAAAACGGCGCCTTGCCAGGAGATACACAAGGGCCATGGGCTGTCCTTTCCACAGCCCCCTTGGCAGCTGTAATTCCCCCACCTTAATACACAGCCTAATTGAGTGAAAAAACAGCATTTACATGCAGATTGTCACACCTTTCTTTGCAATCTTGCGGGATGGTGTGTTGCTTATGGTATGCAATTAATTCCTTCTCGAGAATTCGGCAAACTATTCAACAATGCCTGATATGCAGAAGAATTTCCGGGCTCATATGAGCATATAAACGGTGCCTTAACCAGGCATACTATTAGCAATGAAATTAACAATGAACCTCGAAAGCCAAGGTTCTGAAGACCTTGGCTTGGATTGCATAACCGATGGCTGTCCCCAAAGGATGCTGGCATCGTAAGTGAAGTTTTTCTTCAGAGTCGTTATTTCTAATCATGCCGATAAAATGAAACTCAAAATTATATTCATATCATTAATAAAATAATAATGAAAACCCAATATAAATATTATATATATATATATATATATTATATACAATATCTTTTGATGATATATATATATATATATATATATTATATATTGCATATATATCAAAAGATGATATTATATATTATATATATAATACTATATATATATATAATATATATATATATATATAATATATATCATCTTTTGCAGGATTTGCAGATTCAGTTGTTGACGTAGTTAGTGAGTTGAAATCGGTGATTCCCCCATATGTTGGTGCTGGTCTAACCAAATTTTCTGGCAAGGAACCACAGTCTAATGGCAACATACCTCATACATCTCTCGCTGTAGACCATCAGGGTTAATCACCAGAGACGTGAGAATAGAGGTTACCCCGTGCCTTGTCAAACATTTTCATCCATGTCAAGCATGTAGGTCTTCACATCACCCTTATAAAAAGGGCACTAAACATGCCATTCCTCAATCTAGTATACACGTACACTAATATGTACCATTTCTTTTACAAGCAAAAACATACAACCCAATTTACATATCAAAAAGATTACTCGGCGGGATAACAATGAAGATTGCAAGTAATGACAACGGCAAGGTCCAATCTAGTTACATGGCCAGCACATTCGCTGCAAGGATCCCGAAGCATCCAGGCCCAATAAGAACTACTCTCGCTGGCTGCACAGCAAAGCTTCAGCAGTTCTGCAGAGGATGGAGTACCCCATGCAATGCAGGCACTGCGGAGAAATGAGACCAAGCTGCACAATGCCGCCCCTTATCTAAAAGAAACACTGCGGCACAACCAAAGCCACATAGGACAATCAAAGACACGAAACCCTTCGGATTCCTTACTTCGACCATGTGGAGGAGCAAAGTGAACATTTCACTTGAGAAACGTTCTTATGCTCAATGTACAATTACTATCAGAATCTAAATGCAACCATGTACTTTTAAGTGAAATCATCAGTATCAATGACGGTTGCGTGCGTATATCTTTCTTCTCATAACATTCTCGTATCGGTCTCCCCCATTGATACTCAATCGGCCAAAATATGTGGGATAGTCGGTACGACGAGTTTGAGGCCTCAAAAAGGCCGCAAACAATTGAAAACCCAACCATGGGTGGATGCCAGTCTGTGGAGGAAAAACAGGAACTAATTTTCACATGTAGGGCCAATGGAGCATGGGACAAATTTCTTTGTGGGGTGGGACAGATGATGCTGAGGTTGACCCATAAAACCATGTAAAAAGTCACTCCAGACAAACATCTACACACTAGCAAACGAAAAGGACACACACAAAGATCCTGGAATTACCACAAGTTTCATCAACTGTCTCAATCGCTTCCCGAGATCAGCTTAGCCCGGGCACAAAAAGTTTGAAGACGAACATCAGATTACAGCTCGAGGTTTGAAGCATCAAAAGAATAAAAGGTAAACTACATAGATGTCATTCTACAAAGTTAGTTCATCAACCTGCCTCCTACATAAAATGAGATTCTAACATGAAAACAAAAACCTTTCCGATGATATGGGCAGAAATGCCATTGGACAACCCCATGCAGCCCAAAAGGACTGATGGGATCAAAAAAAAACACAAAGAAATTAAAAATCACATAAGTGGTTATGCCAAATCCAAAGCAACAGGCCTGCCTAACCTGATGACAATGGTTGCATTGTTGCTGGTGCCCCGCACCAGCTTAAAGGATAAACTGGCAGCGTTTCCCAGTGTTCCCAGAGCAACAGTGGATGAGGAATTTCAACATTGGAGCAAGGGCATCCCATATTTTCTGCACAGTGGTATTAGACCAGTAAGGCCGACAAATCGAGGAAATATTCCCTTCTCCAAAAACAACTCTGGCATTATTGTGGTGAGCCGCAGATTAGGTTTCTCAGGTCGCGTAGTCAAATGCATCGACAGCCGCTGTTTAAACCCACCTGTTTCCAGCCATCGGATTTCTCATTGCATTTCTCTTTTATTATTGTTTATGAACCTCGGAAAAAAACAACAGATAAAAAAACGAAAAAAACAAAAAACACCTCGATATTAACACTTATTGAGATCGCATGAAAGAGTCATTGTGAAGGGCGAGGTAAAGATTCCACCTCTCCAAGTCAACCTTCTCTAGAATGAGATATTCTAGATAGAGTATGACTCGCCATAATGAAGTAGGTAATGCTTAAAAAAAATGGCAATTACCACAAAATGCACTTGTGTGGTTAATAAAATTGAAAAAAATCAAAAACAAAAGTAAGCTCATGGTATCTCATTTTAGCTCGCCTGTTCGAAGAACAGAGAGCTATAGCGATACCCCGGCATGAGCGTTGAGGTCAGCTCAGGGTGGAGCGGAGCGTGAGCGTGAAAATGTTAAAGTTTTTGGTGCAAGTTATTTAAGGAAGCTTGCCATTCATTTAATATTTGGCATGGAGGTTCCTTTGGGGTATATTATTGATGTAGTGAAGTTGAAATTAAAAAAAATATTTCAAAAGTTTAAAAAAAATTTTTGACCTAACTTTTTGATAGCAACATCAACGTTAAAGTGTTTGGTTGGCAGTTATTAGAAGCTTGCCATTCATTTAATTATGTTGTACTGGGATGCTGATATTTGGCATTGGAGGTTCCTTTGGGGTATATTATTTATGGTGAAGTGAAATTGAAAAATAATTCAATTTTGAAAAATTTTGACCCTGTTTTTGAACTTAACTTTTTTGTAGCCACATCACGTTAAAGTTTTTTCCTTTCTAATGTTTTATCTACCACACTATTTTTTACTGATTACAATATACAAATACATATATTGCTTTAAAAATTATTTGGATCAGACTTCACTGCAATGCTTTATAAAAACATATATTAGACTAGTCTTTTAAAAACGATAAATGTATAAACAGGCAAGCATTGGGTGGCTTGTGGACACCAACTCTGGATTAAATACACATTAGCTTTATTCAATTCTGATATTCAAATTTCCAACGACTACCGCATTTTCAAATACCGCCTCCTTCTTATACCACGCACCTGGGGAAAGGGGGAAATAGCTCCAGGAAATTTCAAGCACGTGTTAACCCGCACACGGGTATAACCTGCAAGCAGCTTTCCTCTCCACATTGACCGGAGATATGCGATCTCCATATTTCAGAAGCCGACATGCTCTGTTGTCAAGGGGCCAGGTCAAATATTACATAATGTATTTTGCCCAAAATATGTACAACCCCCAGTCCCCATTACGCTCCGTAAGCTTCAACAACACCACATAAAATACCGTATTACGCAACGCTGATGAACAGCCCCCTCTACCCCATTTATAACCTTAATCCTGACGATTCCATTTATTCCTGATTACTTTTCAGTTTTAGAACTATATTTGAAAAAGTAAATGGTGGTGCAGTTTCCATCAATAAGATCAGGCAACCAGTCAGAATCCCTGTAACTGACGTCATCAGACTAATCCCGGAATGATGGTAAATCGTTTCTAAAATATGTTAATTGCTTTATTTGCAAATGAGATTAAGTGTGGTGAAAAGCAATGATGGAATAGTCATTCAAAACTGCCACCAACAATATTAATTTCCTTTTGAAAATTTACCTTTATAGAAAAGAAACCACAAACTTTTCGTTGTTGCTTTCTCTTCAGGTGAAATTCGCACAAAGTGAGTGGTATGAAGAAGAACGTCTATAGACACCTATCACCCAAAGTCCATTCTTGATGTGGACGTCTTGCTGATGTCATCACCTCCAATGGTCTAGTGCGAAGAGCTGTTCAGTGTTCTCCCAAACAGGCTGCCTCCCACCTAGACCATGGAGTGATGACGCATCAGTGGAGAACGTCCCAATTCAGAATTTTGACTTTGTTGATAGGTGTCTATTAGACTGTCTTCTTTTTACTCACTCACTTTTGTGCAAATTTACCCTGAAAGACAACGAAAAGCTTTTGGTTTTCTTTTTTATGATAAATGTCTTCAAAATGTCTCGATTTCCTTTCATTACTATTCATAACATTTTATATTGTAAGATCTTGTGATATAAAAAACATGGTTAACTAGAAGCGGCACTCGGTAGAAGTGCATACCTCCGCCAACAATGCCTGAACCAGTAGAACAAAATCAGGGGCAAAATAAATAGTTGAAATATCAGCTTCTATATCGTTTTTGGCTCCATTCCAATGGTGGAAGAATAACTTTGAAAAATTAAAAAAATTCTTCATATCCGGATCTGGTTTTGGTCTCCACCAAAATCGAATTCAGTTCAACCTGTCACACCAACCCAATGTGTCCACCAAGTTTCATCGATCCGTCCACCAACTTTGAGATACTGTGCTGTATATCGTTAGCCCAATCTCTCAATGTGAAGAATCACTTTACAAGATTAAACCTAAGTTCTAGTATCAATCCGCATCGGATCTTCACCAAAATTGAATCAATCATCCTTGTTGCACACCTAATGGGGTCACCACGTTTTGTCCAATCTGGTCCACAACTTTTGAGATATTGTGCTATATATCATTGTTGCGCCCTTCTCACAATGGGGAAGAAGCACTTTAAAAATTCTCGATCAGATCCGATCTTCATCAAAATCTAATCATTCACCCTTGCCCACACTCGTAACCCCCCCCCCCCCCACCCCGCAAATTTCATCCAATCCATCCACAACTTTTGAGATCCTGCACACAAACAAAAGAAGATGTGGTGCAGAGCACGATATTGCAAATCCATAAACAAATTTTACCTCAAAAATATTTGGTGGTTGAATTAAAATGACCAAATATGCAAACTCCTCTTCAAATTTCAAGTGAATCAGATGAAAAAAATGACAATTTTAGAAATATGGCCTACGTACTTGGCCCAATGTGGACCTCCAATAATTGGTGGTTGAATTCAGCTGAACTGAAATGTGTATATATTGTATGATATATATATATATTATAATTTTATTTAATATATATATATATATATATATATATATATAATATATATATAATGCATATAATATATACCGCTTCAATTTCAAGCAATCTGATGAAAATTGAGGATTTGGAAATCTCAACCTAAGTTGTTGACCTTTTCATTGATGTTGACCTCAAAATATTGCCTCGTTGAGTTCAGTGCCTAAAATATAAATCTACTTCAAATTTCAAATCAATCTTGATGAAAATTGGCAATTCATAGAAATTGCCTGTGTGACCTTTGACCTATATGGACCTCAAAATAATTGGTGGTTTGATTCAGTAACTGTCTTCTTCTTCTTTCGAGCTGCTCCGTTAGGGGGTCGCCACAGCGGATCAATCCGTTATATCCGCATAGTGATTTGGCACATGTTTTACGCCGGATGCCCTTCCTGACAGCAACCTTCGCTCTTTACGACACAGGGATATTGGTACACCTATTTTAAAACCGGATACACCGGGCCCAGTACACTGGTACTGCATTTCACCGACCTCGGAAGGGATGACAGGCTGAGTCAACCCCCTGGTGTATAATCAGTGGCCCCAACGGGGCTTGAACTCAGACCTTGGATCCCAAGCCGCTGCCCTAACCACTCCGCCAACCCAGGCTTACGAATTCAGTAAGTAACCTGATACGAAAATATCTTCCAAATTTCATGTTCAACGGATGAAAATTAAGGTTTTCGAATCTCTCACCTAAGTTGTTGACCTTTTGGTCTATGTTTACCTAAAAAAAAAATACTTGGCTAGTGAATTCAGTGACCGGAAAAAAGAAATCCTCTTAAATTTTCATTTCAATCGGAGAAAATTGAGGATTTTAGAAAGCCCACCTTAGTTGTTGACCTTGGGTTATGTGACTTTTGGTCGATGTTTGACCTTTAAATAAATGGCTGAGATTGAATTAAATTGACCTGAAGTATAAGAATCCTCGTTCAAATTCAAGTCAATCGGATGAAAAATTGAAGGATTTTAGAATTCACGGAGTGTGACTTTTGACCTATGTGGAACCTTTTGACCTTTTGTATCCTCAAAAACAATAGGCTTCTTCCTTTGACAAACTGTACCATCCGGGAAGTTCGTTAAAGATGGTGTAATTTGACCTGGAGGCGACACAGTAAACAACAAAACAGACAGACGAATAACAAGAAAAAGACGTCGTTGCAGAGCCGGATACTGGCAAATCCACCCCCCCCCTCTCCAAAGGTGCCATGGGATACATCAAATTGTCCATTTCATTAAAATTTAATTCACAATATTAATCACAAAATCGATTGACAAATACATTGAAATCTTCGATTTTGCAAGTAACAAACAGAGAGGGTGGAAAACATTAAACCTCCTCACCTTTGTGGCGGACTAATAAAGGATGCCTGGGAACAAAGTTGTCTGATTCATCAGCATTAACATAACGGCACTGGAAACACCTCCCCCCCCCTCTCCCCTTTCCCCCTCCTCCCTGTAACACTCCATAATCCTTGGACATAGATTCTCATGTATTGGGCATTTTACAGTATCTCATGGCAAACAGAAGACAGACTTTGTGGCTTTAGGAAAAGACATTACCAACAACTTAAATATGGTAGTTTGGGAATTAGAATAAGTATAATGTGTACGTAAAAATATATGAAATAACTGCAATTATAGATATTACAATTTAAACTTGCAAAAAGAAAAAAATGCCCTCTTTTTGTATTCTCCTTGATATTTACGGGTAATGTTGACCCACCTGTGCTGTTATGTCACGTGCTGTATGGTAAATTCGACCGTTAACCCACACACGGTATACCCACAGTTGTAAAATTTTTTGAACTTTTTTTAACGTTATAACCCACGGTGGTTATTTGCGTAAAACAGTGGCACAGTCCACCCGCCTCCCAAAGGGAGCAAGCAGGAAAGGGTCATTGTTATTATCCTCTTCTGGGGTATATACATTTACAGTAGATCTCGGCTCGGGTCTGCGTTTGTAGGACTGATAAGCCATGTAACACCTCAAGAACGTCGGTTTACCTCCCTTTCAGTTGAGTGCTTAAATAGCGGTTTATCAACTGATTTAAAAAGGCAATCATACGTGTTTGTCGTTTATATTACTATTTGACTTCTGGTAGGAGTATCCCACGAGACGCCACGATAGGCTATTTATACATGATTAAAAAACAACACCCAAGAACTTTTGGAGAAGTCGCATGCCAACACGAAGTCGACTCTCGGCTGAAGCAGGAACCGTCGCACAAGAGTGTGATGAATTACTGCAGGAATATGCTGGGCCTTTTTCGTTTACAAAATTCCAGCTTTCCAGGCCACTTAAATGAAAATGATCAAGAAACGCGAATGAGTTTTGTAACCACTTTTCTGAAGGACTGGAAATGATAGGCATGGGTGTCAATGTCATTTTCTCTGACGAGACAATATTTACATTTATGGACGAGGAATTAAACAGAAGGCAGATTTTAGGGAATTGGAAAAAAAAACAACAAGAACATGAA
>CM068955.1:76659018-76664018 GCA_035128595.1 Eptatretus atami | reverse complement strand
ATACAGCTGCAAGGTCATTGTGGCGCAGTAATACTACATGCATTGAAAACCCAAAGGGGCGAAGACTTTCAGTGACACGGCCAACCAAGCTTTCATCCCATATATCAAACAGCAGCTATTGTCAGAGGGTAGTATTGTGTGGGATACTATACTATCCTGACAGCATGTCATAGAATGCGCAAGGTCGGAAAACGGAGAAGGCTTGCGACAAAAAGTTTCTGGCGTACTGCATTGCCGGAGAGACTGGGTGGGGGGAGGGTTTTTTTGCCGCAAATTTTTCCGAAAACAAAGAGGAAACTCTTCAGTGACTGAGCACGGAGGTCATAGCAGCGGAGGAGAAGGGTGTGGAGAGAAAGGAGGGATGAGAGTGAGAAGGTAGATGGGGAAAGAGAGAGGAGAGAGGAAGAGAGGAGGGAGGGGAGAAGAGGAGAGGGAGAGGAGGGAGGGAGGAGAGAGGAGGAGAGGAAGAGAGGGGAGGAGAGGGGGAGAGAGTGAGGAGAGGGGGAAAGGAGAGAAGGAGAGGGGGTGGAGGAAGGGAAGAAACGAGTGGCAGGGTTGATAAGAAGAAGGCAGACGGTTGGTGGATCGTGAATTACGATTCATACTGTCCCATTGAAATGCATCTGCCAAAGAATAACAGGAAAGATGGTAAACAAAAATAATGTCTAATCCATGTTTCTTACTGGTCATACGATACATAACTGCCCAGAGGCGAAACACACCCAGAGCAAGGCTGGAGAAAACACAAACCCAGACACATCCAGAGACAAAACCCTCCGGTCCAGACATAAAACCGCGAAGTTGGAGCAAAAACGCTCAGACCCGACGCACCGAACCAGTCGAGGAGACAACACTTGCGCACTCGAGACATACTCCTTCCGGGACATGTTCGGTAATAAGTCCCTGTCTGACACATCCGAGATAAACCCAGTCCGGACATAAAAACGTCCGATGTGGCCGAAACAAATACTGCTCAGAAACGTCCGGAAACAACCACTGCAGACAGAGAACAAGAGGACTGGGCAAGAGGGAGAGGGAGAGGGAGAGGGAGAGAGAGGGAGAGGAGAGGGGGAGAGAGTAGGAGAGGGAGGAGAGGGAGTGAGGAGGCAGTGGTGGAAGGAGGAGCTGCACTGTATTTGGGAGGGGTAAAGCAACGATGGAAAAGAGAGAGAGAAGGTGGTTGGTGGGGAGTATGTTATGCTTATGAGCAAAACACACACACACACACACTGACGACACAGCACACACGAGTGCTAGGACCGATATCGAAATTTTTCGGGAATCGGCAGGTGGAGTCAGTGTGATTACAGACAATACAGCAATACTGCCTATGCAACCAAACCTGATTAGCTTTCAACCGAAAAACAATGTTGCATTATTTAGACATTTCAGGGATACATGTTCACTAACATTATATTCTTTAAAAACAGCTGCGTTTGACAGGTGGAAAATAATTTAGCTCGGTAATTTACAAGAATGTAAATCAGCAAAACAGCTCAGAAATTGGGTGTTATTTCAAAATCTCGCTCTAGAATGACAGAACAGTGAACCACTTACTTCAGATACAAGCATGGAAAGTTGTAGGATAATGGAGCACGTTGGAACCACTTCGCTCAGGTGACGAAAGATGACCAATCGCTCAGGATGATGGAAGCCGAACACACTCGCCTCGGGTGAGCAGAGCAAGAACCACTCGCGTCATGATGACGAAGCAGAATCCACTCGCCAGGTATGACGAAGCACGAACCACGCTCAGGATGACGAAGCATGACCCACTCGCTGCGATGACAGAAGCAAATGACCACGCTCAGGATGACAAGCACTGAACCCTCGCCAGGATTACGAAGAGACACTCTCTCGAACGCACGAACTTCGCTCGATGACAAGCATGAACACTCGCCAGAAGCAAGCTAGAACCATTCGCCGGATAGCACGACCACTCGAGGATGAAGCAGACACCGCAGGTAAAGGCCTAACACTCGTCAGGGATGGACAAGCATGAACCTATGCTCAGGATGCAAAGCAGGAACCACTCGTCAAGGATGACGAAGCATGAACACTTCGCTCAGGATAAAGAGCATGAAACCACTCAATTAGGATGACAGAGCACGAGACACTTCGCTCTAAATGACTGTGGCGCGGCATAAACCGCCACAGTGACGAAAGATTTGCTCAAAGTGATGTAGCGCAGTACCGCTATCGACTGTCGGTTCTCGGAAAGTGGCTTAAGCACTCAAGCAAGCACTCCAGTCAAATGGTTAAAAGGAACGACTGGCACAGCTGTGGCTACATACCATATAGGATACCTTTATCTTTAAAGCCGTCTTCACCACACCGCAGCAGTTAAAGAAATTAAATGAATTCGTTCAGATAATGACTTTATCCACAAAAGAGTTGTTGTTTAATGTAGAACAACCCTGGAGACATCACAAAGTTCATGTCCATTAAATAATCATTGCAGATCATCTGCCACGTTGCCTGCTCGTCTGTGCATGCGTTCATGTGTACGTCGGTTCGAGTTCCGCGCAAACGTTATAACTTTATTTCACCAGATTGCTTTGATTCCCTGTAGAGCGCCTCATGAAACCTCCGAAATATTAGACACAGATCTGGCAGACCCACCCATGATAAGCAGTCCCTCTGGGAGAGGCCAGAGGCACATAGAAGTGAATGCATTAAATCATATAGCTCAATGAAGCTCGTTAATTTTAGCACAATCTTAAATCATTTGTTCATCAATATAATTGTCCAAACAGTAGAAAAGATGAGTTTAATGCTTTGAAAAGTAGACATTTTTGTGTGTATGTATGAAGAAGGAGGGACCATAGCCTTGCTTGCTGTAAGAAAAATAGGTATATTGGCTTAGTTATAAGTCTCGTATTTCTTTAAATTATCAGATTTCACTACAGATTTCCACACTTATTTAATGCCGGACAATATCCGATCCTGAAAGCCAAAATAATATTTCGAAGATGTACTTTAAATAGTCCATGAGAGTAGATAGTGGGAAAATGCATATATAATGCATGAAGTCCACTCCAAGATCCTAATTTGAAAACTTTAGCATGGACAAAAAGCGATGCACCAGCAATTCATAGTTACGACAACTGGCATTCGATAATATGACTGAGGAAAGTGAAAAAAAAAAACTTTCTCTGAAGAAATTGTTGCGGCCTACTCCCAAGTCAAGGCATGGTTGAGCAGGCCAAAAAACATGGCGGCTTCAGACCCAACAGATTACCCTGGATATGCTTAAGACCCCATTGAAAAGCGGTGACGAGGATGTGCCTGATAAAGGTTAATATGGAATGCGAAGCCTAGAGAAGCGACGTAGAATCTTCTTACATTCGCTTCTAAATATATCAAATTAAACAGTCTTTTTGCTATTGAAGAAATAATATATACCTTACCTTTCAAACAACTACACGCTAGAACATGATCTCATCTGAAAAAAAAATCCTCAACTATACTTCTTCTTTAGAACGACAACTACACGCTAGAACACGGATCTCATCTAAAAAAAATTATATTACTCAACATTACCTTTCACAACGACAACTACACGCCAAGAACAGGATCTCATCTAAAAAAATAATACTAGATTGAACGTGAGAATTCTTCTCACATTCGCTGTCTGATTTACTATAACTTGTTCACAACTGTATACGCAATTTCCGGTTACTTCGGCCTGATTCGGAATCAGCGATCAAATAACGTAAATCACGATTAAAAATTATTTTTTGAGTGCGGGAGATATTCTTTTATTAAAATCAGTGGAGGAAATATACACCATGTCTGATATATTGGGTCTATGTCTTCCGACGATGCCTTATCTCCGGCATGCATCATTCCCCATGACAAAAACCGGAACAAAAAAAACCAAGCAAAAAAAAAACGGAAGCAAAAGGGTCATAGGCAACGACACGGATTCAAAATGCCATGTATGTGTTGTTGTTGTTTCCTAATTCTCTCATGTGCACGCGTTAAGTAATAGTCACAAGAGATAGAATAAAACCCAATCGTGTTTATACACCACACAGCGTTTAAAAACAACCAGACCAAAGGGTCATAGCAACGACACGGATTAAAATCGTCAGGGGTATTGTGTTGTTGTTGTGTTTCCCTATTTCTCATTGGCACCGTTAAGTATGAAGCTCACTGCGTTCGCTATAATTAAATAAGGCATGCGTCAATTATCTTCAAAGGGGTGTTTTAATTAACCCAACACTCATTTTCACTCATGCACTCCCTTGGAGTTTCTTTGTGTGCATACAAAGTTTCTGCTCGGTTTCATGGTTTTGGAGTTATGGAGGACACACCACACGCACACACGGACAAGGGAGAACGTTTCAGTTGAAAACAACTACAATTGCTGATTTAAAGAATGCAGTATTTCAGATCATCACTGAAGAACGCACAAGACACCCTTCGAAAAGCGATATGTAACCTGTGCTGTGATAAGAAAATGCATAGAACAAAAGGGAGTCATTTTTTTCCATCCATCCATGGAGGTCATATTCCATCCATTCCATTGGGACCACACTCTATGCAGAGCATCAGTGCTGCCAGAGCAGTCTCCTAGGCTTTGGCACATTCCTGGACGGGTCACCACTCTAACAGAGGATACTCAAATGGCTCAATCATCCCAGCAAGCTGGTATCATTTTGCCAACCTCAGAAGGATAACAGGCTGAGTCAACCCACCTGGTATTAATTCAATGGCTGAGCAGTATTTGAACTCAGGACCCTAGGATCCCAAGCCACCACCTAACCATTCTAGGATCCCAAGCTCACCACCCTAACCATTCTAGGTACAAAGCCACCCACCCCTAACCATTTTAGGATTCCCAAGCCCACCACCCTAACCATTCTAGGATCCCAAGCCACCCACCCTAACCATTCTAGCGATCCCAAGCCCACCACCCTAACCATTAAGCCAACACAGGCATATCAAGGTCATATTGAGCACTTGTTTAGTCTTAAAACTTGATTATGGTACAA
>CM068955.1:76618889-76651373 GCA_035128595.1 Eptatretus atami | reverse complement strand
GAGGTTCGACAGGCAAGGTTGATTCAAATGTGTGTGTCGTAACCTGGGATGGGACTAAACTGGGCTCTCCTTCTGCCAGTATTAGTTTGTGGACGTGAAAGATATCATGGTGTCTTCGCGAATAGTAGTGAGTTATCACTGACACGCTGAACAAATTACAAATTCCTGTCTAATCTACAGGGGGCACTGCATCAGCGGCATAGTCGTGCCTCCAGCCAAATGATGCTACCCCCAGCCTTGGAGTGCCATGTGAAGAGATAGTAGAACGCTCAGGCAGTTTGTTTGAGGGTGAAGTAAACAGCACACCTTCGGGGTTTCCTTTCCTTTGGTGTAATGTATGTTATTCATGGTGTTGGACTCATCACGTTCTCCAACAACTGAATCCAGCTTTGAGCTTCACGAGTCCTGAAGAAACGTTAACAGGTCAGCTACCACTTGATGGATCTGCTTTGTCAGTTGGGGTCTGTGACTTTTGATCCGTGTGACAGTGACCACACACAGCATAACGTTTTTTGAAACTTTGTATTTAAAAGAAAGCTCGAATGAAGCTACAGATCCTCGCTCTAATGAATGAACGTCATAAAAACGAATATGACTCAATAAAAAAAGAATATGAGTCATTGTGATGTATCAGGTATTGCGATAATTATCTGTGCTAATGCCGCTTGATTCCCGCAAACAAAATTCAAACAGCTTGCCTATTTTCGGAGACTAATGGTAATATGTGATTTTCCATTAGCGGCGTATTATACGTCAACTTTTTTTCTAGGAAGAATTTCCAAATCGGAGATGTTACTGCCTGCGCGTGGGCTTTCTGCATATACATGGCGAAAGTTTCATCGAAGATCCGATGAAAAACTCGGGTTGTGAAACAAAAAATGTCAAAAAATAGGAATGATCATAAAAAAATTGATAATGAGTCATAGTTGATGTATCATATGTGCGGTAATTCCATCTGCTGCTAATGCCCTGTTCGATTCCCCGCAAACAGAATTTCAAAAAGCTTGCCTAGTTTATCGGGATAATTTTTTAGGCGATTTCCATAGCGGAATATTTGACGTCAATAACCTTTTTTTCTAGGTTGGAATTTCAAAATCGGAAGATCCGTTTACTAGTCTGGCGCAGGGTATTTATGCGAACGAAGTGAGCTTAAATACTTAACGGCGTGCACGTGAGAGAATAGGAAAACAACAACACAACAACACAATCACCCCTGCTATTTGAATCCGTGTCGTTAGCTAAGACGTTTGCTTCCGGTTGTTTGTTAAACGCTGTGGCGGGTGTATAAACAGATTGGGTTTTATTTCTATCTTGTGAAATATTACTTAACGCGTCCATGAGAGAATAGGAAACAAACAAAAACAACACATACCCGGCAATTGTGAATCCGTGTCGTTGGTATGACCATTTTGCTTCGTTTTTTTTTTCTTCTGTTTTTTTTTGTTTCCGGTTTTGTCATGGGGAATAGCATGCCGGGAGATCATACCGAAGTGTTTATTATTATCGTCAATTAAATTTTTTCCCAAAGTTAAATTTCTATACTCCGAAAGTGATTTTTTCATCGACAGGAAGTGTTTTTGTATTTAACTTACCCGGGAGTAATTTTGAAACTCTTTTCCAGAACATTTTAATTTTCTTTTATCCTTGACAGAAGTGATCGTTTATTTATTTATTTATTCAATTATTTTTTCCCAAAGTTAATTTTAATAAAGATATCTCCGCATCATCAAAAAATATTTTTTAATCGTGATTTACATTATTTGATCGCTGATTCCCGATCCAGGCCGAATAACCGGAAAAATTGCGTCAAATCTCAAAGCTGTGCGCGCTTACAAGTACCACGGTATAGTTGGCAAGTATACAGTTGTGAACAAGTTTTATTTTTAAAGTCAGAAAGCCGAATTTGTAAGACGAATTCTATGTTCGCTTACTAGGCTTTGCCTATTCCATATTACATTTAATGCAAGTTTTCAGGAAGTTTGGATGAAAACTGTAGGCTGGTGGAAACAAAAAAGTCACAAGACAAACAACGTGAGTAAGACTTAGAGATTTCCTCCAACGAGGATCAATAAACAGATAACAAAGTCAAATGAAGAAAGTTCTACGCATCACGACAATGTCCAGACACGATTGCCGCATTGCGTTATTTCCACCACGCCCGAGTCCCCAGTCCCTGCCGGCACAACTCACCAGCGTGTTCACACTCGTCCTTCAGGCTGGTCGATCGCACAATGTGTGGTTGAGAGCTTGATTCCCCGTCGTGGTGTCCTCATCGTACAATGGCCTGTCCAGGTTGATCTTTAAAGAGCTGAAAGGAATTCTTTCCCACAAATCTAATCTTAATGAGTTTTAAACATCTGAATTATAATCGGCTCCACCTTTAACCCGCGCCTCTGGACATTAACACCTCGTTCACTCAGAGTTAAATTGAGTATGGGGACGATAGGAAAACACACAGCTTCGTCACAATATCACCCGTCTCCATCTCCATCTCCTTCTCTTAGGTTTATATAGTACCACAGACCAATCCCGTGCCTTCCAGCAAAATGCCGATTCTAGTCTGTCTGGGAAGTTTCGTCTGAGAACTTTCCAGCACATTCATGAATCTCACAGTAGTTTACAGTACAATACTGGCCATCTACAGTTTAAAATTAGCTCATTACATCAAGCGTTTTTAATTAGCATTTACCGATCAGTGCTAAACGAAACTTGTAAAATGGAATCGTCAATTTTAAATCGTTCTTTACAGGCATTTTACGAAGCTAAATTACCACAACATATAACTCTTAACTGACAGTTGTGGTGGAGAATTTGTTTGCATAATGTTAAATGGATGCTGACATCGCAAGATAACACTCAATTGTATATTTAATGTGAAAAAGAAAAAGATGGAAGATAGAAATTCTGTGCCTGATCATAAATATGGAAAGACATGTGCAGTGGCATTTATGAAAAAGTTTTTGCAGGCATATTAGGTGTTCGTGTTTACATCAGGACTTCTCCGTTCAACATGATGGTGAGTGTCATGCATAACAGTTTTTTCTCAGCTTGCTGAAGTAGCCGTATTTAATGTTTTCACATCGATTTGTTTAAGAATTGCAAGTTTTATTGTGTTGATCTTCCCCTTGTGAAAATAACTTTGCAAGAGCAATTGTGGGGCAAAATCGCATGTGCAGTTTAAGCTCTTCTTGACAAGATGGTGTGTTGTTGGCGGACCAATCATTTAATTCACAAGGACTCACAAGGAATCTAGATCAAGAGGAGGCCATTTGGCCTTATCTTGCCAGGAGCCACACCCCCTGACCACCAGACCAAAAAGGAACAATGCACCAATTATTTTCTTCGTGTTTTGACTTTTTGTGCACGTTCTTTTGGCCTAGTCCTTTCTTGTCGTCTCTTTCTGCTGTTTTTTTTTGGTACGACTTTTTTTTCTCGGCAGTTTCTTTTTCTTTTGGGGGGCAATAGGCGCTGCGCACGAGTGGCTGACCAAGCCGCGCCTCTCCTTCCCGCGCTGACCCGCAACCCACATACTCAAACACATACATCTGACCAAGATCCCACGAACCAACCCACACACCATCACACAAATCACCACTCCATCCACTGCTCCAAGCAACCTAAAAGCTCTGCAATCCTCTACTCCTCTACATCTAATACTTCCAGCGCTCCCATCTGGTTCCATTTAAACTTATCTTTATTATTATTATTATTATATTATTATTATTAAATTATTGGAGTAATATAGATACTAGCTGACGCCTCGCTCGTAATATATAGACTGCGGAGTATGCTTCCACATTGGTGTAAGCATACCAACCGTGCTTCCCCATTGTCTCGGGTTCGCTCACCTGCATTTTAATTTTCATTTCATTTATTTTTATGTCTTGTTTTTTCATTTATTTAATATTTTCATTTATGGAATGCCTTTCAACAGTTCTGGTGATTTTTCCTGGTGTTCGGCTTCGATGTCATTGGCACACAAATTACTGTGCTTCCCCCATTGTCTCGGACGGTCACCTGCATTTTTTTCATTTTTAACCTCCGCCATCTTCGAAGATGGATGAGGTTACTGTTTTCACCCCTTCTGTTTGTTTGTTTGTTTGTTTGTTTTGTGAACAGTATTACGGAAAACCCTCGACGGATTCGACGAAACTTGGTGGGGGGGTTAGGTATGGTCCAAAGGATATGCCATTAGATTTTGGACTTGGTTCCAAAGTCCAACATATGCGCTAATGTGCGGCCATTTTGAAAAAATATTTGAATTTTTGTTTTTTGCATTTTCTAACATGTTTTAATGATTTCCACCCCCCGACCCCCCCCCCAAAAAAAAATGTTGGAGAAAAGAAACTATAACTCTGTCAGCACTGGTGACATCAATATTTAATGATAAGATATAAGGTTCACTTGAGTTGACCCAAGCAGTATTGGCGGCGGAGTTTTGCACTCTCACAGTGCTCCCCCTCTAGTTTTTTCATTGTGTCTTTCATTTATTTATATTTTCTTGTGGATTTCCCTCCAGTGTACTGGCTTCGGATGTCCATTGGGTAACACCAAAATTTCAGCTTCTTACTGTCACACCAGAAGGTACCGATCTTTAATATAGTCAGTGATGAGTAAGTGAGTCAGTGATATGAAAAGTTATAGACAAAATGATGCCTGGCCATTATATTGCTGGGGTACATGTCAGTAACTGTGGCCTCGACATGTTCTCCAGTTTACCCGTGAATATCAGAAATTTCCCGTGAAAATATAAATAGAATTGCCCACGCCATTTCCAAAAAATGAACGTCTACGTGCTATTGGCATGCTTGAGTAGGATGCCACAAACGTTGTGGCAGAGGTGTTTGGTGTCACTTGGAACACATACAGAGACATGACAAAAGTAAATAGACACCATGATATTTTAAAAGATTTTTTATTTCACAATTTGAAAAGAATATTTTGATACCATTTAATACAAACACTAATATTTGGTGGGACTTGGCCATTTGCAGAATTTCAACGCTTTTATTAATTTCCAGGCATTGAACTAATGAGTTCCGAAATTTTCTCTTGTGGATTTCTGCCCGGCTTTCACGCAAAAGGTTTAGGCAATTCTGCCATTGATGTTGGTTTCCTGGACTTTTTTTCCGCAACAGTTTCGATCCAATATGGCCCAGAGGTGTTCCAGATGGGATTCATGTCAAGGAGACTGATTTGCAGTGGAAGTCCTTTGATCCCATTTCTTGTCTGCGGCCATTTTTGGTCTTTTTTGGATGTGGCATGGAGCTCATCTTCCCATGAACAGAGTATCCATTTTTGACTATCTGCCAGTGAGAAGACAGGGAGACCATCATCCTTAAGGATAGAAATGTACATCGGAGAGTTGATGTTGCCAACACATTCCACAAGCTCTGACGACCAGCGCTCCGATTGCTACGCCCAGCACACAATGAAAAACCACGGTGTTTGAACAGTTGCTTGCAATCGGTTCAAAGATAACTCTTGACTGGGAAGTCTCCATACCCATACGAGTCACTGCAGAAAATGAGCAAATTGGGACTAATCTGAAAAAATACATAATGCCAAAACTCCCAAGGGTCTGGTGGCCATCTCATCAGCCCACTTCTTTCTCCTTTGAATGTAGCTGATCTAAGAAGAGGTTTTCTCCGAGCTGCTATCCCATTGTAGCCCAGTTGATGAAGGTACCGCAACGGCAGTTCTTACTAACTTGGACTCCTCTGCAACACTGCTGCGTGCAATGGGATTTTGTTCCTCAAATGGACCACTTGACCAGCTCAAGACACCTTTCTGAGGCGCAGGTCGCTGGAACGGGAAGCTAATGGATTCCTTTGCCTTCGCTGGTGAATGCACAATCACACCCATTGACCATAGAAAACGGAATGCCAAGTTCTGAGCTATCTGACGCTGGCTGACTCCACTTCCGATTGGGGCCAAGCAATTCGTCCTCTTGAAAATCGCAAATCGTAAGATATGAAACATAATAACAAGGCTTTCTTTTAAGTATATCAGGGGAAAAAAACAGTTAGGACGCAGTGTGGGCTCATTGAGGAATAGCATCGGAGAGTGGTTAGGTGGATGAAATGAGATGGCAGGATTATTAAACAGGTATTTTCTTCAGCTTTCCACAAGAACCAGTCAAGTCAGGAGAATTCCCAATAGCTGGGTATCTATATCAAGAAGGTGAGAAAGGGCTTTTTACAGATATCCAGGTGGAGTGGAGGAAGTAAAGGAACAGCTAAAGAAAATCTAAGTGTAGATAAGGCTCCGGTCTTATATTATTATTCTATCTTTATGTATGTATATCGAGGGAAGTGGCCTGAAGCAGGTAAGCGAGATGTAACGGATATTTTCAATAGTTTTACTGGAGTCAGGACAGGTACCGGAGGAATTGAGAGCAGTAAATGTAACACCATTATTGAAGAAAGAATCCAGAGAAAATTGGGAAACTATAAGACCTGTTAGTTTGACTCAGTTGTGGGGAAGGTGTTTGGAGATTAATTAAGGACCAGATGAGGAACCATTTAACAAATACAAAACTAATTAAAGGTAGTCAGCATGGTTTTACGCAAAGGGTAGTTCCCTGTTTAAAAATCTTTTAGAGTTCCTATGAGCAGTGTCTGATTGGGTGGAATGAGGGAAAGCAGTGGACCATAGTTATTCGACTTTAAGAAGGCATTTGATAACGACCACATAAGAGGTTGTTAGCCCAAAGTGAGGCTTTGTGGAGTGGCTGGTCAGGTAACTAATTGGATTGCAAATCTGGCTTAATGGTAGGAAAGCAAAGTGGCTGTGAGTAGGAGGATGTCTTGCTCCAGGATTGTAGTAGTTGGGGAATCATCAGGGTTCAGTACTCGAACAATAAGCTTTCATGGATTTACATCAAAACAATTTAGGATAATGGGTAAAGAGTAAGCTTTCCAAATTTGCAGATGACACAAAAGCTTGAGATAGGATGGATAGCAGAGGGGGTGGTGATCAGAATTCAGTGAAAGTAATTAGATACTTGTAATAGATTGGGCAAGATTGGCAGATGGAATTTAACCTGAGCAAGTGTAAAGTGTTGGGATGGGAAAGACAATGAAAATAGAGATTACAATGATGCCAAGGGGTAATTTTTGGAGTGTGGTCACACGAAGGAGATAGGATCTGGGGTGTAATAGATACGGCAAGGTAGCAGGCAGCACAGTGCCAGGCAGCAATGGGTAAAGCAATGGGTTTTAGGTTTGATTCAGAGGGGATCATATATAAATCAAAACAGTGGTGTTAACATTGCACAGGAATTTAGTGAGGCCACAATCTAGAATACTGTGTGTACAGTTTTGGTCACCACACTCAGGGCCTGTCAACATTGACGTTTTAGCCAGCGTATGGCAAGGTCTCAAATGTATGTAAAACGCTGGCGTACGCTGAACTATATGATGTTTTTAAAAAAAGTTTTGGGCGTATAATAACCTGTTGGAACGTATGCATAACGTATTAGTAACGTACACAGAATGTTAAAATGACATATAGATAACTATACCAACGAATGCTGAGCGTGTTGTCGGCGTTCACACCTATGCCCACGATAGTCTAACTTAATGCATAACGCGGCAGCGTATCGCCGACGATCACGTGGCGTAGGCAATTCATAGGCTGCGGCTCGACGATTCAAATTATAACCGCACTAGACATCGAAGTGTGAACCGCTGTCACACCTTAACGTTTTAGCCAGCGTATGCCGACGTATGAAAAATTTGCTGAACCAAGCTGGCACACGTCGAATACGTTATGGTAAGTTTTGTATACGTTAAGAGCACGCTGGCATACGTCGTAGTACGCTGGCATCGTCGTCATACGCCAAGTACGTCGAGAAATTTTCAGCATGTTGAAATTTCTCGACGTACTCGGCGTATGACACACGTTCCGCATACGCTGGCCATAAGTTGTAGGCACGTTACGCGATCGTGAGCACACGTCGACATCACGTTACTTGTACGTTACTCATAAGTCGAAACATGTCAAGGTAATGGTTAGCGTCAGTGTTCCAGACTCCTGGTTTTTTTTTTTTCTTCGGTATGACGGTGATGTTGAACACTTCGATTTCTAGTGCGGTTATGATTTAAATCGTTGAAGCGGCCAGCCTATTAAGTTATATTATAATCATAACCGCACTAGAAAATCGAAGTATTAAACATCACGCGTCATACCGAAGAAGAAGAAAAAAAAAAACAACCAGGGAGTCTGGAACACTGACGCTGACCATTACATTGACGTGTTTCGACTTATGAGTAACGTACAAGTAACGTGTGTCGACGTGTGTCAACGATCGCGTAAACGTGCCCACAACACGTTACTCATAGGTTAGAAATAATTTCGGGTACGCTAAACATTACCTCGACGTGTTTCGACTTATGAGTAACTTACAAGTAACGTGTGTCGACGTGTGTCAACGATCGCGTAACTGCCTACAACTTATGGCCAGCGTTATGCGGAACGTGTGAGTCATACGCTGGCATACATCGAAAAGTTCAAGCATGGAAATTTGTCTAAACACCTCGGCGTACTAACGACGTATGCCAGCGTACTAAACGACGTATGCCAGCGTACTACGACATATGCAGCGTGCTCTTAACGTATACAAACTTACCCATAACGTATTCGACGTGTGCCATGCGTTTTAGCCAATTTTGCATACGTCAGGCATACGCTGGCTAAATCGTCAAGGTTTACAGGGCCTTCAGATAAGGATATAGATGCCATGAGGGGTTCAGCGCAGGACTACTGGATTGATTCCAGGCCTAGCTAGACTCAGCTTTGAGGGCGGCTGAAGGAGACAGAGCTTTGTACACTAGAAAGGAGCGGTTCCGAGGAGATATGATGGAGATATTTAAGATCATGAAAGGTAAAGACAAAATAGAGTGCAGAATGAATTATTCAACAGAGTAGATAGTGATAGGACCAGGGGCCATATCCTGAGAGTAAAGAAAGAGGAGAGTTAAGATGGTAGCAGGCAGGGGACTTTCACCTCAGAGAGTAGTTAATGCATGGAAAGGTCTCCCTGGAAAAGTAGTGGCAGCAGATAAAGTAGATAAGTTTCAAATTAAGAATTAGATAGGTACCTGAAAGTTATGGAGATAGAGGGGTATAGGATGTTGACAGGACTTTTTGGTAGTTTGAGCATTGACGGGTGATTGTGTGCATGTGTACGGAGTGCTGTTGGGGATATCTTGTCGAGGGGGGTTGTGGGTTGATGTTGTATGTTTTTGGCCAGGCCCATGCCCCTCCCCTGAGGGAAGAAAGAAAATGAAAAAAATATATAATAATAAATATTAATTAACTTTTTTTAATTTGCATTTTCTTCCTTGGATCTGTGTAGATAAATTAGTGTGGTGTTCACGCAGGCATGATGGGCTGAAATGGCCTCCACCTGTGTTCGATTTCCTTATAAGTCCTTGTAGTCCTTTGTAAGTCGTATGCTCCCTGGGTTCGAGGAATAGTTAATTGTCATACAAGACCCAGGAACTCGTTTCTTCTGCAAATAAATAGTTAAATATTAGTGGCAAAATCACTGAGTAAAAACTTACATTAGACAGATGAAATGAAGAAATTTAAGGTGTCTATTTACTTCTGTCATGTCTCTGTACGGTCACTGGAGACATTATCAACAAACTGTCAACGTCCGAGACCGTCCAGTTCTGGGTGACAGACATGAAATGTCAATTGGCAGGATAATCATATCCGGTTCGTGCACCTTAGGAATTGGTTCCAGACAGCAAGTTTGACAGGTCATGGTATTCCTGACTTTGTGGCCCATCAGTGCCAGAACAGTCCGCGAATCGGTTACACAAGCATAACATCTGACCACGACATCCAGCAGTACGTCTGATTTTGTTTCAAGTCATTTGAAATGCTGCATAGCTTTGGTGGAGAACACATCTGAGGTTCAGGAGACAAGATAGGGCTGCTGTCTCTTTACAGATGAGTCAGGTTCCATCTTGACAGTCGTGATGGCCGTTGTCACATTTATCGATGGGTAAGGGGAACGTTATGCTGATGTATGTGTTTGCCAACATTTGTTGTTCGGCGGTGGAATGTTTATGGTTTGGGGAGGCAACACCGCAATCACAGAACCCAGCTGGAGGTCATTAATGGCAATTTGACAGGTATTCGGTCTCGTGATGAAGCTCTTCCTCCTCACATCCTCCTGTTCCTGCAGGTTGATGGATGTCACATCAACACTTCAACAGGATAACGTGTGTCATGTTGCACCAGTGTCACCGACTTCATTGCACAACAGAACATTCCCACACTTCCCTGGCCAGCTGTTTTACCTGATCTTTCTCCATTGGAACATGTGTGGGATGAAATGGAACAATGATTGCACCATTTTCGAAACCAGCCAGCGACGTTGGCCCCAACTGCGGCGGCCTTGGTACAGATCTCGAATGACATCCCCAAGCTTCTTCAACCATCTTGTATCCTCAATGAGCACGATTGCCAAGCGTTTGTCAACGCAAATGGTAGTCACACCCGATACTGAGTTGTTAACTGACTTTTGAACCGCACCCCTCTTCAGCCTCTGGAGACATGTCTTGCAACACGTGTTGACATATCTCAATGTCGATTTCATGTTATGAAACACTAAATATTGATATGACCAAAACAACGTGATGTGTTTGTTTTCAAATTCTCATTTCACTTCGGTGTAAATGATGCACAGGAACTTTTTTGCGCTCGTATATATTGTGATAACTCGACAGGCTGATATGCCGATAAAAACACCACGAACGCCATCTGCAACATTCACTTTCGTCGATCTTCCGCACTCAGGGCTGGTTTAACCAGGGAACCGTGCCAGCGGCTGTGCAATGGATGACAATTGGCAAGAGCGAACCAACGTTACGAGCCACACTCTATCGTCGATCAAGGCCAATCAACCGCTTAGGCTAATTACCCTCAGGAGCAACGATCTCTGACACCCCCCCCCCAAAATAAGTCATACCAACAGTTTTCTTTCTACTACATGGGGTTTAATCAAGCATGGTGAGAAATGGTGGGAAACACTCGTATTTCAATTCAAACTAGAAGGCACTCGGTAGAGCACATACCTCCGCCACGCAATGACTGATCCATGAGAACATACCAGCCCATTACATTTTTGAAATGTCATGGCTGCAGTACTGTATATATTGTTTTTGGCCATATCTCTCAATGGTGAAGAATCACTTTAAAAATTAAATAATTCTCGTATCCGGATCCGAATTGGGTCTTCACCAAAATTGAATCAATTCTTCCTTGTCACACACCCAATGTGACCACCAAGTTCTGCCAAATCTGTCTACAACTTTTTGAGATATCGTGGTAGATATCGTTTTTGCCCTATCGCTCAATGGTGAAGAATCACTTTCAAAATTTCTAGTCGTCAGATCCGGATCTGGATCTTCACCAAAAAACCAATCATTCGTCCTTGTCACACACCCACTTGGCCCTCCAAATTTCAACCAATCCGTCCACAAGCTTTTTGAGATAACGCTGCTCTTGCACAACTTTTGAGATGTGTACCATGTAGTAGAGTAAAGGACTCCCTGTTTTTTTCACACTCGCTGTTAGCCTATGTTGCTTTAGCCTCAATTGCAAAAATGCGGAGGAATCCCTGTTTTATTACCTTTTCCGCATTGGAAAGGGTATATACAGCAGCTTGAGCGGCGTTCCACCTTATCGTGCCATTTTTTCCATGGCTACTCTCAGAATCATGATAAGTCCCCAGTATGTAATGCCCTGTGACTTTTCCCGATGTTTTTGTTTTACAAACCAGCAAAGATGGAGTTGCGTTTCATAACAACAACTTAACAAAAAGCTAGCCAAACGGGCTGAGTGGGCGGAGGCCCACCGTTCCGGGTTTCTTGCATGCAAGCCATGCCCCGGAGGTGAACGGTTGTTCGGTGTGATGTCAGAGAGAGAGAGAGAGAGATCAGGAGGAAGCATGAGTGCGGAGTGAGGAACACACGTGGTCGAGAGAGAGAACGTAGCTAGGAGATGGCCTGTAAGAACAGGTTTTACAGCTAGCTTTCCTTCGACGCTTGAAGAAGATGACACGATTCTTGTATTCGTGCTGAGGTGAATTGGCTTGCTTACTGAGCAAGACGCTAGCCAATGACTGTTCGGCTGAGCTGTGAAGTGTGTACATTTCTGAGGAGGGAAGGAGAGCGTGCCTCGTGGCCTGGTCACAGGGTCTCAGAAATCATCTAATCATGTGGGCGATCGTTGTTGGACAGACCGGGTGTAAGAGAGGAACGGTCGGCATGTTCGCTTGTGAAAAGAAGCCACACGGGGTCTCTGAGCCTTGGTGTTGAATACCGTCATGAATTGCCTGACCTACGTTTTTCCCACTGCGAGAGAGCATATTTTTGGGCGCGTCTACACGTGCAGGACGAAGCTCCGCGATTCTAAGGTCCAACAAAGACCATCGTTAAACCAAGGTAAGTACCAGCATAAAAGAAGCATTTGCTTTTTATTTTATTTCCCCTTGTCTGTATTCATATCTGTGTGTAGAGGCGCTCGACTTTAGTATTTATTTACTTTACGTTATTATCATTATCTTTTGAGTTATTGTCCCTTGTAAATATTTATTTTGTCATTAAATTCCACGCATTTATTTTAAGTTGATGTGTCCATGTATTTGTCGTGGGGTTCGAGATAAAACCCGTGTGTCCATCTGTGCCTCCGTTGTTCCGCCAGTGCCGTGCCCCACCCCTGATAATCTCCGAGACTCCGAATGTCCATAATCTCCGAGGATCAACGTGTCCGCTCCTAAGAAGAACCGCTCGGCGATCCGGGCTGGCGTGTTAACCTCCCGTCACCACAATTTGGTGGGGGTTTAACCTCACCAAAGCACCGCAGCAATATACTTTAATTAGTCCGTGAGAGTAAGATCGTGGAAAATCCTATCGTAAAATGCATTAAATCACTCAAAGCTCCGAATTTGAAAACGATAGTACTTACAAAAGCAATGTATACAACGATTTGTAGCTATGATGAACAGGCATTCGAAATGAGTGAAGAAAGTGAAAAAATAACTATCGTTCAGAAATCATTGCGGCCTGTTCCAAGTTGAGGCATTGTTGAGCAGGTAAAAAAACATGGCGGCTTCAGACCTCAGCGAGATTACCCAGGAAACGCCTTAAGAGCAAGGATGCTGAGGATCGCCTGATGAAGGATATAGTTAAATAATGCCGTTAATTATCTTCAAAGGGGTGTTTTAATTAACCCAAACACCTAATTTTCACTGCTGCAATCTTGGAGCTTTATTTGTGTGCATGCAAAATTTCAGGCTGCTAGATTTTCTGGTTTTGGAGTTATGGAGGAGACAGACACATGACACATTGACACACACATTGCTTTTATTAGTATACACACATAATATATCAGAGATGGCCAAACACACATTTGCTCCATTATAGATAGATTGAGTGTTTTTTGTTTTCTCATCACAATGTCTGTTCGAGTAATTCATTTTTCAAAAATATTTTATTTATTGTTTTATAAGGCTTGCAGAGGAGATGTTGTCGGTGAACATAGACAGACAACACGGGACTTGACGGTAGACCGGACTTGACCCCTCACCCCAATCCCACGATACAACCCAGTGGATTTTATCCACGCTTTATCCTCTAAATGCTGTGTGTCAGGCAAGGAAAGTAGCATGTGCATGTACCTTCTTTTCAAAATCATATTGGCTTTTTAATAGACTGTGTATGTGAAACCCATCTGCCCATTAGTACAGATCACCATGTAATTGTGACCTTTAACTTACCTGCTGTACTGTTGACTTTCTTTTTAGCATTGTAATAAACAGACTTCGACATCTCATTAACTAACATGCAGATTTACATTCCACGCAGTTGCTGTTGATCATGAGGTTGTCCTGTAGTGCCGAAGTCACAGGTTATTAAGTAGTAGTCGTACTTCATAGCGTATGCTTTATTCCATCGCAGTTCTTTTAAAACGAGTTTTTTTTTTCCCCCCTCTTCGGAGAGGAACCAAATTTATATGTCTGCAATGCTCCGCAGAACACGATAACAAGATGTAATTTTTTGCTTTAGTCCGACAGATGGTTTGCATTACTTGCCACGGCACAAAGGCCCTTGATACGGAACCAAGGTTGACACATGCAATTGATTATACAGAAATTAAAGTTATGTGTACACAGGTTAGTTTTGTGTATGTTTACACACGTTCAGACTTGTGCCAAGCTTTTTCTTTTTCTTCTTACTATTTCTCTTTCTTCCGCTCTGTGCACGTGCCAGCTTTGGCCATACAAATCAAATAACAATGATGTGGTTTTATTCGCATCTCTACAGTCTCTTGAACAACGATCTGACAACAATTGTTACTTGCCAGATTGCAATGGATTACGTTTTAATTTTTCTTCATTATGTATACTATGTATTTTAGTAGAGAAATCTGGCTCATTTGAGAGCTATTCAACAGATGGCAGCAAGTTCACAGACTTGATATAGAATCAAAGGGGATGAATAGAAAAAGGAAAGGGATTTGGTGGATGAGAGGAGGCAGAAGAGAGTTGAGGTGGAGATTTTGGGAGAAAGCATTGGGTGACCATGGGCAGCACTTTTGAAAGACTGGAGAAGGGGCATGACCTTACATGACAAAGGAAGTCTGCATTTCATAGAGGGATGATTAATTATACAGAGCATTCAACTTGAATTGGTGAGGGTTCAAGGCCATAAGTGAGTTTGGTGAAAACACAGAGCTGATCAACCTGTGTAAGGTGGGCAGGAAGCAGACTTTGGAACTCGGCCTCCTGCAGAGAAATCCTAATCAAATGGACAGCCTTAGACTTTCACTTCCTAGGGAGCATGATGGGAAGTGGCAGCACCAACCCAGAGTGCGGACCCATACTGCATGATAGTTTCGGATGAAGTCTCTGTACACTTTACTGAGCTCTGGGTGGCTCATATCATCCCTGCCATGTGAAAATATTGAGGCATCGACCAGTCTTTGATTGCAGTTTGGCAATATGGTCCCCAAGATATCTTGTGCCAGATTTGTGATGGCTTCAGGGGCTGTACATATTTCAGAGGTTGGCCAGAGAAGTAAATCGGGGTGTTCAAATGAAAAGGGGTGGGGGAGGTGGCAATCTTGCTAATGGACAGAGTGGGAGCATATAATAAGGATTTTCCTGCATTGAAAGACGTGTTCCACATTGCGGTGCAATGACTTGTTTTTTTCAGATCGGCAGAGATGAATGCTGCAGCACCCTGCCTCTGAGAAGTGTGGCGTACTGTTCTTCACAGGACGAAATCATCAGTAAAATGGAACAGAGGCTTTTCCACATTTCTTGCATGTGAATTCTAAAAGTTAAAGCTGCAGACATGTGTTCCATTAACTCAGCGTTTGTCCTGATGGTCCTTCAGCCACTGGTACGTATAGACATGTGCAGGACATTACATTTCTGTCAAACAGCTTGCAAACCTCACGCTGCTCTTCAAGGCTCGCGGTAAGTGTGTGGCTCTACCAGTATGCTGGATTTCAGTAAAGAGCTCTTTCAACACACCTGCATCTCCCAAGACTTAGTTTTTTTTGCTTTTATACCTCCCCGGTATCACATCTCACTTGGGATTGATCCTTTATGGACGCATGGGTTGACACAAGATCGGACCTTTCAAAGAAAAGGCAAAGATCGTACAATGTCGATCATACACTCGAGAACTCTGCCATTGGATGACGTCCTTGATTGATTCTTCTGTCACAAGTTGGTGTTTCGACTTGATGTGAGGAATCTTGGCCTGGTCATATTCCTTCCACTACAATCAAAAAGCATCAGTGACCCAATCAATCAAACAGAAGACCAAGAAGGAACCGAAGAAGTAAAGAGCAAAGATGGAGTCATCAGGAGGAACCTGGATAGGATTCGGGTTTCAGCCGCTATTCCACTGCCCTCAACCCATCCAGGCGCAGCCAAGTGAGGCCTTACAGAAAAATTTCTGCAACAATTCACTTCTCCTGAGAGAGAGATTCCACGAAAGAGGAATAGAGAGTAAAAGAGATGAAAAGAAGAAAAAGCAAGAATTAGAATGAATAAAGAGAATTGTGAAAAAAAATTTAAAGAAGTATGAAAGAAACAAAGAACAAGGAAGTTGGGAAGAACCCAAAGAGATAGATTTCAGCACTTACTCCCCAGGCTCAAATGCAGCACCAGGCACAAGCAATCAGAGGTCCATCAGTGGGGAAGCACAGTCCACACCGCATCAGGATATGGTACAAACATAATGAAACAGTAGAACACGAAGGAGCCCGAAGAAGTAAAGAGCAAAGATGAATATGAGTTCCCTTAATTACCAGGACATTGCAGGAGGAGGCCATTCGGCCCATCAAAGCTTGAGTAATGGTTGCCAACATGTGGTTCTTTGTCCGTGCTCTATCCTTTTTAAATGCTGAACATCAAGCAAGGAAGCAGCACTTACCCATTTTGAAAGTCTTTGGTATGACCTGTCGGGATGGGGTTGGAACCATACTGACCTCCCAGACTCATAGCGGACGCTCTAACCCATTACACCACCGAGTCTAGTTTTTAAAATATACCTGCTCCTTCATTTATTTTATTTTTCCTTGTTAAATCAATCGTTCTGTAGAAGTCTAGCTCAAGGAAATTGATGAAACGGTCAATAACTTAGCCAGAACTTTATGGTGACAGCTACCTCTCTGTGTAGCATTGTGAGTGAACTGCTTACTGTAGACATGCTGTCAAACATATCACACAATTGGGGCATATTTGCATCTTCCCTTTCCTCCTTCCTGTGCCCCCCCAACGACCCCAATATGTATCTTACATTATTTTAAATCTTCCCCCTTACTCCCCTCAACCTTCTCCCCCTTCCCCAGCCCCTACCCCCTTTATCCTGACATCACCCATTCACCCAAGTGCATCATAGGTATATACCCTCTTGTGGGGTTGACCTCAATGGCCATAATTTTTACCCTGTGTCGTAAATATAATCTCATCTTGGTCTCGTCCTCCTCGTTCCAAGAAAATACAATCACTAAACTGACCCCTAAAGTGAGACGTTGACCCATAAACTCCATTATACCCCAATTCACCTGAAGATGCCCTTTGCACACCTTGCACACCTTGCACAGTGAATGTGGTGTGCCCTTTGCCAACTTCTTACTCTGTTGTTTTTTTTCATTTGATGCCTTTAATCTCCGACGTTGGTTATCGATGAAACGTCTCACCAGGTGTTTCGTGCTTATTAATCTTTCAGAAGGCGTCGAGCATCCTTAATCTTCTTCCGAGACTTCGTCACAACCCGTTAATCAACCAGATCATCCGCCTTAGTATCTAAATTTGTAACCGATTTATACTCATTTGTCGTCGTCTTATCTCGGGATCTCCACTTCGAATCTGTCCTCTAAATCTTGCTTTGGATATATCCATTTATTAAGTAGTCAAAACGTGGGATTTTTGACTCCCCCACTCCCCCCCCCCCACTCCCTTTTCCCTCCACCTTCTACTCGTGCTCCATACGTGCATGATGCTCTTCCATTTTCTTCCTTCCCCTGCCTTGCTCCTTCCGCTCTCTCTTATCACCTTCCATTCTCTCCTTTCTAATTCTAAATGTTCGCAATTTGTATGTCACGATACGTAATAAATAAACAGCTCCTTACAAGCCTTTTGAGATGAGGTGGGGTAGAGAAGACATCTATTTATCCTGGTGAGTCATATATTACCTCCTCCACCGAATGTGGATAGAGATAACGTTTTCACCCCTATCTGTCTGTTTGTTACTTGCAAAATTTTCAAGTATATTGGTCGGTCCCGTGTGTTATTCTGTGTGTGTCTGTTTGCTTGTCTGTCTGTCTGTCTGTCCTGTGTCTGTGTCTGTATGTCAATTGCCTACGGGTCACAATTTTAATCCGATCTGGACGTACTCACCACTGGTGGAGTTCATCTTAAGCAAGAAGCCATTTTGATTTTGAGGTGAAAAGGTCAAAAGGTCAGCATAGGCCAAAGGTCAATAACTTTGTCAAATTTCTAAAATCTCCAATTTTCATCCAATCGCCTTGAAATTTGAAGATGCATTTCATATCAGGTCACTGAATTCAACCACCAATTGTTTTTGAGACAAACATATAGGCCAAAAGGTCAACATTAGGCCAAAGTCAACACTCAGTAAAAATTCTAAAATCCTCATTTTCATCCGATTGACTTTAAATTTGAAGAGGATTTGCAGATTTGGTCATTTAATTCAACCAACCAATTGTTTTAAAGGTCAAATTTGTTTTCGGGTTTCACAGTATCGTGCTATGCACGTCTTTCTTGTTTGTCTGTCTGTTTTTTACTTACGAAATCTAAAGATTTCGTAAGTATATTGATCGCTTTCGACTCTGTTTGTTACTTACGAAATCTTTAGATTTCGTAAGTATGTTGATGACTTCCGTCATCTGTTTGTGTGTTTGTTTGTTTGTGTGTGTGTGTGGTGGTGTTTGTGTGTTTGTTTTGTAGGCAACGATAACTCGAGAACGGAAGAAGCTACCGATGTCAAATTACACCACGTGATTCAGGAGGGTGGTGGCTAGTGCTGATTAGATTTTGGTCAAAATTGGTCAAAGGTCAAGGTCCAGTGAGGTCAAACATTCGATTTTTGATGGTTTGTAACAGAATCATCGTAGAAACTTCTGGTTTGCGTCGCTACCTTCTCTAGAGACAGCTTTTAATTAGACAAACGTCAGAGGTCAAGTTGACGATTTCGTAAGTACCAGTCTATGACTGCTTGTTGTGTGTGTGTTTTGTAGGCACGATAACTCGAGAACGGAGAAGCTAGCAATGTCAAATTACAACCATGTGATCAGGAGGGTGATGGCTAGTGCTGATTAGATTTTGGTCAAAATCGGTCAAAAGGTCAAGGTCACAAGTGAGGTCAAACATTCGATTTTGATTGGTTGGTAACAAGCATCATCGTAGAAACTTCTGGTTTGCGTTGCTAACCTTCTCTAGAGACAGCTTTTATTAGACAAGGTCAGAGGTCAAGTTGACGATTTCGTAAGTAGCAGTCTATGACTGCTTGTTACTTACGAAATCTAAAGATTTCGTAACTATATTGATGACTTCCGTCCTCTGTTTGTGTGTTTGTTTTGTGTGTGTGTTTGTGTGTTTGTTTGTAGGCACGATAACTCGAGAACGGAAGAAGCTACCAATGTCAAATTAAACCACGTGATTCAGGAGGGTGATGGCTAGCGCTGATTAGATTTTGGTCAAAATCGGTCAAGAGGTCAAGGTCACAGTGAGGTCAAACATAATTCCGTAAATTCATGTGGAGAAATGGAGTATTTTTGCTTGGTCGAAGTTATGAGTTCGTTTTAAACTTCGTTTTAATTTTGTCTTCGGTTTTTGCGATCACTTAGGACGCCTAACACTCGGTTGTCGAAATTCTGGTAAAATCGGATGTTTTTGGAGACGTTTTAAGATTGTATAAAAAAATATTTCACCGCCGCGTCACGGCTCGTCACGTGGTGCAGCGCGCTCGAGCAGACGCGTCGTTGAGTTACGTTAAGGTTTTGCGTGTGAGCGCTGACGGTGTTTTCGATAAAGATGGTGTTGTTAAAGTAATTTTTTATCCCAATAAAGGTTATCGTCGCATGCCTGACTCGCTAAGCCGTCGGATTATGTAAAGATTGTTGGTGATGGCCGAATATTACGGTTTTGTGGACTTTGATAAAATAATATTAAATAATTGCGTGAGAAATGGAGATTTTTGCTTTGGTCGACGTTACGATTTTTGATGGTTTGGTACAGAATCATCGTAGAAACTTCTGGTTTGGCGTCGCTACCTTCTCTAGAGACAGCTTTTTATTAGACAGGTCTGCGACGATAACCTTTATTGGGATAAAAAATTACTTTTAAACACCATCTTTATCGAAAACACCGTCAGCGCTCACACGCAAAACCTTAACGTAACTCAACGACGCGTCTGCTCGAGCGCGCTGCACCACGTGACGAGCCGTGACGCGGCGGGTGAAATATTTTTTTATTACAATCTTAAAACGTCTCCAAAACATCCGATTTTTACCAGAATTTCGACAACCGAGTGTTAGGCGTCCTAAGTGATCGCAAAAACCGAAGAACAAATTAAAATCGAAGTTAAAACGAACTCATAACTTCGACCGAAGCAAAAATACTCCATTTCTCCACATGAATTTACGGAATTATGTTTGACCTCACTGTGACCTTGACCTTTGACCGATTTTGACCAAAATCTAATCAGCGCTAGCCATCACCCTCCTGAATCACGTGGTTAATTTGACATTGTAGCTTCTTCCGTTCTCGAGTTATCGTGCCTACAAACAAACACACAAACACACACACAAACAAACACACAAACAGAGACGAAGTCATCAATATAGTTACGAAATCTTTAGATTTCGTAAGTAACAAGCAGTCATAGACTGTACTTACGAAATCGTCAACTTGACCTCTGACCTGTCTAATAAAAGCTGTCTCTAGAGAAGGTAGCACGCAAACCAGAAGTTTCTACGATGATGCTGTACCAAACCATCAAAAATCGAATGTTTGACCTCACTGTGACCTTGAACCTTGACCGATTTTGACCAAAATCTAATCAGCACTAGCCATCACCCTCCTGAATCACATGGTGTAATTTGACATTGCTAGCTTCTTCCGTTCTCGAGTTATCGTGCCTACATGAACAAACACACAAACAGATGACGGAAGTCATCAACATACTTACGAAATCTAAAGATTTCGTAAGTAACAAACAGAGTCCGAAAGCGATCAATATACTTACGAAATCTTTAGATTTCGTAAGTAAAAAACAGACAGACAAACAAGAAAGACGTGCATAGCACGATACTTGTGAAATCCCGAAAACAAATTTGACCTTTAAAACAATTGGTGGTTGAATTAAATGACCAAATCTGCAAATCCTCTTCAAATTTAAAGTCAATCGGATGAAAATTGAGGATTTTAGAATTTTTACTGAGTTGTTGACCTTTGGCCTATGTTGACCTTTTGGCCTATATGTTTGTCTCAAAAACAATTGGTGGTTGAATTCAGTGACCTGATATGAAAATCATCTTCAAATTTCAAGGCGATTGGATGAAAATTGGAGATTTTAGAAATTTGACAAAGTTATTGACCTTTGGCCTATGCTGACCTTTTGACCTTTTCACCTCAAAATCAAAATGGCTTCTTGCTTAAGATGAACTCCACCAGGTGGTGAAGTACGTCCAGATCGGATTAAAATTGTGACCCGTAGGCAATTGACATACAGACACAGACACAGACAGACAGACAGACAGACAAGCAAACAGACACACACAGAATAACACACGTGACCGACCAATATACTTGAAAATTTTGCAAGTAACAAACAGACAGATAGGGGTGAAAACGTTATCTCTATCCACATTCGGTGGAGGAGGTAAATATATGACTCACCAGGATAAATAGATGTTCTTCTCTACCCCACCCTCATCTCAAAAGGCTTGTAAGGAGCTGTTTATTTATTACGTATCGTGACATACCAATTGAGAACATTAGAATTAGAAAAGGAAGAGAATGGAAGGTGATAAGAGAGAGCGGAAGGAGCAAGGCAGGGGAAGGAAGAAAATGGAAGAGGCATCATGCACGTATGGAGCACGAGTAGAAGGTGGAGGGAAAAGGGTAGTGGGGGGGGGGGGGGGGAGTCAAAAATCCCACGTTTTTGACGTACTTAATAAATGGATATTCCAAAGCAAGATTTAGAGGACAGATTCGAAGTGGAGATCCCGAGATAAGACGACGACAAATGAGTATAAATCGGTACAAAGTTTAGATACTAAGGCGGATGATCTGGTTGATTAACGGGTTGTGACGAAGTCTCGGAAGAAGATTAAGGATGCTCGACGCCTTCTGAAAGATTAATAAGCACGAAACACCTGGTGAGACGTTTCATCGATAACCAACGTCGGAGATTAAAGAGCATCAAATGAAAAAACAACAGAGTAGAAGTTGGCAAAGGGCACACCACATTCACTGTGCAAGGTGTGCAAGGTGTGCAAAGGGCATCTTCAGGTGAATTGGGGTATAATGGAGTTTATGGGTCAACGTCTCACTTTAGGGGTCAGTTTAGTGATTGTATTTTTCTGGAACAGGAGGACGAGACCAAGATGAGATTATATTTACGACACAGGGTAAAAATTATGGCCCATTGAGGTCAACCCCACAAGAGGGTCATATACCTATGATGCACTTGGGTGAATGGGTGATGTCAGGATAAGGGGGGTAGGGGCTGGGGAAGGGGGAGAAGGTTGAGGGGAGTAAGGGGGGAAGATTTAAAATAATGTAAGATACATATTGGGGGTCGTTGGGGGGGGGGCACAGGGAAGGGAGGAAAGGGAAGATGCAAATATGCCCCCAATTGTGTGATATGGTTTGACAGCATGTCTACAGTAAGCAGTTCACTCACAATGCTACACAGAGGAGGTAGCTGTCACCCATAAAGTTCTGGCTAAGTTATTGACCGTTTCATCAATTTCCTTGAGCTAGACTTCTACAGAACGATTGATTTAACAAGGAAAAAATAAAATAAATGAAGGAGCAGGTATATTTAAAAACTAGACTCGGTGGTGTAATGGGTAGAGCGTCCGCTATGAGTCTGGGAGGTCAGTATGGTTCCAACCCCATCCCGACAGGTCATACCAAAGACTTTCAAAATGGTAAGTGCTGCTTCCTTGCTTGATGTTCAGCATTTAAAAAGGATAGAGCACGGACAAAGAACCACATGTTGGCAACCATTACTCAAGCTTGATGGGCCGAATGGCCTCCTCCTGCAATGTCCTGGTAATTAAGGGAACTCATATTCATCTTTGCTCTTTACTTCTTCGGGCTCCTTCGTGTTCTACTGTTTCATTATGTTTGTACCATATCCTGATGCGGTGTGGACTGTGCTTCCCCACTGATGGACCTCTGATTGCTTGTGCCTGGTGCTGCATTTGAGCCTGGGGAGTAAGTGCTGAAATCTATCTCTTTGGGTTCTTCCCAACTTCCTTGTTCTTTGTTTCTTTCATACTTCTTTATAATTTTTTTCACAATTCTCTTTATTCATTCTAATTCTTGCTTTTTCTTCTCTTTCATCTCTTTTACTCTCTATTCCTCTCTTTCGTGGAATCTCTCTCTCAGGAGAAGTGAATTGTTGCAGAAATTTTTCTGTAAGGCTCACTTGGCTGCGCCTGGATGGGTTTGAGGGCAGTGGAATAGCGGCTGAAACCCGAATCCTATCCAGGTTCCTCCTGATGACTCCATCTTTGCTCTTTACTTCTTCGGGTTCCTTCTTGGTCTTCTGTTTGATTGATTGGGTCACTGATGCTTTTTGATTGTAGTGGAAGGAATATGACCAGGCCAAAGATTCCTCACATCAAGTCGAAACACCAACTTGTGAACAGAAGAATCAATCAAGGACGTCATCCAATGGCAGAGTTCTCGAGTGTATGATCGACATTGTACGATCTTTGCCTTTTCTTTGAAAGGTCCGATCTTGTGTCAAACCCATGCGTCCATAAAGGATCAATCCCAAGTGAGATGTGATACCGGGGAGGTATAAAAGCAAAAAAAACTAAGTCTTGGGAGATGCAGGTGTGTTGAAAGAGCTCTTTACTGAAATCCAGCATACTGGTAGAGCCACACACTTACCGCGAGCCTTGAAGAGCAGCGTGAGGTTTGCAAGCTGTTTGACAGAAACTGTAATGTCCTGCACATGTCTATACGTACCAGTGGCTGAAGGACCATCAGGACAAACGCTGAGTTAATGGAACACATGTCTGCAGCTTTAACTTTAGAATTCACATGCAAGAAATGTGGAAAAGCCTCTGTTCCATTTTACTGATGATTTCGTCCTGTGAAGAACAGTACGCCACACTTCTCAGAGGCAGGGTGCTGCAGCATTCATCTCTGCCGATCTGAAAAAAACAAGTCATTGCACCGCAATGTGGAACACGTCTTTCAATGCAGGAAAATCCTATTATATGCTCCCACTCTGTCCATTAGCAAGATTGCCACCTCCCCCCACCCCTTTTCATTTGAACCCCCGATTTACTTCTCTGGCCAACCTCTGAAATATGTACAGCCCCTGAAGCCATCACAAATCTGGCACAAGATATCTTGGGTGGACCATATTGCCAAACTGCAATCAAAGACTGGTCGATGCCTCAATATTTTCCACATGGCAGGGATGATATGAGCCACCCAGAGCTCAGTAAAGTGTACAGAGACCTTCATCCGAAACTATCATGCAGTATGGGTCCGCACTCTGGGTTGGTGCTGCCACTTCCCATCATGCTCCCTAGGAAGTGAAAGTCTAAGGCTGTCCATTTGATTAGGATTTCTCTGCAGGAGGCCGAGTTCCAAAGTCTGCTTCCTGCCCACCTTACACAGGTTGATCAGCTCTGTGTTTTCACCAACTCACTTATGGCCTTGAACCCTCACCAATTCAAGTTGAATGCTCTGTATAATTAATCATCCCTCTATGAAATGCAGACTTCCTTTGTCATGTAAGGTCATGCCCCTTCCTCCAGTCTTTCAAAAAGTGCTGCCCATGGTCACCCAATGCTTTCTCCCAAAATCTCCACCTCAACTCTCTTCTGCCTCCTCTCATCCCACCAATCCCTTTCCTTTCTGCTATTCATCCCCTTTGATTCTATATCAGTCTGTGAACTTGCTGCCATCTGTTGAATAGCTCCTCAAATGAGCCCAGATTTCTCTACTAAAATACATAGTATACATAAATGAAGAAAAATTAAAACGTAATCCATTGCAATCTGGCAAGGTAACAATTGTTGTCAGATCGTTTTCAAGAGACTGTAGAGATGCGAATAAAACCACATCATTGTTATTTGATTTGTATGGCCAAGCTGGCACGGTGCACAGAGCGGAAGAAAGAGAAATAGTAAGAAGAAAAAGAAAAAGCTTGGCACAAGTCTGAACGTGTAAACATACACAAAACTAACCTGTGTACACATAACTTTAATTTCTGTATAATCAATTGCATGTGTCAACCCTTGGTTCCGTATCAAGGGCCCTTTGTGCGTGGCAAGGTAATGCAAACCATCTGTCGGACTAAAGCAAAAATTACATCTTGTTATCGGTGTTCTGCGGAGCATTGCAGACATATAAATTGGTTCCTCTCCGAAGAGGGGGGAAAAAAAAAACTCGTTTTAAAAGAACTGCGATGGAATAAAGCATACGCTATGAAGTACGACTACTACTTAATAACCTGTGACTTCGGCACTACAGGACAACCTCATGATCAAACAGCAACTGCGGTGGAAATGTAAATCTGCATGTAGTTAATGAGATGTCGAAGTCTGTTTATTACAATGCTAAAAAGAAAGTCAACAGTACAGCAGGTAAGTTAAAGGTCACAATTACATGGTGATACTGTACTAATGGGCAGATGGGTGTCACATACACAGTCTATTAAAAAGCCAATATGATTTTGAAAAGAAGGTACATGCACATGCTACTTCCTTGCCTGACACACAGCATTTAGAGGATAAAGCGTGGATAAAATCCACTGGGTTGGTATCGTGGGATTGGGGTGAGGGGTCAAGTCCGGTCTACCGTCAAGTCCCGTGTTGTCTGTCTATGTTCACCGACAACATCTCCTCTGCAAGCCTTATAAAACAATAAATAAAATATTTTTGAAAAATTGAATTACTCGAACAGACATTGTGATGAGAAAACAAAAGAACACTCAATCTATCTATAATGGAGCAAATGTGTGTTTGGCCATCTCTGATATATTATGTGTGTATACTAATAAAAGGCAATGTGTGTGTCAATGTGTCCATGTGTCTGTCTCCTCCATAACTCCAAAACCAGAAAATCTAGCAGCCTGAAATTTTGCATGCACACAAATAAAGCTCCAAGGAATTGCAGCAGTGAAAATTAGGTGTTTGGGTTAATTAAAACACCCCTTTTGAAGATAATTAACGGCATTATTTAACTATATCCTTCATCAGGCGATCCTCAGCATCCTTGCTCTTAAGGCGTTTCCTGGGTAATCTCGCTGAGGTCTGAAGCCGCCATGTTTTTTTACCTGCTCAACAATGCCTCAACTTGGAACAGGCCGCAATGATTTCTGAACGATAGTTATTTTTTCACTTTCTTCACTCATTTCGAATGCCTGTTCATCATAGCTACAAATCGTTGTATACATTGCTTTTGTAAGTACTATCGTTTTCAAATTCGGAGCTTTGAGTGATTTAATGCATTTTACGATAGGATTTTCCACGATCTACTCTCACGGACTAATTAAAGTATATTGCTGCGGTGCTGGTGGTTGAGGTTAAACCCCCGACCCAAATTGTGGTGACGGGAGGTTAACACCGCCAGCCCGGATCGCCGAGCGGTTCTTCTTAGGAGGCGGACACGTTGATCCTCGGAGATTATGGACATTCGGAGATCCTCGGAGATTATCCCCAGGGGTGGGGCACGGCACTGGCGGAACAACGGAGGCACAGATGGACACACGGGGTTTTATACTCGAACCCCACGACAAATACATGGACACATCAACTTAAAATAAATGCGGGAATTTAATGACAAAATAAATATTTACAAGGGACAATAACTCAAAAGATAATGATAATAACGTAAAGTAAATAAATACTAAAGTCGAGGCGCCTCTACACACAGATATGAATACAGACAAGGGGAAATAAAATAAAAGCAAATGCTTCTTTTATGCTGGTACTTACCTTGGTTTAACGATGGTCTTTGTGGACCTTAGAATCGCGGAGCTTCGTCCTGCACGTGTAGACGCGCCCAAAATATGGCTCTCTCGCAGTGGGAAAAACGTAGGTCAGGCAATTCATGAGCGGTATTCAACACCAAGGCTCAGAGACCCCGTGTGGCTTCTTTTCACAAGCGAACATGCCGACCGTTCCTCTCTTACACCCGGTCTGTCCACAACGATCGCCCACATGATTAGATGATTTCTGAGACCCTGTGACCAGGCCACGAGGCACGCTCTCCTTCCCTCCTCAGAAATGTACACACTTCACAGCTCAGCCGAACAGTCATTGGCTAGCGTCTTGCTCAGTAAGCAAGCCAATTCACCTCAGCACGAATACAAGAATCGTGTCATCTTCTTCAAGCGTCGAAGGAAAGCTAGCTGTAAAACCCTGTTCTTACAGGCCATCTCCTAGCTACGTTCTCTCTCTCGACCACGTGTGTTCCTCACTCCGCACTCATGCATTCCTCCTGATCTCTCTCTCTCTCTCTCTGACATCACACCGAACAACCGTTCACCTCCGGGGCATGGCTTGCATGCAAGAAACCCGGAACGGTGGGGCCTCCGCCCACTCAGCCCGTTTGGCTAGCTTTTTGTTAGAGTTGTTGTTATGAAACGCAACTCCATCTTTGCTGGTTTGTAAAACAAAAACATCGGGAAAAGTCACAGGGGGGCAATTACATACTGGGGGAACTTATCATGATTCTGAGATAGCCATGGAAAAATGGCACGATAAGGTGGAACGCCGCTCAAGCTGCTGTATATACCCCTTTCCAATGCGGAAAAGGTAATAAAACAGGGATTCCTCCGCACTTTTTGCAATTGAGGCTAAAGCAACATAGGCTAAGCGAGTGTGAAAAAAACAGGGAGTCCTCTTACTCTTACTACATGGTACACATCTCAAAAAGTTGTGCAAGAGCAGGTTATCTCAAAAAGTTGTGGACGGATTTGGTTGAAATTTGGAGGGCAAGTTGGGTGTGTGACAAGGACGAACTGATTGGTTTTTTGGTGAAGATCCAGATCCGGATCTGACGACTAGAATTTTGAAAGTGATTCTTCACCATTGAGCGATAGGGCCAAAAACGATATCTACCACGATATCTCAAAAAAGTTGTAGACAGATTTGGCAGAAACTTGGTGGTCACATTGGGTGTGTGACAAGGAAGAATTGATTCAATTTTGGTGAAGACCCAAATTCGGATCCGGATACGAGAATTATTTAATTTTTAAAGTGATTCTTCACCATTGAGAGATATGGCCAAAAACAATATATACAGTACTGCAGCATGACATTTCAAAAATGTAATGGGCTGGTATGTTCTCATGGATCAGTCATTGCGTGGCGGAGGTATGTGCTCTACCGAGTGCCCTTCTAGTTTGAATTGAAATTACGAGTGTTTCCCACCATTTCTCACCATGCTTGATTAAACCCCATGTAGTAGAAAGAACTGTGTATTGACTTATTTTGGGGGGGGGGGTTGGTCAGAGATCGTGCTCCTGAGGGTAATTAGCCTAAGCGGTTGATTGGCCTCTGATCGACGATAGAGTGTGGCTCGTAACGTTGGTTCGCTCGGCCAATTGTCATCCATTGCACAGCCGCTGGCACGGTTCCCTGGTAAACCAGCCCTGAGTGCGAAGATCCGACCGAAAGTGAATGTTGCAGATGGCGTTCGTGGTGTTTTTATCGGCATATCAGCCTGTCGGAGTTATCACAATATATACGAGCGCAAAAAGTTCCTGTGCATCATTTACACCGAAGTGAAATGAGAATTGAAAACAAACACATCACGTTGTTTGGTCATATCAATATTTAGTGTTTCATAAACATGAAATCGACATGAGAATGTCAACACGTGTGCAAGACATGTCTCCAGAGGCTCGAAGAGGGGTGCGGTCAAAAGTCAGTTAACAACTCAGTATCGGGTGTGACTACCATTTGCGTTGACAAACGCTTGGCAATCGTGCCTCATTGAGGATACAAGATGGTTGAAGAAGGCTTGAGGGATGTCATTCGAGATCTGTACCAAGGCCGCCGCAGTTGGGCCAACGTCGCTGGCTGGTTTCGAAAATGGTGCAATCATTGTTCCATTTCATCCCACACATGTTCCAATGGAGAAAGATCAGGTAAAACAGCTGGCCAGGGAAGTGTGGGAATGTTCTGTTGTGCAATGAAGTCGGTGACCACTGGTGCAACATGACACACGTTATCCTGTTGAAGTGTGATGTGACATCCATCAACCTGCAGGAACAGGAGGATGTGAGGAGGAAGAGCTTCATCACGAGACCGAATACCTGTCAAATTGCCATTAATGACCTCCAGCTGGGTTCTGTGATGTGCGGTGTTGCCTCCCCAAACCATAACACTTCCACCGCCGAACAACAAATGTTGCAGAACACATACATCAGCATAACGTTCCCCTTCCCATCGATAAATGTGACAACGGCCATCACGACTGTCAAGATGGAACCTTGACTCATCTGTAAAGAGGACAGCAGCCCTATCTTGTCTCCTGAACCTCAGATGTGTCTCCACCAAGCTATGCATGCATTTCAATGACTTGGAAACAAAATCAGACGTACTGCTGGATGTCGTGGTCAGATGTTATGCTTGTGTAACCGATTCGCGACTGTTCTGGCACTGATGGGCCACAAGTCAGGAATACCATGACCTGTCAAACTTGCTGTCTGGAACCAATTCCTAAGGTGCACGAACCGGATATGATTATCCTGCCAATGTGACATTTCATGTGGTCACCCAGAACATGGACGGTCTCGGACGTTGACAGTTTGTTGATAATGTCTCCAGTGACCGTACAGAGACATGACAGAAGTAAATAGACACCTTAAATTTCTTCATTTCATCTGTCTAATGTAAGTTTTACTCAGTGATTTGCACTAATATTTAACTATTTATTTGCAGAAACGAGTTCCTGGGTCTTGTATGACAATTAACTATTCCTCGAACCCAGGGAGCATACGACTTACAAGGACGTACAAGGACTTATAAGGAAATCGAACACAGGTGGAGGCCATTCAGCCCATCATGCCTGCGTGAACACCACACTAATTTATCTACACAAGATCCAAGGAAGAAAATGCAAATTAAAAAAAGTTAATTAATTATTTATTATTATATATTTTTTTCATTTTTCTTCTTCCCTTCAGGGGAGGGGGCATGGGCCTGGCCAAAAACATACAACATCAACCACACAACCCCCCTCGACAAGATCCCCAACAGCACTCCGTACACATGCACACAATCACCCGTCAATGCTCAAACTACCAAAAAGTCCTGTCAACATCCCTATACCCCTCTATCTCCATAACTTTCAGGTACCTATCTAATTCTAATTTAAACTTATCTACTTTATCTGCTGCCACTACTTTTCCAGGGAGACCATTCCATGCATTAACTACTCTCTGAGTGAAAGTCCCCTGCCTTGCTACCATCTTAACTCTCCTCTTCTTTACTCTCAGGATATGGCCCCTGGTCCTATCACTATCTACTCTGTTGAATAATTCATCTGCACTTATTTTGTCTTTACCTTTCATGATCTTAAATATCTCCATCATATCTCCTCGGAACCGCCTCCTTTCTAGTGTACAAAGCTCTGTCTCCTTCAGCCGCTCCTCAAAGCTGAGTCTAGCTAGGCCTGGAATCAATCCAGTAGTCCTGCGCTGAACCCTCAATGGCATCTATATCCTTCCTGAAGGCCCTGTAAAACCTTGACGATTTAGCCAGCGTATGCCTGACGTATGCAAAATTTGGCTAAAACGCTGGCACACGTCGAATACGTTATGGGTAAGTTTGTATAGCTTAAGAGCACGCTGGCATATGTCGTAGTACGCTGGCATACGTCGTAGTACGCTGGCATACGTCGTAGTACGCCGAGGTGTTAGACAAATTTTCCATGCTTGAACTTTTCGATGTATGCCAGCGTATGACTCACACGTTCCGCATAACGCTGGCATAAGTTGTAGGCATGTTACGCGATCGTTGACACACGTCGACACACGTTACTTGTAAGTTACTCATAAGTCGAAACACGTCGGGTAATGTTTAGCGTACCCGAAACTTATTTCTAACCTATGAGTAACGTGTTGTGGGCACGTTATGCGATCGTTGATCACACGTCGACACACGTTACTTGTACGTTACTCATAAGTCGAAACACGTCAATGTAATGGTCAGCGTCAGTGTTCCAGACTCCCTGGTTGTTTTTTTTTTCTTCTTCTTCGGTATGACGGTGATGTTAATACTTCGATTTCTAGTGCGGTTATGATATAATATAATTAATAGGCTGCCGCTCAACGATTTAAATCATAACCGCACTAGAAATCGAAGTGTCAACATCACCGTCATACCGAAGAAAAAAAAAAACCAGGGAGTCTGGAACACTGACGCTAACCATTACCTTGACATGTTTCGACTTATGAGTAACGTACAAGTAACGTGTGTCGACGTGTGTCAACGATCGCGTAACGTGCCTACAACTTATGGCCAGCGTATGCGGAACGTGTGTCATACGCCGAGTACGTCGAGAAATTTCAACATGCTGAAAATTTCTCGACGTACTTGGCGTATGCAGACGTATGCCAGCGTACTACGACGTATGCCAGCGTGCTCTTAACGTATACAAAACTTACCCATAACGTATTCGACGTGTGCCAGCTTGGTTCAGCAAATTTTTCATACGTCGGCATACGCTGGCTAAAACGTCAAGGTGTGACAGCGCTTCACACTTCGATGTCTAGTGCGGTTATAATTTGAATCGTCGAGCCGCAGCCTATGAATTGCCTACGCCACGTGATCGTCGGCGATACGCTGCCGCGTTGACATAAGTTAGACTATCATTGGGCATAGGTTGTGAACGCCGACAACACGCTCAGCATTCGTTGGTATAAGTTATCTATATGTCATTTTAACATTCTGTGTACGTTACTAATACGTTATGCATACGTCCAACAGGTTATTATACGCCCAAACTTTTTAAAAAAAAAAAATCAATAGTTCAGCGTACGCCACAGGCGTTTTACATACATTTTGAGACCTTGCCATACGCTGGCTAAAACGTCAAGGTGTGACAGGGCCCTGAGTTGTGGTGACCAAAACTGTACACAGTATTCTAGATGTGGCCTCACTAAATTCCTGTGCAATGTTAACACCACCTGTTTTGATTTATAAATGATCCCCCTCTGAATACAACCTAAAACCCTATTTGCTTTACCCATTGCTGCCTGGCACTGTGCTGCCTGCTTACCTGCCGTATCTATTACCACCCCCAGATCCTTCTCCTGTGTGACACACTCCAAAATTACCCCTTGCATCATGCTAATCTCTATTTTCATTGTTCTTTCCCCATCCCCAACACTTTACACTTGCTCAGGTTAAATTCCATCTGCCAATCTTTTTGCCCCCAATCTATACAAGTATCAATACTTTCCTGAATCTGATCACCACCCCCTCTGCTATCCATCCTATCTCCAAGCTTTGTGTCATCTGCAAATTTGGAAAGCTTACTCTTTACCCCATTATCCAAATTGTTGATGCTAAATCATTGAATAGTTATGCGTTCGAGTACTGAACCCTGAGATTCCCCACTACTTACATCCTCCGAGCAAGACATCCTCCTACTCACAGCCACTCTTTGCTTCCTACCATTAAGCCAGTTTGCAATCCAATTAGTTACCT
>CM068955.1:76600300-76617527 GCA_035128595.1 Eptatretus atami | reverse complement strand
TGGCAACATCAACTCTCCGATGTACATTTCTATCCTTAAGGATGGATGTCTCCCTGTCTTCTCCACTGGCAGATAGTCAAAAATGATACTCTGTTCATGGAAGATGGAGCTCCATGCCACACTCCAAAAAAGACCAAAGAATGGCAGGACAGAAATGGGGATCAAGCGACTTCCACGGCCAAATCAGTCTCCTGACATGAATCCCATTGAACACCTCTGGGCCATATTGGATCGAACTGTGCGGAAAAGTCCAGGAAACCAACATCATGGGCAGAATTGCAAACCTTTTGCGTGAAGCCTGGGCAGAAATCCCACAAGAGAAAATTTCGGAACTCATTAGTTCAATGCCTGAAATAATAAAAGCGTTGAAATCTGCAAATGGCAAGTCCACAAAATATTAGTGTTTGTATTAAAATGGATCAAATATTCTTCAAATGTGAAATAAATAAATTCTTTTAAAATCATGGTGTCTATTTACTTTTGTCATGTCTCTGTATGGTGTTCCAATGAACACCAAAACACCTTGCCACAACGTTTTGTGGCATTCCTGACTCAAGCATGCCAATAGCACGTAGACGTTCATTTTTTGGAAATGGCGTGGCATCTAGTATATTCACGGGAAATTCTGGATATTCACGGGTAAACTGGAGAACATGTCGAGGCACATGTTACTGACATGTACCCCAGCAATATAATGGCCAGGCATCATTTTGTATAACTTTTCATATCACTGACTCACTTACTCACTCACTGACTGATATTAAAGATCGGTACCTTCTGGGTGACGTAGAAAGCTGAAATTTTGTGTACCAATGGACATCGAAGCCAGTACACTGGGGGAAATCCACAAAAGAAAATATAAATAAATGAAAACAACAATGAAAAAAACTAGAGGGGGAGCACTCGGGAGAGTGCAAAACCTCCGCCGCCAATACTGCTGGGTTCCACTTCAAGTGAACCTTATATCTTATTCATTAAATATGATGTCAACAGTGCTGACAGAGTTATAGTTCTTTCTCCAACATTTTTTTTTTTTGGGGGGGGGGGGGGGGTTGGAAATCACTTTAAACATGTAGAAATGCAAAAAAAAAAATTCAAATATTTTTTCAAAATGGCCGCCATAGCGGCCATATTGGACTTTGGACCAAGTCCAAAATCTAATGGCATGATCCTTGGACCATACCTACCCCCCACCAAGTTTCGTCGAAATCCGTCGAGGAGTTTTCCGTAATACTGTTCACAAACAAAACCAACAAACAGAAAGGGGTGAAAACAGTAACCTCCATCCATCTTCGAAGATGGCGGAGGTTAAAAATGAAAAAAATGCAGGTGACCGTCCCGAGACAATGGGGAAGCACAGTAATTTTGTGTGCCAATGAACATCGAAGCCGATACACCAGGAAAAATCACAGAACTGTTGAAAGGCATCCATAAATGAAAATATAAATAAATGAAAAAACAAGACATAAAAATAAATAAATGAAAATTAAAATGCGGGTGAGCGACCCGAGACAATGGGGAAGCACGGTTGGTATGCTTACACAATGTGGAAGCATACTCCGCTAGTCTATATATTACGAGCGAGGGTCAGCTAGTATCTATATTACTCCAATAATTTAATAATAATAATAATAATAATAATAGATAAGTTTAAATTGGAATCAGATGGGTACTACCTGGAAGTATTAGATGTAGAGGAGTAGAAGGATGTTGGCAGGACTTTTAGGTTGCTGGAGCATGGATGAGTGATTGTGTGCATGTGTGTGGAGTGGTGTTCGTGGGGATCTTGTCAAGGGGCGGTATGTGTTTGATATGTTTCTCACCCAAGAACCACTTTCACCCACTCTCTCACCCTATGCCCCCAAAAGAAAAAAACTCCAAAAAAAAATCTACAAAAAAAAACACAGAAAGAACGACAAAAAACTACCAAAAAAAACTGCACAAAAAGTCAAAACACAAAAAATAATTTGCATTTTCCTTTTTGGTCTGGTGTCAATGTGGCGCCGGCAAGATAGGCCAAATGGCCTCCTCTTGCATCTAGATTCCTTGTGAGTCCTTGTGAATTAAATGATTGGTCCTGCCACAACACACCATCTTGTCAAAAAGCTTAAACTGCACATGCGCATTTGCCCCACAATTGCTCTGCAAAGTTATTTTCACAAGGGGAAGATCAACACAATAAAACTTGCAATTCTTAAACAAATCGATGTGAAAACATTAAATACGGCTACTTTCAGCAAGCTGAGAAAACTGTTATGCATGACACTCACATCATGTAGAACGGAGAAGTCCTGATGTAAACACTGAACACCTAAATGCTGCAAAACTTTTTCATAAATGCACTGCACATGTCTTTCCATATTTATGATCAGGCACAGAATTTCTATCTTCCATCTTTTTCTTTTCACATAAAATATACAATTGAGTGTTATCTTGCGATGTCAGCATCCATTTTACATATGCAAACAAATTCTCCACCACAACTGTCAGTTAAGAGTTATATGTTGTGGTGAATTTAAGCATTCGTAAATGCCTGTAAATGAACGATTAAAATTGACGGTTCCATGTTACAAGTTTCGTTTAGCACTGATCGGTAAATTGTAATAAAAACTGCTTGATGTAATGAGCTAATTTTAACTGTAGATGGCAGTATTGTACTGTAAACTGCCTGGTGAGATTCATGAATGTGCTGGAAAGTTCTCAGACGAAACTTCCAGGACAGACTAGAATCGCATTTGCTGGAAGGCATGGGATTGTTCTGTGATACTATATAAACCTAAGAGAAGGAGATGGAGAGAGACGGGTGATATGTGACGAGCTGTGTGTTTCCATCGTCCCCATACTCAATTTAACTCTGAGTGAACGAGGTGTTAATGTCCAGAGCGGTTGTTAATGTGTGGAGCCGATTATAATCAGATTGTTTAAAACTCATTAAGATTAAGATTGTGTGGGAAAGAATTCCTTTCAGCTCTTTAAATCAACCTGGACAGGCCATTGTACGAGAGGACACCACGACGGGAATCAAAGCTCTCAACCACATATTGTGCGATCGACAGCCTGAAGGACGAGGTGAACACGCGTGAGTTGTGCCGGCAGGACTGGGACTCTGGGCGGTGGAAATAACGCAATGCGGCAATCGTTGTTGGACATTGTACGTGATGGTGAACTTCTTCATTTGACTTTGTATCTGTTTATTAGATCCTCGTGGAGGATCTCTAAGTCTTACTCACGTTGTTGTTCTTGTGGACTTTTTTGTTTCACAGCCTACAGTTTTCATCCAAACTTCCTGAAACTTGGCATATAAATGTAATATGGAATAGGCAAAGCCTAGAAGCGAACATAGAATTCTTCTTACATTCGCTTCTGACTTTACATAAAACTTGTTCACAACTGTATACTTGCCAACTATACCGTGGTACTTGTAAGCGCCGCACAGCTGATGATTTTGACGCAATTTCCGGTTACTTCGGCCTGGATTCGGGATCAGCGATCAAATAATGTAAATCACGATTAAAAAATATTTTTTGATGATGCGGGAGATATCTTTATTAAAATTAACTTTGGGAAAAAATAATTGAATAAATAAATAAATAAACGATCACTTCTGGTCAAGGATAAAAGAAATTAAAAGTTCTGGAAAGAGTTTCAAAATTACTCCCGGTAATGTTAAATACCAAAATAAACACTTCCTGTCATGAAAAAAATCACTTTCGGAAGTATAAAATTAACTTTGGGAAAAAATTAATTGAATAAATAAATAAACACTTCCGGTCATGATCTCCCGGCATGCATCATTCCCATGACACAAAACCGGAAACAAAAAAAAACCAGAAGCAAAAAAAAAACGGAAGCAAAATGGTCATAGCCAACGACACGGATTCACAATTGCCAGGGATTGTGTTGTTTTTGTTGTTTCCTATTCTCTCATGGGGACGCGTTAAGTAATATTCACAAGATAGAAATAAAACCCAATCGTGTTTATACACGCACAGCGTTTAACAACAACCGGAAGCAAAACGTCTTAGCTAACGACCGGATTCCAAATAGCCAGGGGTATTGTGTTGTTGTTGTTGTTGTTCCTTTCTCTCACGTGCACGCGTTAAGTATTAAGCTCACTTCGTTCGCTATAAATACCCTGCGTAGACAGTAACGATCTCCGATTTTGAAAATCCACCTAGAAAAAAAGGTATGACGTCAAAATATCTCGCTAATGGAAATCGCCTAAAAAATTATCTCCGAAACTAGGCAAGCTTTTTGAATTCTGTTTGCGGGAATCGAACAGGGCATTAGCAGAGATGAATTACCGCACAATGATACATCACTATGACGTCATATCAATTTTTATGATGTCATTCCTATTTTTTGACATTTTTTGTTTCACAACCCAGATTTCATCGGATCTTCGTGAAACTTGCCAGTATATGCAGAAAGCCCACGCGCAGGCAGTAACCATCTCCGATTTTGGAAATTCTTCTAGAAAAAAAGTTGACGTCATAATATCGCCGCTAATGGAAATCGCATATACCATATCTCCGAAACTAGGCAACTGTTTGAATTTTGTTTGCAGGAATCAAGCCGGGCATTAGCACAGATAATTTATCGCAAACCTGATACATCACAATGACGTCATATTCGTTTTTATGACGTCATATTCGTTTTTATGACGTCATCATTAAGAGGACGAGGATCTTAGCTCATTCGAGCTTGTTTTAAACTACAAAGTTTCAAAAACGTTATGCTGTTGATGTGGTCACTGTCACACGACTCAAAAGTCACAGACCCCAACTGACAAAGATCCATTCAAGTGGTAGCTGACCTGTACGTTCGTTCAGACTCGTGAAGCTCAAAGCTTGGATTGCAGTTGTTGGAGAACGTGATGAGTCCAACACCATGAATAACATACATACACCAAAGGAAAGGAAACCCCCGAAGGTGTGCGTTTACTTCACCCCCAACAAACTGCCTGAGCGTTTCTACTTCTCTCACATGCAGCTCAAGGCTGTGGGGTAGCATCATTGGCTGGAGGCACGACTATGCCGCTGATGCAGTGCCCCCTGTAGATTAGAGCAGGAATTTGTAATTTGTTCAGCGTGTCAGTGATAACTCACCTACTATTCGCGAAGGACACCATGGTATCTTTCACGTCCACAAACTAATACTGGCAGAAGGGAGGCCCAGTTTAAGGTCCATCCCAGGTACAAAACACACATTGATGAATCACCTTGCCTGTCAAACACAGGGATGGCAGTTTGTAGCTGGGTCGGGAATGAAACCCAGGCCAGACAACTTAGAAGTGAGTGTGTGTACATCCAGGTGCCTGAGCGCTGATCTTTGATAAATATTCTGATTGTTTCAAAAATCGTGCTATTTTGTGAGATTTTGTCGACTTTGCTTACCGGAACGCTTGAGGCCTACCCTTGAGGCTTGAGGCCTTCCGGTTACCCTCAGTGTACGATCGTGTTTAGTTTTTTCTCCCGATTACCTTCAATTTCTATCTTAACCACTTTCCTAACGTCCCTCATCTCTGCCAACTAATCACTATTTCTTATATTAAATCAAAAAAAAACAAAAAAAAAACGCTACCTTTCTCCTTCCTCACTCACGACTCTCGAATCTTCTCCTCTTTTCTTCTACTTCTTCCTCTTCTTCAATTCTTCTTCCTCAATTTTTCTATAACACTTCCATGACCTAATCTGTTGAAAACTCTCTCAAACATTAATAATAATAATAAAAACGATCTCTTATATTGCTTCATCTTCCTCTTTCACACGTGTGGTACTCTTTACTGTATCATAATGCACTACTCTTCTACTATTTGAACAGACTGCTCTCAATTCGACCTTTCCTTCATACCTTGCCTAAAAAATCCAACTGTTACAACGTTTCTTCTCTCCATTCTCTGGATTCGCCTTTATTGCATCCCTCAAGAATTGTGTTAAATCGCATCTCTGACCTAAACTTTTTAAAACCCCAGTTTGCTATGAATGTTCGCTTCCATCAACCATTGTTTTATTCCAACTTCAGTGCCAACTCACTCCTCTCACCCCTCACTCTCAAAGCAACCATCACACTCTTCTCCCTCCAAGCCTCCTTCTCACCTCTCTCAAAAACTCCCCCCTGACCTTTCTCCCACCATTCATCCGCTCACTCATCCTTCTCAAAGTTACCCCCCCCCCACTCATCCACAAAGCTGCCTCCTTCCACTGCCCTCTCACCTCCATCTCTTCACTCCACCTCCTCAAATCCTCAACTGCTTCTTCCCCCTCTCTTGTCCCCCCTCTCCCCCAGTACCACAGAGCCTTTTCTCCTCCTCATCCGGCCCTCCCCTAGCTATTCTGCAATCCCCCACACTCTTTCAACAACCCTCCTTACCTACCCCCCTCGTCCCTTGTCCTGCCCCCCCCCCCACCCCCTGCACCCAAAGCTCCTCCCTACCTCTTCATTAAAAGTATGGACCTCAAATATCCGGGGCTTTCGCTCAACCTCCAGATCCTCATACAGGTTGCCACTGACAAACCAGACATAATCTGCCTAACAGAACTTTCCTCCCCCCAAGACATGTCTGACTCCCGAGTATCTCTCCCTGGTTACTCCCCCTCCGGTATGACAGACCTGAGCCTCGTCAGTGGAGGAGTTGCTCTCTCATAAAGACTCTATTCCTCACTCTCCATGCACTGCCCTCACTCCCCCACACCCCAGGAATACCTCTGGCTACGGCTTCCCTCCACTCCCACCTCATGTTTATATGTGTACTGTACCGTCCACCTAACAGTGATGACTCCATCTACACCTCACTATCCGAAAACATGGACCAACTTCTATCTTCTCATCCAAACTCTCTCTTCCTCATATGTGGCGACTTCAATTGCCATCATGCCAGTTGGCTAGGTGTGGGTACCTCTCTCACCTGTCATGGCACCTCAGCAAAAGCTTTCTGCGACTCATTGGGACTGACTCAATCGGTCAACTTCCCTACCCGGATCTCAACAATGGTACTCTATCTCTTCTGGATCTTTTTTGACAAATTTCCCTGACAATATCTGCTGCTCTTCCTCCGCTCCAATCGGTTCTTCTGACCACGTCCTTGTCAAAGTGGACATCTCTCTGGCTATTATCAGAAAACCACCTCACCGCCGTCGAGTCTGGCATTTCACTCAAGCCGACTGGCAGGGTCTCCAAGCAGCCCTCAACATTATAGACTGGTCTCCTATCGCTACTTTCTCCAACATCAACTCATCCTGGGAATTCTTTCAAAGAAACTTGCTCTCCTCATGCACAGATTTATCCCCTCTCGTCTTCAGTTGTCCTACCCTTCCTCCCGCCCTTGGTTCACTGAAGCTTGTTGGTGAGGCAGTTGTCCTGAAACAACTTGCCTTTCCTCATGGAAAGCAAACCCAACTGAGGGCAATCTCAGTTCCTTCCATAAAGCTCGGAACAAGTGTGTATCTACCCTCAGGAGAGCCAGAAAAAACATCTTTCTCATCTCAAGTCTGAACTCTCCAACCTCTCTCCCTCCTCAAAATCCTGGTGGCGTCTAATCAAATCTGTTTCTGGTGTATGTTCCCCTCCATTCCTCCCTTACCTCAAATAGCCGCACTGCTGATACCGCACGTGAAAAAGCTGCATGCTTAAACTCGGTGTTTGCAGCTAAATCTTGTGTCCAAAACCCATCACTTTCTCTACCCACCTTACCCAGTCGCACCAACTGTCCCTGGACTCTGTGTCCTTTCTCTGACAAGGTGGAGAGCTTCTGTCAAACCTCGACTCAGATTCTGCAACCGGTCCGACGGGCATCAGGCACGTGTCCTCAAAGCCTGCTCTTCTGCTCTTGCTCACCCTCTCGCTGTTCTATTCACCCTCTCATTTGCTCAAGTCATCTGCCATCTGCTTGGAAATCAGCAAACATCACTGCCCTGCACAAAAAGGTGCAAAACAGATCCCTGCAACTACAGACCAATCAGCCTTCTCCCAATCATCAGCAAGGTTATGGAATCCATCATCGCTTCAGACATCAAATCCTCCTCTTCTCCAAATGGCTTGATTTCTGATCATCAATTTGTTTCAGACCAGGTCGCTCTACCCTGGATATGCTGCTTCTGCTCCCCAACAATGGATGGAAGTCCTCAATGCCAGACAGGAAATCCGAGCCGTATCCCTGGACATATCACGTGCTTTTGACACAGTCTGGCACCCTGCCCTATTCACCAAACTCTCTTCCTATGGTATCCAAGGCCATCTTCCTCATGGCCTGCAGACTTCCTCTCTTGTCGCAGTCACCGTGTGGCCCTAAATGGAGTTCTTTCATCCCCTCTTCTGTCCAGGCTGGATGTCCTCAAGTAGCGTTCTGGGCCTGTTCTTTTTCTGGTTTTCATCAATGATCTCTCCGACTCTCTGGAACTCTCTATATCTCTTTGCTGATGACTCACCCTCTGCCGTACCATCGGTCATCCCTCGGACCGGCAAGCAGCAGCTTCTTCGCTCACTGCAGATCTGGATAAAATCACAAACTGGTCCAACACGTGGAACATGTCTTCAATCCTGACAAATCTCACACTCTCACAATGTCTCTTCGAAAGGACCGTTTAGAAACCCCCCCCCATCCACTTTCTCAACAATCCTCTGGAAGAAGTCCTTTCTTTCAAGCTTCTGGGTCTCACTATCTGCCATGACCTTTCCTGGGAAAGCCACATTTCAAACCTCGCCTCCAAAGCCAGTCGCCGACTGGGAATCCTCCGTCGTGCAAAGTCCTTCCTCGGCCCACCTGAGCTCCTGACCACTTACAAAGCTTTTGTCCCAGCCTGATGGAGTACTGCTCTCCCTCTGGGCTGGTGCTCCTGCCTCCCACCTTTCTCGGCTTCACGCTGTAGAAACCAAGCATTTCGGATCATTGGCATCTCCCGCAATGAGGCTGAGTCTTTGGGCCTCTCACTCAATCACCGCAGGTTGGTCGGTGGTCTTTCTGTCTTCTACCGTCTCCTCTCCAGCCTCGCCCCCCCCTGCTCTCTCTGCGATTTGTCCCCACCACATTTCCGCAGTGCGCTCAAGGTCCGCCAACAACCCCCTTCTGGTAAAACTACCAAAATCACGAATCACTGCTCCCTTCACTCTTTCATTCCTCTTTTTTCCCCCCTTGGAATAAACTCCCTCACTCTATTCATTCCCATTCTTCCCTCCAGGCCTTCAAAACAGCTGTTCACCACCACCTCTTATCATCCCCATCCAAATCCTCGATCTTTTCTACCCCCAATAATCCACCCAAGCCCACCTCCTTCAAATTCCCTGCTTTCCTTCCTGAAATCCCTGTAATGTCCATCTTCTATTCCCCATGTTCCCCGTCCCATCCCTCTCCCTTCCACAGATCTCCTATGTCTCTGTTCCCCACTGTTTTGGCCTTCCCACTCCCTCCCCTCTTGTCTCATGCCCCCTTGATGTGCGCTGTGTGTTAGCTCTCATACAGCCTCGACAAGGTATACAAAAAAAAACCCCCCAAAAAACCATCGCTCTCAACCGTACTATGTGAGTTCATTTGGTAAATGCCTTTTCGGTAAGTTTCTTTTGTCGTCATTTGTTGCGTTGTTACATCTCTAATTTTTTTCCAAAAATTACAACTCTATCATTCAGCCTCCATCATCGCCATTTCCCAATCCGACCAACATTTGTAGTAGCCCATAACAATAAATAAAGTCCAAGGACGAACAATACAAAGAGTTGGCCTTCACCTGGAAAAACCTGTGTTTTGCCATGGACAGCTGCACATCACTTTATGACGTGCAACATCATTTCACGGCATCACTTATGCCGGCGATCCACACAATGCTCATTTGCCAAAAATACCATCCTCTCAGCGTCACTCCCATAGCACGCCAACAATTAAACCAATCTCAGCTTCAAATTCTACACACCAATCAGGCATCAACAATTTCATCGACCAAAGTCCACGTATACATCAACATTGATCTTTTCAGAACATAAGGTAGAGTGAAGTCGAAGGCGTGCTATCGCAAATCCCCACGCTTCCCAGCAAAAGCAATGTTGAAAGGTGGCAAAAAGTTCCACCAGGAATGACCCAATATCAAATTTTGAGTTAAATTTTTTTTCTTCCAGTTTTGACCCTCCAGTACCCCTTGGAGCACGAACCGGGTGTCAAATCCATATTAATCATTATGTATTCCGTGCGTCCCCCAATGTTGATTGCATATACAAAGTTTCATTTAATAATGTTTAAAAATGTGCTTGCAATGGCATTTTTCGGTATTTGACCTTTTGACCTCGTACCAGGGGGCGGGGCCAAAATAACATTGCTCTTTCACCTTCTTGCCATATGTTGACCATAACTACCAAGTTTGGGGAATTTCTGCCCAACCGTTTAGGAGGAGACAGCGTGATGGACAGACAGACAGACAGACAGACAGACAGACAGACAGACAGAGACAGACAGAGCCGATTCCAGTACCCCCCCCCCCTGTTTATTGAAAAAGTGTGGATAATAAACCTAAACTTCCACCCCAACTACGAGGCACAGCAGGGTCAATACTCAGTAATATTTCACCATCAAAAAACCTGGTGTGTTTCAACAAATAATCACATTCACTATTTACTCGTAACAATTGTCATTTCACTGGATCTCTGAATAAATAGCTCATGAAGTGGCAAACTGAGATTCAAATCCAGCTGTAGGCCCGATGTCACATGTTTGTCCATCATCTATAAATGTCCTTATAAGCAATATAAAAGTACACTGATGTCTGTCAATGTCTTTCTCCTCCATGAGAAGAAGTAAAATCCAAGGGATTACAACAATTTTCAATCTTATGTACACTCATAAAACTTACAATATCAGAATGAATGATAACTGATTAAATGTGTTAAAAAAAAAAAACTATAATTTTCTGATCATTTCCCCCAAACAAGCTCTTTGCAGTTTCAAGCAACACCGACAGATTTGTTTGATGCAGGAAGAAACAAGCAACGGCTTTGCCATCAAATTTCTCAAATCTTCATTCGAATAAGGGCAGACAAATTGCGCTTAGCTGTTGTCAATGCTTTATCAGAAGAGAGAATGAAGAACTGGTCTTGCTTGTGAAGGCGAAGGTCTATGTGTCGATGGACAGGTAGAACATGCATGAAATCAACAGGACATTGAGTGAGGTATGCTAACTGTCATGGGAAGCAAGGCAAACTGCCATTTCAGGCATTAACCTTTCGTTGAAGCAAAATAAGGTACATTTGCAATGTTGGGTATATGAGTAAATTATATAATCTATTTTCCCCTCCATCCCCTTCTTTTATATAATCTATCTATAACCTCTTAACTGCAAGGAGCTGTGTCCTGTGTCACACCAGCACATGGGTTATGGTTGTCTATAGCTGTTAGGGGGCACCTGTTATCCCCCCCATCAACATACGGTACCTGCCATGCATCCATCCTGTTTATACATCCATTACACGATTAATGAGGTTTCTAAATCTTAGTGGGGGTAAAGAGGATATTGAAGTTAAAATGCAACATTCCGCTTTGTTTGTTACCTCCGCCACTGGAAGTGAATGAAGGTTATGTTTTCACCCATGTCTGGCTGTCTGTACATTAATCGCCTACAGGTCATAATTTGAAACAAATCATCATGAAACTTCACCACCTGGTATAGTTTGTCATAAGCAAGCAGCATTTTGTTTTTGAGGTCAAAAGGACAAAGGTCAACAACTTTGTCAGATTTCGAAAATCCTCAATTTTCATCCGATTGACTTGAAATTTGAAGAGGATTTTCATATTAGGTCACTGAATTCAAGGAACCAATTATTGAGGTCAGCATGGGCCAAATTGTGTAAATTGTCAATTTTCATCCGATTGACTTGAAATTTGAAGAGGATTTGCATATTTGGTCGTTGAATTCAACCACCTATTTTTTTGAGGTCAACATAGGCCAAAAGGTCAACATAAGCCAAAAGGTCAACAACTTAAGTGAGATTTCTGAAATCCTCAATTTCCATCTGATTGACTTGAAATTTGAAGAGGATTTATATTTCAGGTCTCTGAATTCAACCAACCAATTTTATTCGAGGTTAACATAGACCAAAAGTCAACAATTTATGTGAGATTTCTAAATTCCTCAATTTCCATCGAATTAACTTGAAATTTGAAGAGGATTTCCGTATTTGTTTATTGAATTTATCCACCAATTTTTTTTAAGGTCAAATTTCTTTGATGGATTTTGCAAGTATCGTACTTTGTATGACATCTTTCTTGTTACTTGCAAAATCTAAGATTTTTCAAGTATTTTCGTCAGTCGATTTTGTTATTCTGTCTGTCTGTTTGTTTGTCTGTCTGTTTGTCGCCGACAGGTCACAATTTTAAACTGGTATTCACGAAACTTCATTGCATGGTAGAGTTTGTCATAAGGAAGAAGCCTATTGTTTTTGAGGTCAAAATGACAAGAGGTCAACATAGGCCAAAGGTCAACAACGTAGGTGAGATTTCCAAAATCCTCAATTTAACATCCGATTGACTTGAAATTTGAAGAGAATTTCTATTTCAGGTCACTGAGTTCAACCAGCCAATTATTTTGAGGTCAACATAAACCAAAAGGTCAACATCGGCCCAAGGTCAACAACTGATGTGGTATTTGTAAAATCCTCAATTTTCATCCAATTTACTTGAAATTTGAAGAGGATTTTTTGTCAGGTCACTGAATTCAACCAGCCAATTATTTTTGAGGTCAACATGGACCAAAAGGTCAACATAGTCCCAAGGTCAACAACGAAGGTAGTATTTCTAAAATCCTCAGTTTTCATCCGATTGACTTGAAATTTGAAGAGGATTTATATTTCAGGTCATTGAATTCAAGCAGCCAATTATGTTTTTAGGTCAACATAGACCAAACGGTCAACATAGGCCCAAGGTCAACAACTAAGGTGGTATTTCTGAAATCCTCAATTGTCATCTCATTGACTTGAAATTTGAAGATGATTTGCATATCAGGTCACTGAATTCAACCACCAATTATTTTCGAGGTCAAATTTGTTTTTGGATTTTGCAAGTATTATGCTCTGCACGATGTCATCTTCTTGTTTGTTTGTTTGTTTGTGAACAAGATAGCTCTAAGTTGTGGATGGATTTGAACGAAATTTGTTGGAGAGCTTTGGTATGTGACATGGACGAAATGATTTGATATTGGTAAAGATCCAAATCCGGATCTGGATCTGAGAATTTTGAAGTGATTCTTCACCAATGAGTGATTGAGCTAAAACGATATATATATATAGTACGATATCTCAAACAAAAAGTTATGGACATAGTCGGACGAAACTTGGTGGATGAGTTGGGTAGGTAACAAGAACAAGCCGATTAAATTTTAAATCAGGTACGAATCCAGATCCAGCCTGTAAGTGGGATCCAAACATAAACTAGTTAGCCTGGCGGATGTATGGGCGCCACCGAGTGCCCTTCTTGTTTAATTCTGTGAAAGACACAACTGCCCCCTGCCAAATGTAATGAGAGCTGCTACACTGCCACCTGCAGTATCAGTTAGCCTTCTGAGCTTCAGAACCTTTATGGCAATGCCAGCAATCCCCCCTCCCCCACCCTTCGGTATGGAATTAATCTACAAACACATTTGTGCTTGCTGGCCACCGAGAGTGTTCAGTGGGAAAGGAGCTGCAGATGCTTTTGCCTGGCAGATAATTCCAAACAAGAATGACTGCACTGTGGTCACAACCTGCGAAAAATGTGGTCACAGGCCGATTGGGAAATGCACATTTAAAGCACTCTTAAAAGAGGAACAGCGCGATTGAGAAACACATTTAATGTGCTATTAAAAGATTAACTCGACATCTCTCATCCATGTCAGCCTCCACCACGGTTGTATCAGAATGAGCTGATTCATCACACGGTCACGGATTGTGTAATCCCAACATGGGGCCATTCAAAAATGACGTAACGCTATTTCTTTCGGGAGGCACATACCATGTGTGCTGATGGACTTAATTAAACTTGACTAATAATGTTTATTCAACATTGATTCGATTTTTCAGGGTCCTTCATCGTGAGTAACACTCAACCCAAACAAAGCCAAGGGAAATCTGAAGCAAAAAAACCCAGCAGTGTATCATCGGCAGAGGCCTACAGGCCTGATATCTTCGGCTGACCAGAAAACCAAGATGGTGGCCATATCATTTCGTCTGGGTGCCTTGGTGGATGGACTCAAGTGACAAATGTGGGTGAGGTCCAGCAGGTGTGTGACCAATGGGTGCACATTTCAAAAAAAAAAATCGGCCCCAAATCACTGACTGATATTCATGTTCGGTACTTTCTGGGAGACATAGAAAGCTGAAATTCTGCGTGCCAATGGACATCGAAGCTGATACACCAGGGGGAAAAAATCACAGAACCATTGGAAAGCATTCATAAATGACAAAATAAAAAAAAAGTAAGTGCAGGTGAGCAACCCAAGACAATGGGGAAGCACGGTACATTGTTGCTTACAATGTGTAAGAATACCCCGTCAGTTGACAATGTGTAAGCATACCCTGCCATGTATATAATTTCTTGTCAATCATTAATACTTCTCTATTAAAAATGAAAAGATCATATTTAGAAGACTTGTGAGTATTATGTTCAAATAACTTCAAACTTTTACATAATGGCCATTGTAGTAAAGGGCCACGGATGGACGGATGGACGGACGGACACACACACACACCTGAAAAACATCACTTAGGTATCAGAATGCCATTTGCTACAACATCCAAATTGCCATCAATTGTCAGGACCTATTTGCACGTCACGCTTCTGTGGCACAGCATGAGACGCACAAACAGAAGAGAACACACGTAAAACTGCACATGCAAATATTGTCAATATCGGACAATGCTGAAATGGCTGAGATCTCAGAAGGTCTTCAAACTTCCAATCTTTTTAATGTTCATAGTTGAACAGGATGGCTCAGAGACGTGTCTGAGGGCAATAGAAATTTCAACTCATATTTCCATTGCCTACAACGTGGAATAAAATCTAGCATGAAAAACAAAAACAATCTCTCTTCATTTGAATATCATCACCAATCAAGGAAACAAAATGCAATGCCCAAATAAATCATAAAAAATAATTGAAGGCTCAGCTTTATATTCATTATCATAGATGTAACATGGATAAATCGCTGGGTTGCTGCATTGCCACCTCGTGGCACGTATGACACCTGCAGCAATGAACCAAACCAGGGTGAGGACAAATCATCGTCCTGGATTCACAGAGGACGAGTGATTGGAAAACTAGTTTACGATGCACCCAGCGGGGAGACTTCAAAATATAATGTTCTGTCGTGTTTTGCCAATGCACTCATTTTCAGAAGTACGATTGTTTGGAGCCTCAACAGTAGGTTACTGTAACCATGAGCCTGTGACGCATATCAATAAGGGGGTTCAAAACTCGAGAGATCTCTTTAGGCAGGTATTAGAGTCCCTGCAGAACGAACCATTGTCAATTCAAGAACATATTCCACGAAAGGAAATATTTGTGATGGGGTGTTTAGCAATGAACATGCAAAGTAAATACTACACAACCTTTTTATTTTTGTACTTTTCGGTGAGAGAGAAAGGTGGGAGCAAGATCCCAACATCTACCACTTCTTCAACTGCGCCAATTATTCCCACCTTCTGGTGGTGTCAGCCAGGGAAAGTCTTGGTTAATATTCCCCTTCAAATTTACACATCCTCCTTGGTCTTATTCAGTATACTGAAACATTTTTCATGTGAAATTGCTCGCATTATACCATCAGCAAGAGAGCCATCTGATGTGGGATGTTCAGGACACTGAACAACAACAACAAAAACAGGACAGAGATTACACTATCAATCCTAGGAGGGGGAAAGGGTGTCATCTCACCCCAACTCATTCTATAATGTTCAAAAATAACTAAAACCGAGCAAGACTTCTTCGCAGCAACACCTCGAGTTGGAAAAAAAAGAAAGAAAAAGAATCATGAAAAATATTCAAATTTAGCGTTTTCAAAAACGACATCACGACAAATCAATAAAAAGCTGTTTTTCTTGTCAAAATAAGCAGGTACGCCCAAGGATATCAGTTGCTGCATCGCCGCAATGGTTGCTAAGAGAGAATTCAAGGAATATGGTCAACGGTGATTAAATCATAATCATTATGGTGTCCATATATATATATATATATATATATATATACAGGTAGTGGACAAAAAAAAATTAGAAACACCTGGGTGAATAAGGGACACCAAGCAACGGCTTTCACCCAGGTGTGGCCAATGTGTTACTTAAGCAAATAACATCCCAGCATGCTTAGGGTCATGTATAAAAGTGCTGCACAGACCTGGTTCCCCATAATTATGGCAAGCATTGGCTGCAAGAGGAGCCCCCCCAACCGCACAACCAACATCCCCATCCACAGAGCACGTGTGGTTGCCGAATGGTTTGATGAGCATGACACGAATGCTGTCCATGCATTATGGCCTTCTCAGTCACCAAATCTGAACCCAAACAAGCATTTATGGGATACTCTGGAACGACGCCTGAGACAGCATTTTCCACCTCCATCAAACAGGTGTGAGATGATTGACTTTCTTGTGGAAGAATGGTGCCGCATCCCTCCTGCAGAATTCCAGATGCTGGTGGACTCTATGCCATGGTGCATTCAGGCCGTACTGGCCACACATGGTGTCCTAATGCCTATTGAGTGACTTTACATTGGTGTTTTCAGTTTGTTTGTTCACCATTTCTATATACATATATGTTCACCGCCAAAGCTGATGAGTTGGATTGACGAAATGCAATTTGGATTTATGCCAGGAAGAGGAACAGCGGATGCGATTTTTTTTTTTGTAAGGCAGTGGCAGGAGAAGTACATGGAGAAGAGGAAGAAGTGGTTTCTTGGGTTTGTTGATTTGGAGAAAGCATTTGATAGAGTTCCATCCAAAGTAGTGACATGGGCATTGAGGAAGTTACGAGTGGAGGAATGGTTGATCATAGTGGTGACGGCAATGTACGAGAGAGTGCGCACAGCTGTAAGGACGAAGGACAGGAACAGTGGTGAGTTTGAGGTGAAGGTGGGAGTGCATCAGGGATCGGTCCATCCATCCATTGGGACCATACTCTGTGCAGAGCGTTGGTGCTGCCGAAGCAGTCTCCTTCGCTATTGGGCACAATCCTGGATGGGTCGCCACTCCGACAGTATACCAGCAAGATGGTACTCATTTTGCGGACCTCG
>CM068955.1:76586165-76599671 GCA_035128595.1 Eptatretus atami | reverse complement strand
ACCAAAGGAATTAAGTCTCCCTCTCAGATCCCTGGTCAGAGTCCAAGTCTCACATCCGTAGAGCAAAACTGGGAGCACCAAGGACCTGAAGACTCGGACTTTCATCCTCCTGCATAGATACCAACAGCACCACACCCCATGATCCATTCAATCCATGATTCCCCGGACCGACCCCGATGTCTATTCACCTCTGACTCACACAGAGCAGAGACATGAATATCACTGCCAAGGTAAGTGAATCTCTCCGTGACCGCAACATCCTCAACACAAACAGGTACAGACAGGACAGCAGCATCCAAGATGTCATTGAAAGCCTGCATCTTCGTTTTGACCCAGGAAACATGTTAATCCCAGTAGCTCCGTCTCCTCATTCAGCACCTCGAGGGCTCCCAAAAGGATATCTAGAGTCTCCGCAAAGATGACTGCATCATCTGCGAAATCAGGGTCAGAGATCTTGACATTCCCAAATGATGCACCACTGCTTGATCTCTCCGACATCCTCCCAGAATCCAGTCCATATAAGCACTGAAAAGTGTGGGAGCTAGTACACACCCATGAAGAATCCAGTAACAACTGGAAATAAGTCGGAAATGGTGTCACCACATCCCAAAGCACTCTCAGTACCAGAGTATATGTTCAGACATCAGATTGATCAGTTTTGGTGGCACCCTACGAAGACCAAGAACCCTCCAGAGGGCATCCCTATTCACTGAATCGAACACATAGAGCATCCCGATTCACTTTGCAGAGATCAACATAAGCTGCAAGCAGCTCCTGCCGAAAATCTCATCTGCATTTGGTAAGGACCCAGAGGGCAAGGATACAGTAAGTCGTTGATCTCTTTGGTGTAAAGCCTGACTGCTCTGGGTACTGTTGCTCCAGTAGATGGTGGCGAACCATAACAAGAATTATCCGAGCAAAGATCATGCCTGGCACTGAGAGCAGCGTCACCCCTGGGTAGTTGTTGCAGTCCTGGCGATCACCCTTCCCTTTCCAGAGAGGGACAATAAGGCCCCTCTTCCATTCAGTTGGGATGATACCTGTGTTCCAGGCAGAGCACAGAACTGCATGCAGTGACACAAGTGCAGCATTTCCACCAGCCTTGAGAAGTTCAGCATGGATGCCACAGATCCCTGGAGCTTTACCACATTTCAATCGGTTCACCGCAGCCTGTGTTTCCACAAGCGAAGGTGGACCACAGTTGATTGGAGGGTCAGCAATAAGGATAGTAACACCCCCTGACATCCAACTCAACAGCTGGTGGATCAGCCTGGTACAGCCGCTCAAAGTAACTGGCCCAACGGGCCTTCACTTTGGACTCCTCTGTTAAGAGCCCACCACCCTCTGCTATAACTGCAGTACACTGAAGGAAGGGCTTGGGGGAATGCAAGGCATGAATTCCCCTGTAAGCAGGAAGAGAATCACTTGACCACAGGTGATGCTCTACCCCCTCACAGATTCCTCGCACATAGGCCTCCTTGTCCACCCTTAGCTCATGTATAGTTTTATGCCTCAGCTCCCTGAACAGCTCAGCTCTGCCATTAAGCCTGGCCCTGCGACTCTGGTCAATGGTATCCAGTGTACTTCAAGAGACAAAATTCTTCTTCACCCGATGGTGAGTTCCAAGACATCCACCGGCAACATCAAGGACGGTGGTCTTGAAGGCACTCCACAACTCTTCAGGATTCCCCAAAGCACCCAGACCACCCACACCCCCCCCCCCCACCCCCACCAAATCCCTACTCGGCCTGTTCGCAAACTTCTCAGCTCCCTTCTCATCCTTGAACTTGCCAACATCCAGCCGAGGCTGGGTTGGAACCATTCTCCCAGATTTAAGCTGCAACTTCAGAGTTGTTTCAACAAGCCTGTGGGTGGTATTGAGGAACTGAGCACTCCGGTGGACCCTGCATTTCTGGATCATCCTCCATCGACCATCAATGAGCACATGGTCAATCTCCTGAGACACACCACCAGCGTTTGAATACCAAATCCAGCGATGAGCTTGTGGGCGCTGAAACCATGAACCAGCCACCTAATTCCATGAATTATTGAAAAGTCAAGAACGTTCGTGTTATTCTGGTTCACAGTTCCAGACCCGTGGGGACCAACACACGTCTCATTACCATCCCTATCAGTTCCAGTCGATGCAATGAAATCCCTCAAGACTGGAAGTGTATCTCGCCTGGGGCACTGATCAACCACAGACTCCAGCACAGCATGGAATGCGTCCTTCATTGTGAGATCACTCGCCTCAGTCAGAGCATATACAGAGACCAGGGAAATGACACCCAAGGAGTGACGAATCCTTAGTCTCATAATATGATCGTTGACCGGTGTTACCTCAATTATCATTGGAGTCAGCTGATTGGTCACAGCTACAGCAACTCCTTGGGCATGATAACGATAAGAGCAACCAGACCAATAGTAGGTGTAACCACCGCCATCATCTTGCCACTATGTGGTCTCCGAACCTCAGAGAGTGCTGCAATACCTGTGTTCAAATACTGCAATACCTTTGATTATTTTATATTCTGGGCTGAAAGGTCATAAACAGACAAACAGACAAACAGGGTTGAAAACATAACCTACTTCCACCTTCGGTGGCAGAGGTAAAAAATATGTCTGGAAACCATTTCAACCCATTTCAGTGGTTGCTCGGAGACAACGAAGCAGGTGAAAAACGTTTATAAACAACCGCTTGAATATTTTAACGATAGTTTGATTCCGAGGTGAGTGGGATGGTCGTGCTTGTTGGTGGACATATTATATTTAAGGTAAGATGTGCATGATTTAATGTATCATCATATTATGGAACGTGCGACGGGAGTTGTAACGATATGATAATCCATTAAATCCTCCAGCGAGTAGAGTCTGATTAGTGATGTTGCATCGATGGGTTGACTGACTGCCTGGACAGCAACTAAGCTTGTGGATCTACTGATGTAGGTAATCTACTGATGTGGATGCACGACCGAGGTTGTGGATCCGCCGTTTGGAGAGGTGTTGGGCTGAAAGGATTGAAACCTTGAGGAAGAACGGTTCCCAGCTGATGATCCGTGTGGTCGGGAAACCATTCATTTGTTTGCAGGTGAAGGTTCCTGCTTTAGGTAAGGGAACTGTTTTGAGGTTAACATCATTTACAGCAATCCTTTAAATTATATGATATTTCAGGAATAACTGATACTGTACAATTGTGTGTGTGTGTGTGTTTTTCTACTTCCAAATGCTGAAAAACAGTCAAGTTTGATTGGCCTGTGCTGAGCATTGTATCGGGATATAAAAGGAGCTTCGACACAGGAGGAGGCCATTTGGCCCCATATGTCTTCCCTCTGTCAACACTACATGAATTCAATCCATCTGTTTATTGACTTGATTTCACAAGGGACTGGGGAGTGGGGGTTGGAAGAATGAAGAGGAGGAACAGTGGGGCAGGAATAGAGTATCACCAGGGTTTTGGAGGTGAGGGGAGTTTTCTATTGGTTGGGGGGGGGGGGGGGGGGATGGTGGAAACGTTAAAAGGTTGAGGAATGAAGAAAAAGCCAGCACATTCACTCTGTTTTTCACATTTACAGCCAGCACAACAAGACCCTCTCACAGACATCACAATCACTACACATGAATATCATCGCCCACCTATACCTAAACTACCTTCTCGTTTTGTACCTTCTATCTCCAATTCTTCTCGGTACATATCAAATTCCAAGTTAAACCTATCTGCTCTTTCTGCAACCACTACCTTTCCATGGAGACGATTCCATGCATCAACTGCTCTTGAAGTGAAAGCCTTATTCCCATCCCAACTCTCCTTTTCTTAACTCTAAAGCTGTGGTCCTTGGTTCTGTCACTGCCCATTTGGTTGACAACCCCTCTGAATGTATTTGTCTGTACTCTTCATAATCTTAAACCTCTCTATCAGATCCCCTCCTCATCACCTCCATTCTAATGTATAAATTTGTCTCCTTTCGTCGCTGCTCGTTGCTTCGTCTAACTCGCACCGTAATCAGTCTAGCAGCTCTACTCAAACACTTAACTCTCTATATAGCAGCTATGTCCATCAGATTTGGCGACAACAACTTTGCACAATATTCGAGGAGAGGCCTCACTAAATTGGTACACAATGACAACACTACCTCTTTTAACTGAAAAGCATATCAATTCTACCATCTCTCCTTCGGGAACTAGAAGCACCCTGCTCCATCTATGATTCATCGGAATTATCAGATTGATTGGTTTAGTGGTTCTACAGAAAAATATTTTAATTTTTTTTTGAAACTAGTTCACAACTCCAAGATGGCCACAAAACCTTTGCCCGATCATGTTCATTGGAGGATATGCATTTGATACCATGATTGGTGACACCCTTGTGAAGTTTTATGTTTAACAGTGTAGCGTCTCTGAGAAAGAAAGACGTCTCAAAATATGGTGGAGTAATAATAATAACTCGCAGAAACCAGTGAAATTTTAAACCTAGAAAATAAACCCACGTCATTACCTATCCAAAATCTTTCCGACAAGGTATGGATCATCCGTGTACATCAATTAATCAATACATGTTTGGTTGACAGGCATCTCATCTACTCAGTATACACTGTATGTATAATTTTTTTTGGTGGGGGGGGGGGATTGGGTTATTTTATTATTAATTCTTTTTTTTTACATGCACACCAAAGTCATGTCAGGGATTGTTCAAAGCATAAATGGCCAAAGAGAAAATCATCATGAAGCCAATGAGACTAAAAAAGGGAATGTCAACAATATCACACCAAAGGAGATAGGCCCTCAGCCCACAAGGTTGAACAGCCAGTCACCTTGTGTATTATTGTGACGACGATGATGACGATGATGACGATAAGAAGAACTCGATAATTCATATACAGGTAACGCATTACTCCACGCATCTTCAGGAAAAGGACGTTGGAAGGGTCTTTTAACGGAGTGCTGTTGGACATGATCGTAGCCTGCATCATTGTTCAACAATCTGAATTGTTTGTTCCAATTTAAGTGTTTGTTCTGATGCTTTCCTTCTAAACAATACAGACGTTTTATTCAGTTTGCCTGAAAAAAATACCATATTTTTTGTGTTGCATCTTGGAAACATGAAGCACTCACACAGTAAAACTCTTGCTTTGCTTTTCCGAGCACAATTTATGTTTCCGACAAGCCGTGATTTTATATAAATCTCGATATTCCCAAATGATGAGAGCATGAGCAGCAAATTTTTGGTTCACGAAAAAATGTTTTCACGAAAAAAATAAGTGACCACTATATTCGTTATTGTTGTGTGTCTGTCTGTCTGTCTGTCCCGAGCATAGCTCCGTGGGTTTTGATCCGATCCTGATAAAATTTTGGAGGAGGTTTATATCATGACCTAGTTGTGTTTTTCCTGAAATGGGCGTGGTGCGCCCATTATGGGCGGAGCCACGCCCAAAAAACATGTGTTTTAGGGGGTAGCCGATTTCAATTTGCATCTTCTCCGAGGGGGTTTGTCGAATATGGCAGGGGTTTCGGTATTTGGTTAGCCCAATGGCAGCCTGCATAGTCCCCACAGAGCTCGATTTTTCATTTCGTCCCAAGGTCAAGGTCACAAGGTCACGAACTTAGAAAATTGCGATTTTGACATAAAATCCATCTTCTCCGAGAGGTTTGTCGAATCTGGCAGGTTTTCGTATTTGGTTAGCCCAATGGCACCTGCATAGCTCCACAGAGCTCGATTTTTCATTTTCGTCCCAAGGTCAAGGTCACAAGGTCACGAACTTAGAAATTTCGAATTTTGACATAAAAATCATATGACCGCCCAAACTTTGAGAGCTCGGATGACAATATTTTTTATGCATAATCTTGAGGATATTCCCCACCGAAAGGCTTGAAACCATTTTGCTCTATCTCGAACACCTTGACGGTGGCGCCCCCTTCAAGTTCGTTTTTACGCTGATTTCATCAAAATATGGATAATCCGATGAGTGTGAAATGCCATTAAGCCTATATGACGTAATATTGTTCCTGGAATGTTCCAGAGGAAGTTTTGCACCAAAGGTCATAATCCTTGACCGTTTGACCTTTAAAGTTCACAAAGGTCAAATTTTCAGAGTTGTTGGAATCGAACCGGGTTTTCGACCTTCTTCGACGAACTAACTCCAATAAGCTATAGCACGTATCCTGTTTCCTTATTTTAATGTCCACAACATTGTTTTGTGACCTTAAAGTTATGCAAAGGTCAAATTTTGAAAGTTGTTGAACGAAACCGGGTTTTCGACATTTTGCAGCTAATAACCTGTCACTCGTACCACATCATGTTGATCATTTTTATAACTTGGTCAAACATTATCACATTGTCTCATCCTTGACTTCTGAAACAATCTACATCGTCAAATACCGCTCGTGAACCATCGCGTCTTCAGACTTGTATTGGTCATTATGGCGTAAAAAAGCAAAATATTTTGTCCAAGTAACTGTGACACTGGAGGTTTTTGGAAGTGATAACAATGTGATTTGTGTTCTACACTCTACGGTGTTCAAGTATACAATTCAATTTGTATAAAATTAAAGTTTTAAAGGTTGTCAAAAAAAACAACTTTTTTTGGATGTTTACCGCTGTTGATGACATGGGCTTACCCTCGATGACACCACCTCATTTAACACATTACATATTAGTTCTTTGTGTCCTTTATGACATCCATAAAACAGTAAGTTTTCTGTTTAGAATGATTTTCAATTATGTTTAACTGCCAGACAGGCAGACAGAGTAAAAAAAAACAAAAAAAACCTTACTCCTCTCCGCACATGTTTGATGGGAACGAGATTCCGTACAATTTGCCAAATTCAGAACCAAAGTGCTGATAAACTACAGGTTGGTGTTCCGATTTATGTTCTACAGCATTCAAAACATAAATTTCAATTAGCATTGAATTGTTTCTCGATCATAGACTGACGTCTGTAGACAGACAGACAGACAGACAGACAGACAGACAGACAGACAAAGTGAACTTTGAAAATGACGTATGAATGCTAAATGAGGCCTTTTGCACATGCGGTGTGTGTGGAAACATCTTCAGATTCATTGATGATTTACTTGCAATTAATGATGGGTTTGTAGTTGATCAGCTTCATGATGATGTATATCCAAAAGAACTCGAATTTAAAAAGCAAAACTAAACTCACACTTCAGTTTCCTTTTTAAAATTACAAATCGACATCAATAATAATAAATTTCACACCAAATTATTTGATAAACGAGATGCTTTTCCATTCCACATTGTACGAATGCCTTTCTTAGACAGCAACATTCCCAAAGAAGTTATTCTATGGTACAGTTACAAATTAAATAATTAGGACTGCGAGAACAACCACACACAGCACTGAACAGAATTAGTGAGATACAACACGAATAGTAAAAATATTATTAACGAGATATTTATATAAGTACATTATTTAAAAAATACACATAGAAACCATTTAAACCCATTTCAGTGGTTGCGAAGAGATAACAAAGCAGGTAAAAAACAGTTTATAAATAACCGTTTGAATATTTGAACAATAGCTTGATTCCGAGGTGAGTGCTTGTTGGTGGACTTGTTATATTTAAGGTAAGATGTGCATGATTTAATGTATCATCGTATTATGGAACGTGTGACGGGAGTTGTAACGATGTGATAATACATTAAATCCTCCAGCGAGTAGAGTCTGATTAGTGATATTGCATTGATGGGTTGACTGACTGCCTGGACAGCAACTGAGGTTGTGGATCTACTGATGTCGGTAATCTACTGATTTATTATTATTGTTATTGATAATCAACTGATGTAGGTAATCTACTGATGTAGGTAATCTACTGATTTATTATTATTGATATTGATAATCTACTGATGTAGGTAATCTACTGATGTAGGTAATCTACTGATGTAGGTAATCTACTGATTTATTATTATTGATATTGATAATCTACTGATGTAGGTAATCTACTGATGTAGGTAATCTACTGATGTAGGTAATCTACTGATTTATTATTATTGATATTGATAATCTACTGATGTAGGTAATCTACTGATGTAGGTAATCTACTGATGTAGGTAATCTACTGATTTATTATTATTGATATTGATAATCTACTGATGTAGGTAATCTACTGATGTAGGTAATCTACTGATGTAGATAATCTACTGATGTGGATCCATGACCAAGGTTGTGGACCCGTCGTTTGGAGAGGTTCTGGGCTGAAAGGATTGAAACCTCGAGGAAGAACGGTGCCCAACTGATGATCTGTGCAGTCGGGAAACCATTCAATTCCTTACAGGTTAAGGTTCTTACTTTTGATGAGGGAACTATGTTTTGAGGTTTACAATTGAAATTAAGTTGAATATCGAATGTTGTGAAATTAACATAATTTACAGCAATCCTTTAAATTATATTGTTGCGGTTCTGCAAAGCCGGCACTCCCCCAAGGCAATAGCACCCAACATATAGTGATCCCGAGACAGTTATCTCATTAGTATTTGTTCAGTTAACCCTTTCTATATGTCTAGTGGGTAATTGGGACAAGATGTGTTGCGTGGGGCTTTTAGTTAGGTCTTCTAGTTAGGTCTTCAATCCCCTATTCTTTCATTTATTCTATTCACTTTATTTCACACACGAACCCCGTCATGCATACATGCACACCACGGGCCGGACAGTGACGTCATGATGATATGATGTAGCGCCTCCGTTCAAACTGCGCACTGTTTTCCAGTTCAAACGGCACGCCATTAACCAACCGACATTACCTCAGACCTTCGCTGGACTCGGACCCCGGCGCGACAACATTCCTGCAACCATCGCAATGCCTTTATAAAATTCCTCAACATCGAACCACAACCCGGACTCACCTACAATAACCATCGATGCCACCATCCTGACCACAACCACCTCCCTCACGAACTCGCCACCACAACCGCTATGTCACCTCAACCACCTCACCACAACAATTCCACAGCTGTCTCCATCGAAGCTCGCCTACTTTCACCGCTCTGAACGCCACAACCATGACATCTCAACCACCACCTTTCAGGCCCAGCAGGAACGTGGCGATGCACTCATGGGCAGGAGTACACGATGGGGTACCTTACCCCCATGTTATTCTCGGAGCTCCGTTGCGTGGCAAAGCGTGAAGCAAATGGAGCCATTTCCAGTGGGAAACCCTCACCGGGGCAGGGCCAGCACAGTAGTTCAAGTCTGCGTGCCAGTGAGGGCATGGGAAAATACCCATCGCTCTGCCTGTTCTGCTCTCAAGCATCTCCCCTGCTAGGGAGGTATAAAAAGGGAGCTCCAATCTGGCCCGCTCTCTCTCTCTCTCTCTCTCTCTCTCCCTCTCTCTCTCTCTCTCTCTCTTGCTCTTCTTCTCTGCCCTGCTTGTCTCACATCTGGTCCGCCATTTTTTCTTGGGATCACAGAACAGAGAGGCAGAGAACAGACCGAGCACCGCCTGACTCCATTAGGATTTACACATACAGATCCTTCCACGCTCACATAAGTCTATACTCTCACACGTTATTTTCTTTCCTTTGTTTCTCTAACTCCACACTGACCCACACCTTCACACCTTCCTCTTTTGCATCACACCACCACATTTTGCACTTCCCACTCACACACCATAGACACCCCAGTCTTCTTCCCTCCTCCCCCTCCTAAGTGATTGAGTTGGGTATGTCCATTGACCACGCCAGGTGCAACGAGGTCACTTACACCTCAACTGCCTCTCTCTCTCTGGCTATCCGTAATTTCCTCGGGTGTGTGTCTGATGGCACCTGTAACGTGCACCATATAAGTTTCAATTGTAAAAGTTTATATCAGGTTAACTCTGCTCTGTGTCCCTCTTTTAGTACATAATTGCATTTCTTTTGCCGCACCCACAATTTTTTGCTTTGACGTACACTTGTGAATGTGTCACATGACCTTTCCTCACCCTCGCTTGTAATAGATTGCTTGTGTTATAAATTAATGAACCCAGCCCATTTCGTCTTTTCCTTCATTGATCCAGCGTGGTCTGCGTATTAACTTAGCCGGAAAGTTATACCCCAATAATTTGTTTCATTAGCCGGTGTGTACTTGGGAGCTCTGCTTGGCTGCACCTGATACGGTAAGTTTAACACAAGTACGCACCGAGGGTACGTGACCCCCCTTGGCACGGCCGTCTATACGTAAGGTAGCACGCAAGGTAGTGTAACTCTGCAGGATTGGCCATATCAACAGGTGTTCATGGTTGCCTAGTAACCCGCCAGTACGTGGAGTTATCTGTGCCCTGCGGCCTCAGGACTGGTTGTTCGGGAGGAACCTGAGTGCTTCCCCTCGTGGTGAGCCTAAAACCCAGAGTTCACAACAATATTATATTTTAGGAATAGCCGATAGAGTACAATAATGTATGTATTGTGTGTGTGTGTGTGTGTTGTGTGTGTGGTGTTGTGTGTGTGTTGGTGTGTTGTGTGTGTGTGTGTGTGTGTGTGTGTGTGTGTGTGAAATAGAATTGTAGGAGCAGAAAATGAAAAAAACCCAGATGATGTGTGTTTACAGTGATTAGGTTCAGCTCACCAGGCACTTTTAACCTGCTGCTATGACCACAAAATCTGTGAATGAATTCATCTTTTAAACACAATTTTCAGCATTTAGATGAAAGAGTGACAATTTCACAATGATTAACCATCATGGTTCTGTTCCTGGATGCAAATCAGACTCACGGAAATAAAGGAATACGAGAAATATCTGTGGATAAGAGGAGTCAGGTTCGAACCATTTCCTGTTAATACAATTAGCTCTTGGTGCCCGTGGTTATAACACACAGACACATGCGCGTGCATGCATGCACACGCACACACACACACACACACACACACACACACACACACACACACACACACACACACACACACACACACACACTTCTCCTTTCACCAATAGATGCAAAAATCGAGGATAATTTCTCCTGTGGCCCCGGAACCAAACAGGAAAATATATATATTTATAATGGCACTCACAGCCCATACAACTCACACTCCGACTCCCTGCCCCCCCCTATCCCCCGCTCCTCTCCCCCTCACCCTCCTCCCAAACATTATTAATAGTAAATATCATCATTTTTAAGTTAAACTGTGCATCGCCAAGCCCTGGATATGACCTTCCCATCGGTGTTAAGAAGCACGAAGGTTTGGTTAGAATGTACCATCTACGAACCTTCGATCTTTCATGGGCCCATATCGTTCGGAGTTTTTGCAACACTGCAACATATCAACTTTTTGGACGTCTAGATCAAGAAGTTTTCCAACTGTTTCGTTGTGCAGAAACACACCCCTTTCTCACAGGTACATTTACAAGTATTTTCGGCTTCTTTAAAAGTTATTTTCGTCGTTTCATTTTACATTTCTTATCTGACAGGCACGAAATATGCCCACGCCGCTCCGATTGACTTTGTTACTTGGAGTTTCTGTGCATGCACACAAAGCAGTTGGGGGCCAGATTACGTCATTTTGAAAGTCCATGTTGCTTCACCCCACTTTTCGCTTTGCCTGTGGGGTAAAAACCACAGCAACAACAATGACCTTCAACACATACTGGTTGGAACCCTAAGTTGAAACATATTACAGTCTGAAGTATCTAGTCAAACCTCAGATCAATAAACCAATGTACAACATGGACTCAATCGACAAACAACACAACGTCTACGAGACGTGCATCATATATACGTTTATGTGTACGTAAAACTGTATATAAACAAATGAAGGCAAGTGAAAGTTATCAATATGCAGATTGCCGAAGCTTGCATCTTACCCTTATCTAATCCTGACAGTCCTCTGTATACATCCAGAAATATCATAATGGAACTCCATGCCAACAAGGAGTCTTCCCATCAATGAGGGATGCTGGTCAAGAACCATGGGCATGTAAGATTTTTTTGATGATCGTAAGAACTACATCTTATTATGGCCAGCCTCGTTGGCTTTATCTTTACCGTATACCTGATTCAAGACTGGAATAGCATCATTACAGTTTCAAATCCTACAATTACCACAACCATCGGCTCAGCAAAGGAAACTGGAATCAATGTCTTAAATGTACAATTACAAACAACTTTAGCCACAACCTGTAAGCCATAGTCTTGGCTCGCACTGCTAATTTCCCAGATGCAGAGACACTGCCAATATACGTGAATATGACACAGGTGATTGGGCCATTTACTATGGCTACATTTCCAAGTTTATCCATGATCGTATCCACTTCAAGTGCATGAATGTTGAGTTTAGACTTGAAGGTAACAAGGAAACATTTTTGGCAGAACAAGTGTGACATAGAGTGGCATGGGTAGGCAGAAAGGTCTGTGGGCAGGAGGGGCAAGACCAGAACTGAACCTGAAAAAAACTTCAAGGTCACCACCCTTTCCTTTCTGTGGTAAGCAAGAAGCAGACCTTGGGACTCAGCTTTTCAGGCTGCCAAATTATAATGGCACGTAGGGACTTACATTCCAAGACCTCAATGGAGGCGAGATTGGAAGCAGCAACACCAGTCCATAATGTAGAGACATAATTCTGTGACACTCTATTATCAAGGCTTTGTACACAATTTTCACCTGAAGATAGAAGAGGAAGGACTTGGCATACTTTCTTGTTTGACAAACATTCTAACTATTTGTAAAATTAAGAACTTGTCTCTCTCATGAAGACTAGTGTCAATCTGCATCAGCAGACAGGTAGAACAACAGATGAAATCAATAAAACGTTGAATGTTGTGTACTAACCACCGTGGGAAGCAAAAAGAAGCCAACGTTTCGGACGTTAATGCTTCGTCCGGAAGGTTAACGCCTGAAACGGAAGCTTCTTCTCACTTCCCATGGCAGTTAGCACAGATCAATCAACGTTTTGTTGATTTAATCTATTACTCTAACTCTTAGTCCTACTTTTTGACTGAATCATTCAAGGCAATGACTTGCATTGTGCCTTTCTCTTCAATTGTTCATACCTGCAAATGCCTAACTGCGGCTCATCAAAACGCAACCAGCTATCCAAGCTTTTGAATTCACTGACTGTGTATTTTTGGAATAGGTTTAAAGTCTGAATGATAACCACCAGCAGTTACTCCCCAAGGCTCAAATGCTGTAACAGCTACAAGCTACCTCTGGTTGCTGTGTTTGAGCCGTGGGGAGAAATTGCTGAATTCTATCCATCCGGGTTCTTCCCAACATCTTTGATCTTTGTTCCTGTATCTTCCACATCTCTTCAGTATTTCACACTTCTTTCTACTTTTTCACATTTCTCTTTATTCATGCTATTTCTTGCATTTTCTTTATCTTTTCTCATTTTACTCTATTGGTTCACGAAAAAATATTTTCACGAAAAAATAAGTGACCACTATATTCGTTATTGTTGTGTGTCTGTCTGACTGTCTGTCTGTCTGTCTGTCTGTCTGTATGTATGTCTGTGTGTCTGTCTGTCTGTCCCGAGCATAGCTCCGGGGGTTTTGATCCGATCCTGATAAAATTTTGGTGGGAGG
>CM068955.1:76546788-76572412 GCA_035128595.1 Eptatretus atami | reverse complement strand
TGACTTCTGAAACAATCTACATCGTCAAATACCGCTCGTGAACCATTGCCGTCTCCAGACTTGTTTTACTCTTACCTTCTCTCTTTCTTTATCTGTCTGTCTCGGGATAAGTGAATTGTTACAAGAAATGTTTGTAAGGCTCACGTGGCTGTACCTGGATGGGTTTGGGGGTCGCAGAGAAGTAGCGGCTGAAACCAGAATTCTATCCAGGTTCCTCCTGATGACTTCATCTTTGCTTTTTGCTTCGAGTTCCTTCTGATGACTCCGATGCAGTGGTCTTTCATTTGATCACATTCTTCACTCAAACCTTTCACCTCTCAGTGTTAGAAAGTTGTTTCAAAGCAGTTACTAATGGCGTAATTTCCAAGTTTAATGAAGAACGAACCATGCAAAGTGTTAAGTTCATTTGCTTTGTTGATTATAATGAGTAGTCTGTATCAATACCATTGTTAAATTTGAAAACAAATACTGAATTTAACCCTTCTTCAGGGATCATTTTTGAGTGAATCTAAACTCATGGAGGAGCTTCGACACATTCCGCATCTTAGACAAGGATATAAAGGGACATCGAAGTACCTTTACATGAATTGCAAGGCCATTCGTATAAAATGTACAAATCAACAAAGCCGATGTGATTTTAAACTATGATCTCAGCATCATCAGCCGTGTGCTCAGACGGGAACATCAAACCGACTCAACCAAAATCTCAGAGCAAAATTTCTGGAATATCTTGGAAGAAACTATATGGAATGGATATTATATGTCGTGAGCTTGTAGGTAGTGATGTCACACTGAGGATAATATTTCCTCGATGAGGCTTTGAGGTTGAAGCAGCAGTAGAAGGGGGGAATGAAGGGTGTTGGAGCGGTCGGACAGCCAATCGGTGAAACGTTCCGGGTGGTACTCTCTCTGATATTTTCTACAATATTTTTGTGAATTGTTTAAAAGGCAGGAGATGAGAAATCTGTTGACAAAAGGCTGAGAGACTTCTGGGAATATTCTAGATATACAACTGTTGATGCTCATTGCTGTACTTCATTAAAAAAGGAACCTATTCAAGTGAGGCTGTAATATGTACTTCACTAATTCTACCACTAAATCTCACTTCTCATTTGTGATTTTCCTGTGTGTGTGGTCAGTAACGAACAGTTGTCGACATAATTCACTCCAATAAGATCCTTTGTCATATCCTGTGAAACCACGAGGGGTTAATGAAATAAACAGACGATCTTTTTTTTTGTTGAAATTGTAATTTTCTATCACATGTCGTTTAATCTTACATTTTAAAATGATCAACAATTTTTAACAACAAGCAATCCACAAGCAAACAAGCAATGAAAGTAAGCAAACAAGCAATTCACCGAAAACAAAAACCACAGCAATGAATAAAAAAGAAAAAGAGCAATCATAGATTGCAGACCCTCACCAGGACTTGTTTTGTGTGGCGTTTGTGTACTGGTGTGTTACTTAATAAACTAGAAGGGCACTCGGTAGAGCGCATACCTCCGCCCTGTAATATCTGATCCATGACAACATATCAGGCCCAATACATTTTTGAGATATCATGCTATATATCGTTTTTGAGCCCCATCTCTCAATGGTGAAGAATCACTTTAAAAATTCTGGTCGTCGGATCCGGATTTATATCTTCACCAAAATCGAATCAATTCGACGTGGTCACACACCCAACCTGTCCACCAAGTTTCATCCGAATCCATCTCCAATTCGAGTTCCTTCTGGTTACTCCAATAGTCCACTGTCTCCAATAGAAGAGGAAGTCCACTGTCACAATTTTTGGAGTCCACCGTCACAATTTTAAAACAATATACAAACTGAATTACATGTACCTCAAATTACTCCATGGCTACCAAACCATGTGACCTATCAATTATTCCTAAACAAACTTGTACAGCCAAGACTTGGGGAACATTCATGTGAAGTTTCCCCTTGATCTGACCAGCTGTTCAGGAGAAGAAGATTTTTTATAGGTTTTAGGGTAAATCCAATATGGCTGCCAAATTTGTGACCTAAGACATCATATGTGTGAACCTTTTGTTCCTCAAGGATAGGCGGTCATAGTGTAAAGTTTCACCTCAATCTGTTCAGCCACTTCAGAGAAGAAGATTTTTGAAGGCTTTCTTTTCAAAACAATTTGGCTGCCGAATCACGTGACCAATGACGTCATCAAATTTTTTTCTGGAGACCATTTTATCCCGAGACGACCCTCAAAAATTTTCATACTGATCAGATGTAGTGTTCTACATATGCAATTATGACCTCATAACGAAGGCACCTATGATGTCATAAAAAAAATCACACTTATTCCCCATGAGTAGTACTTGCCATGTGCCAAGTTTCAATTTTTTTCTTGGTGCAGTTTCAGAGATAGAGATCCAAAGTTTTTCTGTTTTTTTCAACATGGCTGCCACACCACGTGATCTATGACGTCACAATTATCGATAAAACATTCTAAATGAGTAGTCACTCCGATGGTGAAAAATTTGTCTCAATCCAACAAGCGGTTGCAGAGAAAAACACAAAAGTTCTGTGCGAACAAACAAACAAACAAACAGGAAGAAGACGTCATGCAGAGCACAACACTTGCAAAATCCACCCCCCTCTCCAAAGGTTGCCATGGATACATCAAATTGTCCATTTCTTAATCAAATTGACAATTTTAATAATCAAAGCTCAGGTCAACTGGATGAAGATTTGATTATTTTTCAGATTGAAATTGATGATTGTAGAAGCTTGACCTTGAGTTGACCTCAAAAATAGTTGGTTTCCCAATTCAATGACGCAACATGCAAATCCTGTTCAAACATCGTCAATCGGATGAAAAATGACAATTTTAGAGGTTTGACCTCCAGCTGACCTTTGACCTCCAAATCAATAGCCTTTTCAGTTGGGACGACATCTACAACTTAGTAAAGCTTCATGATGATCAGCTTAAAATTGTGACCTGTAGGTAATTGACAAACAGACAGATGGACAGACAGAATATCAAGTTTGACTGACCAGCATGCTTGAAAAATCTTCGCTTTTGCAAGTAGCAAATGAAGAATCACTCAAAGAGCGACACTTGGCAAAACAGAACAAAGTAGAATGGCACGAGGTGGAGCGCATACCTCCGCCAGGCTGAACAGTTTACGTTTTGTATCCCACTGATGGGCTGGATCGGAATCAAAATCTAATCCACTTGTTCTTGTCACCTATCCAACTTATCCACAACTTTTTGAGATATAATTATATATATATATATAATATATATATTTATATAATATATATAATATATATTTGCACGCTGACTCGATGACAAGACGATGACATCATGCACATAAATTACACCAACATATCACCTACAAACTCAGAGGCATCCATATGGTCCTCAAGCCTTTGCAGACGACTGAGATGAAAGCCAATGGTCACAAATCGACGAAAGCAGAGATGTCGCTCCAGATTTCGCCGTTGTTGTGGGCTCCATCAGGGCAACATACTGCGAATTGTTTATTTGTGACCATATTTGGCTCATTAATACATAATTGCCTGAACAACAGCAACAAATGCAATGCATAAGGCAGAACGGTACTCGGTAGAGAGCACACCTCCACCACGCTGAATCGTTTACGTTTTGTATTCCACCGATAAGGCCGGATCTGCATTCAGACCTGAACCAAAATCAAATCGGCTTCTTCGTGTCACCTACCCAACTCATCCACCAGGTTTTGTCAAAACCCGTCCAAAACCTTTTGAAATATCGTGCTATATATATATATCGTCTTTGGCCCTGTCTGAATTCTGAAGAATCAATTATAAAATCAAAAAAAATTTCCAGTATCCAGATTCAGATCAATTCACCAAAATCGAATCAATTCGGCCTTGTCACACAACCAACATGCCCACCAAGTTTCTTCTGAATCCGTCCATAACTTTTTGAGATGTCATGCTCACAGACAGACAGACAGACAGACAGACAGGGGTGAAAACATAACCTCTGGAAAGGTCCTTAAAATGATTTTATTAACACGATTCAAAACGGTACAGTCTCATTATTTACCGACACACCTGGTAAATATCAAGTTTCTCAAATTATTTGTTTTGCTGCAGGCACTGATATGACAGCATTGAGCACAAATAAGAACGTGGCAGTGGCAGATAGCTTCAGCGGAGAAGAAATCCGAACTCCTTGGCACACAAAATCCATCAATAAATTTTTGGAATCAATAACGATCACAGGACTTTTGAGAGTCCACTTGTCAATGTGAAATGCTGTGTGCATTCACGTGAGCAACAGAAAAGGAAAAGACAAAGGTATTAACCATAATATACCTCGTCACACAACTTTCATCAACCGAGTATGCTAAGCCACATTATACACACCGTCATAACCACAGAGCATGAAAAGCCATTCAGCAAAACAAAAAAGTGTGGGGGGAGCTTTCATCATCACTCACTGACCACCTGTTCAATCAATTCATGTAGAAACATCGGAAATGTTATTGCTCAAAATATCTCAGTACAAGGAGAAATTTGATTTTGATCACAGAGCTGTGCACATCAATTAATCAGCCAACTGCCAGGCAGGATATACGGAAACAAGATTTCCAGTGGAAACATCTGGCGTGGTCCAAGCATGGGTAAAAATGCTGTCATCAACCTCAGGAAAATTTGGAACGTCGTGTGACATCCAACAATTTGCAACCGATTTGACAAATAGGTCATGAAGTGTGGGAGAATTTGACAGAGAAGACGGTTGCACAAACTAACGAACATGGAGCTGGCAGGATGGCCTAGAGGGATGACCACTCACTTCTGAGCGGTCTAGCCTGGGTTCGAATCCCGACCCGGCGAAAAACTGTCATCCCGATGTTTCACAGGTGGAGCGATTCATCAATGTGTGTACCGTCCCTCAGATAGACATTAAACTGAATGACCTGTCCGCCGCCATTAGTCGGTGGATGTTAAAGATTCCATGGTGTCCTTCGTGAAGAGTCGGCGAACTCTCTCCAGCACCCTGAACAAATTACAAAATCAAACTCTAACCTACAGGGGGGGGGGGGGTACTGTGTCCCAGCTCAAAATGAGAATTCAGGACAGTCACAAAGGCTGTTCCTGTTTGTTTGTTTTGTTGTTGTTGTTGTTGTTGCTGTAAGTGTAACTCGTGCATCAAATATGACAGGACCAATTGCACTCTTCACCATCAGAGGTACAAGGCAGCAAATCTTCTTTGTTTGACATACTTGCAATTAGCATAAACAATGTGTGTACAGTATTCTCTTACTCAGAATGACAGCTTTGTGTGATTTACTAATCAACCTTGAGCCACACATGTGGCCCGAAAGCAGCATCCTGAAATAATTTTGCAAAAAAATAACATCACCAGCACGACTCAAAGGAAATCTTCCATGCATGGAATTCTGGGAAATGAGAATGACCTTGTCGAAAGCAATATTTCCATCGAGCGTGTCCTGCGCATCATGTGATTGAGGTATTGAGAGGAAGTGCTTTGAAAGGTCCATCTGTATCAGATGAATACAGAACATCCCAATGAGGAAACCTAACTCATCATAGTCTGGTCAACAAAACGAAGACTCAACTCATGTTATGGAGGAAAATCAATTTTCTGAAACATTCCTTCAGACTCCCGGAAGACCTTCAATCACCATACTCAAAAACTGGGAAAGGCCGAATTGGAAAGTGAATTCGAACTTTGAAAGGTTTGTGGAGAAAAATAAACATGACATGTAAAGTTTGCTTCAATAACTTTGCCTTACTCGTGTGGGTCCTCTTCTCGTGGCTCCCCATTCCATGGGTCTCCCTTTTCACACAGGGCTCCTTCTCTGGCTAAGCATGACTTTGTTATGTGTAAAATCTGAGGCTTATGGAACAGCGATCAGGTAGATGACACAGGGTATAAAGGTAACACGAACAGTGAGGACAATGGCACGATAGGTGTGACACAAGCCAGGAAAGGAACGGACAGGAAAAGGAGAGAGGGAAAGAGATAGCGACCTACCTACTAGTAAGAGGGATGAAAGATTTATCGGAGGAAACCAGTAATGACCTGAACCAAACCAACCCATGAGTGTTCACCTGGACTTACAGGTGGAAACATAGCAAAAAGTGAAACAATTGCTACACTTGTTTGCAGTAGAACAAAGTTATTTCTGGAAGAATGCTCCAGGCGCCCAAAGAACCCTACTTACAAGCTGCTTTGACACATTATTAAATGCCAGGTCACTGTTCAAATTTGTTCATCTGCGATCGAAATGCTTACACCTTGGCTTTTCTGTTTCAATAAAAATTGACGCTAAGAACTTATTACCAAGAACCCTCATATTGAAGACAAGATGTTAGAGCAACATGAAAAGATGCCGCAGAAGTACAACGAGACGATGACCTGATGGAAAGCTCGGGGAAAAAGTTACGTGAACCAAAGTAAAATGGAATCTAAGTGGAATTCTTCAAAGATCCAAATCGAGCGAGGTCCAGAAAGATGGCTGGTTACCTTCAAAAATCTTTTTGAATCTTACAGCACTCACCGCAAGTAAAACTGGAAGCCTCTTGAGGAAATCCCCTTGGTTCTGTATCGGCAAAGAAGAAAGGCAGACGGTGAAAGCTCAAAGCTATCACCGAGGTGGACACACAATGAAATGACGCTGATGGATTCAGAACTTCAAGCTGCGTGGAGACTCGAGGTGTGCATGCGCGGAATGCAAAACCAACAGTCGAACGAGGAGGAGAGGATGCATTACTTCGGTTCAGAATAACATACCCACTTCAGACAAGCCGTATATACCCCGAATAATTGTGCACATAAAGGATTTTGCGGAGAGATTGTGCTCTCCCACCAATGTGTCACACAATTCAGGCTCAGCAGGGAGGGGGAATGTTAAAATAAATAAAATCTAGGCTAATGGAAGACCTGAACGACAAGATGTGAAACTGCAGCGATGCTATTCCATGGAGGATTAATGCACTGACAATAGAGTGATGGGGAGGAGGTGGCCACGTTCTACACATTGAGGATGTGAGCGAGAATATTAAAATTTGTGGGGACAATAACAAGACAATGCAGGTTGCTCTATATGCTTCATAATAAACAATTTGTCTCCCCATTAAGGTATCACTGCCAAACTCAAAGGCCTCGAAATAAATAAACCTTGCCATGCCATTAAAGTTTGTAACTCTTTCTGGCCTGTCACCAAATCGCTATGTTCATTTTGCAATGTGGGATTGAAAAATAATCTGGGTGAAAATTACCGCTGTGAGTGTAAATAACCATTGTCATCGAGACTTCTGCGATCGAACCACCTATTCCATCTGGATTGCTGAACATTTATGTGCATATAGTACCATGAAAATCATTAAACAAACAAAAAAACAAACAGACAGTAATCACACCAGCACAAGTTTATAAAACATTCAAAGTAAACATGCATGAGTCCTTGCAAGGCCGGTTAGATGTGAAAAGTTACATTTTGTGCCTTTAGTTCTAATATCTACAAGTAAACACGCCATGATCTTCATCACAAATTTTTCAGCAATTTGCACCCTGACATTTCCACATACTATAAAAGGAGCCAGTGTGTGTGTTTGTGTGTGTGTGTGTGTGTGTGTGTGTGTGTGTGTGTGTGTGTGTGTGTGTGTGTGTGTGTGTGCGCGCACGTGCGTGCGTGTGTGCGTGTGTGTGCGCGCCGCGCACAGCGTCCAAGTTCCACCCATCGGTTGGACAGTTCGCCTGGCCCACCCATAATATATATATATATATATATATATATATATATATAATTGGCTGCAAAAGTAGGTATACGGTAAGGATTATACAAGTATTACCAGTATTACCAGCAAACAGTTTGAACATTTGAGGGATTAATATGTTTATTATTGATATGTTTATTATTGGTATGCTTGTATAATCAAATTAAAATACGTTTTGTGCGCACGTTTTGTTTTTCATTACTGTATACCTATTTTTGCAGCCCCCTGTATATATACTGATAGGCGCTGCTATTTGCAGGGGATATGATGTTCCTGAAAAATGCCACGAATGTCAAATCCGCGAATGTCGGGGCATTGCTTCAATGGAAGAATGGAAGATAGGTTCCCAGCGGTTCATGATTCATGGGGAAAAAATTTTAAAAATCCCATGAAAAACCACGAATATGCCTGCAAAAAGAACATGAAAAAAACTACGAATACACCTACGCAAACGCAAAAAAAACCCCCAAAAACGCGAATACACCGAGGAAAACGCGAATCGCAGCGAAAACACCTGAAAAAACCCCGCGAATAACCGTGAAAACACGAAGAAAGAAAAAAACGCGAATACACAAAAAAAACCCCACGGATATGTGAAACAGGGGACCATGAATGAAGAAGTAGATCGCATTTTATAAACCATGAATATGTGCGGTCCACGAATAGCGAATTCGTAAATAGCGGGGTCCGGCAGTACTACGGCCGCCACGTTGGTGCTTACTCTTATGTGAAGTCAGACATCTTCAGAGCTGGAATATTCACAATTGCCATGCCCTACCTATAATTTTTCCCTTTCGTGTGAAACGACCAAAGCAACAGTTAAATTGTTAAAAAGATGCTTGGTACTACAAAACGTCAATTTCGACATAAACAGAGACATTTTGAAGGACATTACCATAAAACAGACGAAAAAGAAAACCACAAAGCTTTTCGTTGTGCTCTCATCAGGTGAAATTCGCACAAAGTGAATGAGGTAACGAAGAAGAACAGTCTCATAGACACCAATCAACAAAGTCAATTCCGAATGGACGTTCTCTACTGATGCGTCATCACCTCCCAACAGTCGAGGTGAGAGCAGCCTGTTCAGTGTTCAGCTCTCCAATTGGAGGTTGCAGAGTCTGATGCGGAGTCCCTCAGGCTGTTGCAGAATCCTCTTCATCAATATCTCTGATCGTGAGACGAGTTCATGTTCCTCTTCTTCATTGCACAAATAAGCAAAGTGAGTGGACAAACTCTTTTCGCCGACATAACATAGCGTCCATGGAAAAGATAAACGTCGCTTCTAGTATTCGGAGATGTGTTATACTTCATCCTCTTCTCAATATCTTGAATGCATCCACATTATACTGTTCAGCAGAGGTTGCATTCTCAATCAAATTCTGTCCAATAGCAGATACACACGACATTGGGATTGATGCCGGAACCTTCCTACAAGCACGTACCGGCTGTATTCGCGTACCAACAGTGTTTTTCCTGATGGACAAAGGGACATGCTGTTTGATTCTGTCAATCAGAGTCTGGGTAGTTCTACCTACATACCGAGCATCACATCGGCACTTGAACTCATAAATAATATTGTTGAGTTTTGAGGCAGGCAGAACATCCTTCTTAACTGCAGGAATCAGACGTCGAGAGGTGAAAATCACTCTTGGACGAACAGCCAGATACGTATTTGAGACACGTCTTTTGATTTGTTCCTCATGTCTTTGCGACATTTTCCCTTTCCAAGGAATCTTGATATGGACCGGGCACTTTTCAGGATACATCTTCCATTCATCTATAGCAGTGAGGAATTTGTGCATAAACTTCCTGAAGATATCTTGATATCCATTCTCACTGAGGATGCCGGCAATCTTGTCCATCTCTGTCTGAAGCTTGGAGTTGGAACACATCCTCTTAGCTCGACTCACGAATACATTGATCAAACCAATCTTGTATCTCGTTGAACTAAAATAGTCCCATCGAGTATACTGGCCGGTAAAAGTGGGATTTCTATAGATGGGCGTAGTAAATGAAGATGCAGATCTCTCTACCATGACGTCCAGAAAGGATAAGCAACCAGAACGTTCCAATTCCGTCGTGAACTTGAAGGCAGGATGAAGAGAATTCAATTCATTCAAGAAGCGGTCACAGACTTCACAAGATTCAAACAGGCAAAATGTGTCATCCACATATCTGTAGTCGACGATGGGGGTTGAGTTACCTGCAACTTGGTCAACTTCTGCAGTTCTTGATAGCCAACAAAAATGTTTGCTAACGTTGGCCCAAAAGGAGAGCCATGGCCACCCCATCAATTTGACGAACATAATGTTATTAAAGCTAAACTCGGCATCTCTCGACATCTCTGAGTGTTCATCAATTCCATGAAGACATACTAGAGCGACATTTATCTATTCCATGGACCCCATGTTATGTCGGAAAAAAGAGTTTGTCACTCGCTTGCTATTTGTGCAAAGAAGAAGAGGAACATGAACTCGTCTCACGATCACAAGATGTTGATGAAGAGGATTCTGCAGCAGCCGGAGGGACTCGGCCTCAGACTCTGCAACCTCCAATTGGAGAGCTGAACACTGACAGGCTCCTCCACCTGACGTGGGAGGTGATGACGCATCAGTGGAGAACGTCCAATCAGAATTGACTTTGTTGATTGGTGCCTATTAGACTGTTCTTCTTCGTTACCTCATTCACCTGTGCGAATTTCACCTGACGTGAGCACAACGAAAAGCTTTGTGTTTTTTTTTTTCGTCTGTTTATTGCTAATGTCCTTCAAAATGTCTCTGTTTATGTCGAAATTGAAGTTAAATATGTTTTTTGAGCTAATAGGTGTCATGGGCTTTGTGAAGATAGGCCTCAGCGATCAAGGCAGCAATCTGTTGTCTATACACCGCCCAAATAACTATGTGGAATTTGCTCAAGCCGGGTTTTTACCACATGGGTTACAGGTTATTGCTATTATTTCCAACTGTTTTATCCATACGATCAAAGGCGCCTATCGTGGGTGCATCGGTCCGTCCGCTCATGTGTGTCACGCATTATTTTAAAAGGTTTCTGCTGTTGTAGAATAATAAAAATGGTACTGTCAGAAAACTAATAATCAATTTACTTGGAACAATATTTTTTGACGTTTTAAAACGTGTCCGTTTAATCACAAGCTCAAATGAGCTAAGATCCTCGTCCTCTTAATGATGACGTCATAAAAACGAATATGACGTCATTGTGAATGTATCAGGTTGCGATAAATTATCTGTGCTAATGACCCGGCTTGATTCCCGCAAACAAAATTCAAACAGCTTGCCTAGTTTCGGACATAATGGTATCGGCGATATTATGACGTCAACTTTTTTTTCTAGGAAGAATTTCCAAAATCGGAGATGGTTATGCCTGCGCGTGGGCTTTCTGCATATACATGGCAAGTTTCACGAAGATCCGATGAAAACTCTGGGTTGTGAAACAAAAATGTCCAAAAATAGGAATGACGTCATAAAATTTGATATGACGTCATAGTGATGTATCATATGTGCGGTAATTCATCTCTGCTAATGCCCTGTTCGATTCCCGCAAACAGAATTCAAAAAGCTTGCCTCGTTTCGGAGATAATTTTTTAGGCGATTTCCATTAGCGGAGTATTTTGACGTCATAACTTTTTTTCTCGGAGGAATTTTCAAAATTGGAGATGGTTACTGTCTGCGCAGGGTATTTTTACATATATACGCCAAGTTTCAGGAAGTTTCGATGAAAACTCTAGGCTGTGAAACAAAAAAGTCCACAAGAACAACAACGTGAGTAAGACTTGGAGTTCCTCCACGAGGATGGTTAAAAAAAATTTGCCCCCTTTAGCAGCAACTTGGAGTTTAACATAGCAGTTCCAACGGTGCCATTTTGTTATGCAATAACAGTAGGAACCTTTTAGAATAAAGTGCAAAGGGCATGGAAGGAGCACACAAACAACAACCATGGCCACAATGACTGCAACAACAATACCAACTACTAAGTGTTGAAAATAATCTTTTTATGCCTCCGCTGACTAAGTCGCCGGTGGCATGATGTTTTCGGGTTGTCCGTCCGTCTGTCCGTACGTACACCGGTCCATGCGAGTTTTCTCTCTTTTCTCTGCAATCACTTATCCGATTGACACAAAATTTTCACCACAGGTGTGACTACTCCTGAAGAATATTTTTTGAGATAATTGACTTCATGGGTCACATGGTGTGGCAGCCATGTTGGAAAAAGGAAAAACTTTGGACCTCTATCTCCGAAACGGCTCCATGGAAAAAAAAAAATGAAACTTGACATGTGAAGTACTCCCCATGGAAAATAAGTGTGATTTTTTTTTAATGACGTCATAGGTGGGCTTCGTTATGACGTCATATTGCATATGTCGAACGCTTTATCCGATCAGTATGAAAATTTTGAGGGTCATCTTAGGATAAATTGTATTGGGGAAAAAAAAACTTGATCATGTCAATGGTCACATGGTTCGGCAGCATATTGTTTTTAACATAAAAACCTTCAAAAATCTCTGAAATGGCTGAACAGATCGAGGGGAAACTTCACCCACACGTTCCCAAGACTTGCGGATATCAGAGTGTTCACGAATAATTAATAGGTCACATGGCCTGGCAGCCATAATGGATTGAACGAAAAAATTTGATAAACTCTGTCCCTTGAACCGCTTCATCAATCAACATGAAACGTCACAATTACGATCTAGTAGTCATGGGGAATACATGTTTTAAATTTCAACTGGATCGGATGCCTGGTTTGGCAGCCAGAATTATTTACTATTTTGAATCTGGTTTCAGGAATTTAAATCAAACTTGTTTGATGATCTCATAGGTGGCTTCCTTATGATGTCATATTTACATATGTGGAGTGCTTTACCCGACCGGTATGAAAGTTTCTGCGGGTCATCTCGGGCTAAATTGTATGGGGAGGTGTGGTTTTGAATTGATGAAATCATCAGTCATGTGGTTTGGCAGCCATATTTTTGTTAACATAAAAGCCTTCAAAAATCTTCTCCGAAAAAGCTGAAGAGATCGAGGCGAAACTTTACAGGTATGATCGCCTACCCATGAGGAACAAAATGTTCTCCACCTATGACATCTTGGCTCACATGGTTTGGCAGCTATGATTTTTTGAAGAATAAACCTTTAAAAATCTTCTCCAGAATGGCTTGACAAATCAAGGGGAAACTTCATGCATGTTTCACTCCTCATTGAGACTCACAGGCAGACATGCAATATCTTCCACACTAAAAAAGTGAACGTGCATGCGTGCAAGGTGTCCCACACAATCACCCTATCACTGTCAGGGTGATGCAATCACCCTTCAGGTAAGGTGCTTGTGTAACATCAAATAAAAATGGAGTTGCTCTTGTCCTTGGAGCTCCACAAGTTTGGAGTCATCCTGTGGGTGGATGACTTGGGGTGTTACAGTTAAAGTTTGCGGTGACCGAAGTAGATGTAATGATGACTGTATTTTAATGAGAATATCAGTTTTCTCAAACCTGAAAATAAGATTATGATTGCATTCCTGTGGCTTTATCTAAATACAAGTTCTCTGGTAGACAATTGACCTGAAATGGACAACAAGCTTCTCAAACTAGTTGCCAGGGGTAACTTTTCACTTTAAAAGATAGGAAACTGTCTGCTCCCTGAAAATAAGCAAAGCTTGGGCAGCGAGAATCACTCTTCTGAGTTATTTTTTTTTGTCGTGGATATATCTTATTTTATTATTTTCATCAAAACAAATTCAAGTTGACATTTTTGTGACTTCTGTCTGTTTCATTTTGGAGGATTTTACCGATGGCTGATGACTATTGTGCAGATAGGAAAACCCATTCACAGAACACCAGTAAATCACATAGCATACATAGCTAATCCACGAAACACCCGTGTTGGGACAGCTTAATAAGAATGGTTATCATTGGCCAATTAAACAAATGCTCCTCATTTCCTGAAAAATACGACCTGCTGCTGATATATCTATCACCATAGCGTGCTTCCAGCAACAAAAGTCGGATGCACCAGCGTTGAGCTACCATAGTCATGCAAATCAAGGGGAAACTGGGTTCAGGAATTTAAAATCCAGGAATAGAAGCCATAACGACATAACGAAGCCAGGAATAGATTATTTCTCAAAATACAACTCGAGAGTTCATAGAACACATTACCCCACACTGTCTTGAGAAAGAAGGACATGGGCATTACGAGCGGCAAATTTGATTGGTTGTGATGACGTAAAATTAGATAATATTTTGTCTAAGTACTGCTAAACGATCGGGTTTTGAAAATGCCAAAAAGGCCATTTGTGTTCTCCACTGTTCAAGTACATAATTAAATTTAAATAAAATAAAGATTTTAAAGTTCGTAGAAAAAACAATTCTGGAACTTTACTGCAGTGTCTTATCCACCGCCTAATCCAACACGTTATATTAATTCTTAGTGCCTGTTGTTTGTGTCATTTATGACGTCTTTAAAAACAGTAAGTTTGGAATGATTTTCAATCTTGTTTTCCTGTTCTCTGAAAATTATCTCACTCCTCTCTGCGCACGTGTGATCGGGACTAATTCAGTCAAAGTACTGCAGCCCTGCAGGTTCGTTTTCCAATTCATGTTCAAAACATAACATTCAATTTAAATAAGTTGTTCCTCAAGGCTGGTGTTGGCTTAGCAGTTAGGGTGGCTGGCTTGGGATCTCATGGTCCTGAGCTTGAGCCCTGTTGGCTGCCCAATTAATGCCAGGTGGGGTTGACCCAGCCTGTCATCCTTCCGAGGTCAGTGAAATGAGTACAAGTGTACTGGTATTGGGGCACAGCATCAGTGGCACAGTTGTGCCCCAACAAAATGATAGCTACCCAGCAGCCAAGCTGCCATATGCAAGAAGACGACGAAGGAAGAGGAAGTTGTTCCTCGATCATAAACTAACATTTGTCGACAGACAAACAGAAGTGAACCAGTTGATTAACCCTGCATTTTGCTTTGCGTGCATGGAGTAATAACTGCATCAAGTTGAGCATCCTGCTCCCAGGCTTTATGCGGATTAATGTACCCGTCCTACCATTGAAATACGTCCAATTCCCTTCATGACCCTAAGATGCATGTTGTGGAGAGTAAGGAGGTGGGTGGCAAAGTGGACAGAAATCCAAGTGACTCTCATAAACAAAGTCAAATCAGCTCGTTTAGCGTTCAACTTACCTGGTGGCTCATAATGGCCGAAACCCAGATAAACCAAGTCGATGTATTCGTCCATATAGTCTTTGTCGTGCGACCTATGAGTGAGTTCCACTCTGAGCCTCAGAATAATATGAAAAGGGAAAGTACATTTTAAGGCATGTAGGAACAGTATCATCGGGCAATCAAAGCACAATCACTTGCCTCATGTGAAAGACACTGCGGCGTATTCAAAGTCAACAAGTACCAAAACAGGTACGTATCAAGTACGTTGATCACAAGAGTAAAATGGTGCGAATGAGGCTCTTTTGGAGGAGATTGTACCGAAATCGCAGTCCCACTGTAATTATATCATGGCTCGCGCGAAGTAGTTTCCTTCAAATAAAAAGCTGTGAAAAGGTTGTTTAACCGGCACGATGGCAGGAAATAACGGGGTGTTTGATTGCTTGGCATTTTGTCAAAGACAAAAAGTCAGGAGTACATTTAGACCTCGGAATATCTGCGTCTCAGACAGACCAAGTGCCAGTCAAATGGAGTTGGCATTTCTGTCTTCCCCAAGGTGTGAAAAAGAACTGTTTAAGGCACCAATTTACCTCCAAGAAGAACAATGTGTACCGAGGCCTCACGCACGGGCCTGGTCATTTTACAGCCACAGAGCGGTCAAAAATGCCTTCGTTAATCGTGTACAATTATCACGTGTCTACCACCGGCACCATCACAGAAAATCTGAGCACCATTACAGTCTTTGTCAGAGTAAAAATAACACTCCGTGTCGAAATTTCCAGGACAAACTAGTTTTTAATCAAAAAGAAAATCCTCACAAATTGTAAAAACTGTCAAAACATTACGTACAAGACTGGTGCAGGTGAGAAATCTGACGACGACGACAGATTAAGCCGAGGTAAGTTGCATTTTTAATGTTTCCCTATCAGTCACCTTGAAGGCCCAGGCTCATTGCTCATGACACGTAGGTTATTTTGTATGCTCATCGAATCACCGTCTTTGTGATAAATAAGACACAAGATTTTTCACAGACTTTTAGTGTTAAAATCCACTACCAGTGGGTTCATAAAAGGAAAACAAAAGAGCAGACATTTCAAGACGAAAGATGGGTCCGACCCCGCAACAGGCCCCCATCGAGCCCTGACCCTGAAACCTGCCCACGACCCCGCAACAGGTCCCGCCGGGCCCCAACTCTGCAACAGGCCCCCGCCAGGCCCAAACCCCGTAACAGGCCCCCACCGGGCCCCAAACCCACATTCGGCACCTAGGGCTGCCGACAGCAAAAATGGGCCCCAGGGCAATACTAAGTGTAGGACCACCTTCATCCAGGCCCCCTTCAATTCTCCTTTTTTGAACAACCTATACGAAGGTTCACATATTTTCGTTATCAGAAACACATGCCGTGTTTTAAGGGAGAATGGGGTGTTATTCTTTTATTCCAACGTACAGAATCGTTGAACCCATTTCATCCGGATGGGGTGTGGTCAACACTCCTGTGTTCATTGACATCATTATGTCATTACCGCAATTGTCATTATGTAAATTGTTCCCACAATCGTGTATTTTATGAGGGAGGGTTTCACTGCCCATGCCTGAGAATTGCCCTGAGTGGCTTGGAAGAAGACACAAAATAAAGTTAAATCCCGATATGAAACAAAAAATTTAAAGCACAATTACGGGCCCTGATTAGGCCTGGGTATCAGGGTAGTTACACCGCCAGATCACCCTCTCAGTGCGCCTGCAGACACCTGATGGGCCCTGACTCTGCACCGGGCCCCCAACGGACCCCAACTCCACATCAGGCCCCCGACGGACCCCGACTCAACAACGGGCTCCCTGATGGGCCCAGACTCAACAACGGGCTCCCTGACGGGCTCAGACTCAACAATGGGCTCCTTGACGGGCCCTGACTCAACAACGGGCTCCCTGACGGGCCCCGACTCAACAACGGGCTCCCTGACGGGCCCCGACTCCACACTGGGCCCACCATCAGATGAGGCCCCCAACTGCACCGACCTTCATGACTCCAGTGAGCTCCCCCCCCCCCCTTCTCCAATATAGTCGACTGCAGATCAGCCGTCCTCGACGTGACTGACACTAGATCAGCCCCTCTACCCCCTTCCAGCTTTTCCACAGAGGTGAAAAAGATCAGATGATTGGGGAGGGGGGGGGGGACATTGAAAATCTCATTAAAATGCCAGATAAGACTGACACCAGATCAGGCACATATTCAACTCAGACCTCCAGACAGGCCTAACTCTGCTGTTGTCTCATTTTCCATTATCAAACAAGGGTTGTTTGCACTATTTTCACAAATGATACCCTCCAACTACCAGCTGCATCCTTCAAATTAAATCTCGATTTTACATGGAGTTTTGGAGTTTTGTGCAGGACTGTCGGTGAAAACATGACATCCGGCCTTTAAAAAAAAAATTAAAAAATTCCACAGGTAAACTCGAAACACACCTTTTGGCATACTAGCGGCAAAATGCACACGAGAGCACCCAGGGCTGTGGTTAAGGCCATTTCTTCTGTCATCCACAGATAGCACTGTCAACCTGTTCTTTTCACACTGTCATAATCTTTTTTGATATGCCAGACGTGCCTTGTCACAATTCCTGACCAGTCAAACCTAATTCACAACTATTAACTAGCAATTGGAATTCATTTTGAAGAGGATGGCTGCAGTGATCGAGGGAATATGTGCATTTGTGTATAACCTCATGACACGATGGAGACAGAAGTGCCACACTGTTGATCATAAAACGTGCTGAGATGGATAAATTGCCTTGCTCGAGAGCAGTTTTTACGACAGATTCCTTGAGTTTCCGAACTGGAGCTTTAACCATCAATGTCGTCAAATGAGTGACAGGAAACGATGAGAAACCTCAGATTGCAGTCACGCTATCATGGTGGCCTCGAGAGCTTGAGGGGTTGCAAAGGATACACCAGGTTGTCATACAAGAGAGAGAGACTTGCTGTGCACAGGTGTCACGTTTGTCAGAATTTAAAGATTACTGTACGCTCAAGGTCTACCCTTGCAAATCCCAAAAGAAAAGGACTTTTGGGGACCACAAAAAAACAATGGATTGAAGCTGTGACAATGAAACGAGAGGTTTCATTCGAAGTAAGGACATATTGCTCTGCTGAAGCTTTTTTTTTTTTTTTTTGGACAAAGATCTTACAAAAACGATCAGATGATCACAAAGCTGGACATCAACCGCATGACATTGGAGAAGTTTCAGTTTGGAGACCCAGTGAAGGTAAATGGTCAAAATTATTTTGGAGAATCTTTTTCACGTGTCCACCTGTAATCACCTGCCAGCCCTTATTAAAAAAATTGGGGGGGGGGGGGTTGGGTGAAAACCACAGGCACGAGCATTTCACAGCATGTGATTTAATAATCCGTACTCATTACAAAATTGCAGGCAGGCCAATTTTTTTCTGCTCTTTTAACACGTGGAGAAAGGACAACTTGCATGCCCTTCAGGGCAGTCGTCATCGTAATTACCAATCCAGTTTCAATTAACCCCCTCCTTCAATGGGCCATTGCTTACACGGGTGGAAAGTCCCTTCGTCTTTCCAGAGCTGTTGAAATATGTTGAACTGCTGGAAAATGAAAAGTATTGCTTTGTGTGCTCTTGAAGCAAAATCCCTGAGTGACATTGTGCGAATCTATTTCGTGCAATGCAAAAGCATACAGATCTTGCTTCATTAGGAACATCCCCGTGGGTTTTTGCAAGGTCGTGCCAAAAGTTTTCCTGGCTTTCAAAACAGTGCTTCTGTGCAATACTTTATATTCGGCTGCGGAGTAATTCTTCCGAGTGATGCAAGGGGCGGAACACGGGAGGAGGTTATTGGACCGACACGTCTGTTCCGTATGTGCATTTCATTACCGGTAGTTTAGGGTACAAATGTACCCATAATTCATGTACTGACCCCATTTCAAACCATTTACTGAATCGATGCAACTAGTTAACCTGCACATCCCTCAGCTAATTCACGTGCATAATCGCATGCAATCTTGTCGGCCAACTTACCAGCAAACAATATGACCAACTCTTTTTGAGAGGTACCAAAGGACCTTTAATATCCACAACCATACAAAGGTGGGACAGCCAGCTTAAATGTCCATAGCTTAAATGTCTGTATTCTCCAAGATATAGTCCCAACAGCTGGCATTGCTGCAGGATCTTCTTTAAATGTTTCTAATTTTCTGTAGTTATCCATTTCTGTCAAGTTGTGTCCGACTTCTGGTGACATTTATGATCAGGTTTCTCCAAACATCTCTATCCTGCACTGATTCCCGAAGCTCTGGTGCAGACAGCTTGGATACAGCCTTTACCACATCCATCAGCAACAGACACGGTCTCCGTCTTCCTCTCATTCTCAACCGTATCCAGCATGGTTGACTATTTCAGACTTTCTTTCTCTGCACGCATGACTCGTCCAAAGTATGACGGTTTCTGTTTTAGCATCAGCGTTTCTAATGTACATGGTGGTCTAATTTCTTCAATCACCGATTTGTTTGTTCCTCTTGCAGTAAATGGAATTTTAAACATTTGTCTCCAACATCACCTTTCAAATCTGTCAATCTTATCCCTGTCTTCCTTCTTCACTGTCCGTGACTCACATCCATACATTGCAACTGGAAATACCAGAGCATTCACTAACCTCCTCTTGGTTTGTATTGTAATGACTTTGTCTTTCCAGATCTTTGTCAATCCTGACAATGCTGTTCTCTCCAACGCTAACCATCTATTATCTCCTCCACATTCTCCACTCGCTTCAATCTTAGAACCAATGAAGATGAAACTTTCAACTATTTCCACATGATCGTCTCCCAATCTGAACACGTCGATCTTCTCAGTTGACGATATTTTATTCTTTTTTTAGGTTTAATTAAAGACAGGACTTTTTACTTTCCTTCTTCAATGTCTGCAGCAGTTGCAGTTTCACAAAGTCCTCTTTACTTTCTGCCAACAGAGTGATATCATCAGCATACCTTAGGTTGTCGATACATCTTCCTCCAATCCTGACTCCGGCATCTATGTCATCCTGGGTTGGTTTCCTCATGATGTACTCAATATGCAGATTCAACAAGTCAGGGGACCGAGAGCACGCCTGTCTGACCCCTTTTACAATTCCAAACCATTCTGTCTCTCCATACTATGTTATCACTGCAGCTTGTTTAGTGTACGGGCTTCTTATCAGACATATCAGATGCTCTGACATTCCCAGTTCTCTCAAAATAATTCACATAAATTAATGATCAACACAATCGAAAGCTTTACTATCTACCTATATAAAACAGTGTGTGTTTGTCTGTCCCCCTTCATAAGGACAATGTAAGTGGGGGTTTAAAGGCCAATCTTTTAACATGACTGTATGTTCACTAAAGGTCTATTTTTCAGAATTAAAAAAACTCGAAAAACATTTTTTTTCATAAAAGAGTAATTACATCTCTTCTATTGGAATTGTAGACGGTGACTTGCAACCGGGCCTCAAAGGCGGTGCACATAAGCGTTTTAAAAGATACAATTGAATACAATGCACAGGGAGGTGAAATTCACTGCACATGACGCGTAACGGACGTAGAGTAAAACGAGTGTTAATTTACGTCCGTAGGATGTCTGATATATAAAGAAGATAGAAGCACACCTGACGCTTGGCCGAGGCTTCAGACTTTGCGTGCTTGATGAGACTGTAGAGTGGAAATGAAATGTCCCAGAAGGTGAAGAAAATAGGGTCACATTTGTTCATGTAGTATTTTTTAAATAATGCTTTTTCTTGCCACGAAACATCATATCTTCTCATCCCCTGAAATATTTCGAATAAAATAATTCCCCAACCCGTCATTTTTGATGTGCTTTTATGCAAGTAATGCATAAAACATAGATACACCTTCCCCTTTGATATTCCCTTGCTTTCCTATGACCTTCATAAGCTTTGCGATTTGATCTCTAGTTCCTCTTCTCGAACCTGCTTGCTCAATGGGAATTTCTCGCTTCATGAAGTCTTCTATTCTGTGTTGAATGATCTTCAGTAATATATTTGCTAGGATGTGAATTCAAGGCAATGGTTTGGTTATTTGAACATTCTCTTGCATCCCCTTTCTTTGGCAATGGGATGTAGACTGACTGCTTTCACCTTTTTGGCCATACAAATCCTACTCCAGATCCATGTACAGGTAGCTGTCAAAAATCTCGATTACCTCCTCCCAAACCACCTTGAAGAATTATATTGGGATTTAATTGGCACCTTGTGATTTTACATCGCTCATATTCCATTTCTTTTAAGGTTGCCATCATATTGCTATCCATCTTTCTTTCACCTGTGTTTCTTCTGTCAGATCTTTTCCTCTTCTACTCCAAAGGACCCCAAACCTAGACCTAAGATTTCCTGTGATCTCTCTAATCTTTTTAATAAAAGATCTCTTGTTTTTCCCACTCTGTTATCACTTTCTATCTCTATACATGTCTCTTTGAAATATCTCTTTCCTGGCTCGTCATTGGAAGTCTTCTGGCTCATTGACGAGTCTTTTAGTTTTCATCTCTCTTCTTTTGTCTGCAATATTTATTACCTCTTCTTCTTTGGCCTCCTTTCTGCTTGCTGTTGGGATGTTATTTTTGGCCCCTTCTTTTACAATGTTTTCAACCTCTTGCCACATTTCATCTGACATTCTGTCAACCAAGACCAGCTCTGCAAAACGTTTTTCTTACTTTTATTGCATATTGTTTAAATATGTTTGCAAGGTCATGTCTGATCGGAGTTATTTATATATATTTTTTATATTTTACTTTTCTCAATTTGACTCGTAGCTTTGCCACAAGGGGGTTCCTGATCAGTCCCAGTGTTAAATGTTTATTCATCCTTTTAAAGGTTTCAAATTGGATTGGACTGCACAAAGAGAACAAATCCTTGACCAGACAGCTCAGGGGGAAAACACGTGACCAAATGATCGATTCTGCTGTCTCAGCATACGGACGGTCAAACTACATGCTACAATGGAACACCTGGCATACTATCATGGATGTGCCTGATGCAAGTATGAACCCGACTTCTGTGCATTCAAAGCAGTACGTTGAAATTCAATCAAAGTTCATGTACCCCTATTATTATTTTAATTTAAATTTTTTGATGGTTTGAGGAAAGCTCATTAACATGTCACAAAATTTCAAATCCATTCCCAAACTCTTAAATCATGATAAACCTCAAAAGTTAGCTTCATGTCCACTATGCAAATCTCAGTGTCAAATGTGATTTGGAAGAGAACATGTTTATCGACAAGTACAGATAGATTTTGTTCATGAAAACAAAATTGAGTCCAAAACATGCTGAGTTAGGAATTGAAGGATTTACCTTAATCTGTGGGTTGTTCCTGCGGCCATGAGGAACTGCTCCAGAGCTCTTGCCTGCCAGGATTTGCTGGAGATTCCATTAGGAATAGGTGGGGAGAAAAAGAGGAATCAATATTAAAACTGACACAATCGGTTTTTCAACATCCAGTCATTTTGCAATCATTTTCAGCAATCGTCACCATCTCTAGTTTGAGTGCCGAGGGTACCTCCGTCTCTGGGTTTGTCTGGCGGTCTCTTTCTAACTGATGCATGTGCATCTGATTGCGTAGTGCAGTGAACCTGGGTGTTTACTGAACATGTCTGTTTCCGATTCATACTTTTGTGTAGTTCAATCGTTCGTTCCTGTCCTCTACACACCCCACCCCCAACCACCCCCCCCCCCTCGTATTGTGAAATTGGGAAAGAGGGGGGGAGAGAGAGAGAGAGAGAGAGAGAGAGAGAGAGAGAAGAGAGAGAGAGAGAGAGAGAGTGGGAGAGTCAGAGTGGGGAGAGAGAAGAGTGAGAGGAGGCTAAGCAGTGTAATGGAGTATCTTTCTCTGACTGGTGGGTGAATATTTTTTGCTTCACTCTCCATTTTATCTGCATGTTCGTTTTTTTTTCTTTTGTTTTGGGTGACAACTTTCCTGATCTCTTTCATTTCCATTTGTGGTTGCTTTGAGCAAGACCAGTTTGAAGAGTGTTCATTCTCGTAGTTCTGTGTTGAAAGACACAGATCCATGCATTCCTCCGCTCGGCTTGTGGTTGAAGCGATTATTATTGCTGTTTGAGAAATGGTCAGGGTTGAGAATGTCCTCACAGCATCATGAATGAATAGAATAATTGTTACCTCCGCCACGGAAAATGAACAGAGGTTACGTTTTCACCTGTCTGTGTCTGAATCTGTCCACAACTTTTTGAGATATCCTGTTCACAAACAAAACAAACAAATGGACAGACAAAATTTGGTGGACAGCTTGGGTATATGATGAACCAAAAATGATTAGATTTTGGTGAAGATCCAAATCCGGATCTGGATACGAGAATTATTTAAGTGATTTTTCACCATTGAGAGATCGGGCCAAAAACGGCGTATAGCAGGATTTCTCAAAAACTTGTGAATGGACTCAGACGAAACTTGGTGGGCAGGTTGGGTATGTAACAAGGAAGAATTGATTCAATTTTGGTGAAGATCCGAATCCCAGAATTTTAAAACTGATTCTTCACCATTGAGTGAGAGCAAAAACATATATACATATACATATATATATGCACTCAGTGTACAAAACATTCAGAACACCTTCCTAATATTGAGTTGCACCCCCTTTTGCCCCAGAACAGCCTCAATTTGTTGGGAGATGGACTCTACAAGGTGTTGAAATCGTTCCACTGGGATGTTGGCCCATGTTGACTCCAATGCTTCCCACAGTTGTGTCAAGTTGGCCTGTAGTGGATATCTACTCCGAATAGCTCGTCCTATGTCATCTCAAATATCTTCAATTGGATTGAGATCTGGTGACTGGACAAGCCACTGCAGTAAACTGAATTCACTGTCATGTTCGTGGAACCATTCCTGGACAAGCCTCGCCTTGTGGCATGGGGCATTATCCCGCTGAAGAAATCCATTCACAGATAGCTACACTGCCGCCGTGAAGGGATGCACCTGATTGGCAATGATGTTCAGATATCCTGTGGCATTCAAACGTTGCTCCGCTTTTATCAAGGGTGCAATGTGTGCCATGAAAACACACCTCTCACCATCACACCACCAGCCTGCAATGTTGACACACGGCATGATGGAGGCATGTACTCATGTGGTTTTCTTGACACCCTAGTCCTCCCATCGGCGTGAAACAGCAAGAACCGGGATTCATCAGCGCAGGCAAAGTTTTTCCAATCCTCCAGTGTCGGTGTTTTCGTTCCTTAGCCCACTGAAACCGCAGGTTCTTGTTTGTTGCTGAAAGAAGAGGAACTCTGTACGGTCGTTGGCTGCCATACCCTATTCGTGTCAAGGTATGATGAGTTGAGCATTATTTTATGGATCTTTCGACACCAATGTTGTACTGGATTGTCAGTTGACTAACTGCAGCCCGTCTGTTTCTCTGTACAATTCAAGTCAGCCTTCTTTGGCCTCTTTCATCAGCGAGCTGTTTTTGACCACTGGCCTGCCATTTGCTGGATGTCCTTTGGGCGATATTCGTAATGTTTTGTACACTGAGTGTATACATACATATATATATATATTTATGCTATGTTTGTTTCAGTGTGAAGGCATAAAATGTGGATCGACATTTTGTGTTCTGTGGCTTGGTACATTTTTGAATTGAATTTCGCGAACGACCAACTTTAAATACTCTTTCAAAGAACGCCGTTTCAAGGAAAATATTTGTATTTGTCGTTGTTATTTATTTGATGCGTGTGTACATTTGCACAAGTGTGTATGTACGTAAACTGCATTACCACAATAGCATCTGGCGTGTGTGTGTGTGTGTGTGTGTGTGTGTGTGTGGGGGGGGGGGTGGATGTTGGTGTCAGGTCAGGTCAGGTATGGGAGCATGCACCGGAGCAGCGCGTTGCTGCGTCCACTTTCCGCTGGTACACTAGGGGCCACCGTCTGGCCATCCCCCAGGCAAATGCCTGGCTCATCCCCATCTCCTTGAGATGCTCATCAACCTGCTGCAATCACGAGGCTCGTGGTCGGCCCATTGGCCTCCTCCATTCACACGGCTCCCTCGCTGAGAGAATCTGGTGAGCAGAATCAGTGTCAGGAAAACAAGCCACATGTCCATGCAGCCGCAGCTGAGCTCAGACTATGCAGGTAACAAATCTCATTTGATGTCTCTCTCAGTAACCGCTCGTTGGACAAAAAGTCCGACCAGCGATAGCCAAGGATTCTCCGAAGAGACCTGGTACCAAGGAATTAAGTCTCCGTCTCAGATCCTTGTCAGAGTCCAAGTCCTCACATCCATAGAGCAAGACTGGAAGCACCAATGACCTGAAGACTCAGACTTTTGTCCTCCCACAATCCTCAAGAGGGCATCCCGATTCACTGAATCAAACACTTTACAGCGATCAACATAGGCTGCAAGCAGCCCTTGCTGAAACTCTCACCTGCGTTCGGTGAGGACCTGAAGAGCAAGGATACCGTCAATCGTTGACTTGTTTGGTGTAAAGACTGAGTGCTCTGGATGCTGGTGCTCAAGAAGATGGTGGCAAATGCCATCAAGAATTATCCAAACAAAGACTTTGCCCGGCAATGAGAGCAGCATCACCTCTCAGTAGTTGGTGCAGTCCTGGAGGTCACCCTTCCCTTTCCAAAGAGGGACAACAAGGCCCCTCTTCCAGTCAGTTG
>CM068955.1:76523741-76542909 GCA_035128595.1 Eptatretus atami | reverse complement strand
TCTCACACCCTCTTGAAGACGTACTTTTATTCAAGCTTTTGGGTCTCACTACCTGCCACGATCTTTCCAGGGAAAGCCACATCTCCAAGCTGGCCTCCAAAGCCAGTTGGCAACGAGGCATTCTACATCATGCAAAGTCCTTCCTTGGCACACCTAAGTTCCCTGACCACATACAAAGCTTTCATCCACAGTCTGATGGAGTACTGCTCACCCCTCTGGGGTGCTGCTCCTGCGTCACACCTAGTTCGACTTCATGCTGTGGAAACCAAGGCTTTTCGGATCATTGGTATCTCCAGCGATGAAACTGAGTCTTTGGGTCTCTCACCGAAGGCAGGTCAGTGGTCTTTCTGTCCTCCACCATCTTCTCTCCAGCCTGACCCCCCCTGCTTGTTTGTTATCTGTCCCCCCCCCCTCCCTATATTTCCTCTGGGTTCCCAAGGTCCGCCAAAAACCCCCTTCTGGTAAATCTGCCAAAATCAAGAATCACTGCTCACCTTCACTCTTTCACTCTTCTTTTTTCCTGCCTCCGAAACAAACTCCCACACTCTCTTCAATCCCACCTCCCCCTCCCTCCAGGTCTTCAAAACAGCTGTTCACTACCATCTCATATCTTCCCCCATCTAAAATCTTGATCTTTACTACCCCATTAATCCACCCCAAACCCACCTCCTTCATATTCCCTGTTTTCCTGACTGAAAGTCCCTGTAGTACCATCTTGTTTACCACGTGTACACCGCCCCATCCCTCTCCCTTTCACAGACATCCTATTGTCTTTGTTCCACACTATTTTGTGCTTCCCTCTCCCACCACTTTTGTCTCCTGCCTTGTTATATGTTTCTGTGTATTAGCCCTTACACGAGCCTTGACTTGGTATACAAAAAAAGAAATGTGACAAAGCAAAGGAGCTCTTGCATGGAAAAGATGGAACGTTTGCTGGCCATGTGGATTGAGGACCTCAATGGAACGAGGACGCCTGAGTCAAGCCATTATACAGCAGGAAGCTAAAAGTCTGTATGATGACTTTAAAAAGGGGAGCAAGAGTTCAGTTTCCACTGCCATGGCTGAAGAGACCTTTAGTGCAAACCGTGGCTGGTTCGATAGGTTTAAAAAGCATCACAATCTCCATCGTCTCAAGCGGACAGGAGAAACTGCCAGTGTAGATGAAAAATCGGTGGAAGATTGTGTCAAAGTTTTGAAGATAATCACTGAGGAAGGTGGATACATTCCGAAGCAGGTTTTTAATGTGGACAAGACAGGCTTTCACTGGAAAACGATGCCATCCAGGACATTTATCTCCCGTTAGGAGAAAACAACCTCAGGATTCAAGGCCTCAAAAGACCGTGTGACCCTTTTACTCGGTGGCAATGCAGAAGGTGATTGCAAGCTGAAGCCGTTGCTCAATTATCATAGCAAGAACCCAAGGGAAATGAAGGGTTATGTGAAATCCAGACTCCCCCTCACTTGGAAAAGTAATAGAAAAATGCCTGGATGACAAGACAAATCTTCAAAGAGTGGTTTGTTGACAATTTAGTGCCAAAATTGAGGGAATACTGTAAGAGGGAAAACATGGAATTTAAAATTCTTCTCATTTTGGACAATGCTACAGCCCATGGATTAGATTTTGAGACCCTCTGCCCCAACATCAAGGTTCTTTTCCTGCCATCAAACGCCACATCATTGCTCCAAGCCAATGGACCAAGGGGTGATCGCTGCATTCAAAGCATATTGCCTGAGGAGGACATTTCCTAAGATGATTGAGGATGCAGCAGATGAGGGAAAGCCAACCCTCAAGGAATTTTGCAAGAGCTTCAACATTATGCATGGCATCGAGAACATCAGCAAGCCGTGGGATGAGGTAACGGAGCACTATATGAATTACATATGGTGCAAAGCCTGGCCAGACCTCGTTCACGACTTTCGTCGATTTGTTGTCGTTCCTGGTCGACAGCAGGACATTGTCAGACTTGCAGATGATGTGGGCTTTGAGGAGGTGGATAAGGACAATGTTGTGGAGTAGTTAGGATCTCACAATGAGAAACTAACAAACGAAGATTTAATGGAGCTCGATGAGCAGTGGGTTTCAGATGAGGCCAACGAAGGAAAGCAGCAGGCGGCCAGAACTTTGGCAGCAAACGATCTCTCTTGGCTTTTGGACCTCATTGACGAAGCTACAGAGATCATTGAGAATGGTGATCCATTCAGGGAATGATCTGCAAAAGTAACCAGAGCACTGCAAAATTAGATCTCTTGCTACAAAGAAATTTACAGGTCAAAAACGCAGGTCAAGAAGCAGACATCCCATGATACATATTTCTGAAAAGCCGCAACTCCAGCCGCCAACAAAAATAGCAGCTCGGAAGCTTGGCATTTCAAGGTTTTCCACTTCAGAGCCTGAGCCTGAGCCTGGCACTTCAAAATCTGCTGAAATAGCATCTTCACCTCTTCTCACATTTTTGAATGTTGAGAATGACATGTGATGAACTTCCTGCTGCTTTCCATCCTTCTTCATCTGAACATAACTCACTCTCAGTCTCACTCTCTCCCCCCCCCCTTTCTCTACCACCACCACAACATATTTTACACGGTATTTACTGTATTGTACTTCAATAAAATAATTTAATTTCAATTTCTTACTGTTAAAATATGCATTCGATTGAGTGTTTAAATTATCTCTGTTTAAGCCAAAAAGGTAACATCGTAGGTGAAAATTACAACGCAAAGATTTCACCATCTCACTGGACAAAGCTGGTAGAGACCTCCCCGGAAAGTCTCGTCGCAGTCATTGCTGTAAAAGGTTCTTCCACCAAGTGATGACCTAAGGAGCTGAATACTTTTGCAACCAGTGAATTTTGATTTGTACTTGTTTTTTTTTGCAGGTATTCCTGACATGTAACCTCCTTCAACTATAACAGTGCTTAGTTTGATTTCTTCACTCATGAATAAGAAAGTTAATTTGGAAAAATTGTTTCCATTAAATAATTCATCGTCCTTAATATTATAATTCATGGACCGGTGTTTGTTTGTTTGTCACGCTACTCCTACAGTTCTGGGCCAATTACATCCAGACTTGCTACAGAGGATCAGCATGACCCAACTAAATGTATGAGGGTGTTTTTATCTTTGCCGGTGGTCTTGAGAGGAGGTGAGGGTGGTGGCGCAAATTCTCGATGTAAATGCATATCGTGTAGTGCCATTCCAGTTGGGGGAGGGGTATTACAAATCCCCACCATTTACAGTGTAGTACTGTCCCCACATTTTCCAGCGCTGTGATGTGTTTTGAATTACAAGCAGTAGGTATGTTTTTGCTTCATGTATGGAACCCGGGTTTTTGTTTTTTTGCGTATACAGAGCTCTCAGTTTGCCCATACATTGCCCAAATAAAAGTATGCATCAGAATAACGTGTTGCATGCTGGGAACAAGATCACCCATAGGGCAGGTACTCTGCTAGTTCATCGACATGTGGCAGAATACTTTTGCAGGCCACTGTACTCCTCTTTCTCCAATGCTCCTAGTTGTAGGTACCTAACTAACTCAAATTAAAACCTATACACTGTTTCTGCCGCCACTACCTTTTCAGGGTGACCATTATATGCATTAACTACTCTTTCCAATACTTTCACACATTAATATGCACAGTGCCGAAAGAAAGTCTACACCGCCTTTCAAATTTTTCACCCTTTGTTGCCTTATAGCCTGGAATTGAATTGCGTTAAATCAGACTTTTTCCACCTTTGTTTACACATCGTAACCCACAACTTCCAAGTGAAAAACTTGCAGTATTCTAAAAATGTTGGAAAATTCATTAAAAATACAAAACTACAATATCTTGGTTGGATAAGTGTGGAGACACCCTGAGTTAATACTTGGTGGAAGCACCTTTGACAGCAATTACAGCTGTAAGTCTGTTGGGATAAGTCTCTACCAACTGTTCACACCTTGATTGGGCAATATTTGCCCATTCTTCTGCACAAAACTGTTCAAGCTCAGTCAAGATTGCTGGTGATGGACAGCAATCTTTAAGTCATTCCTTAGCCACTCCTGTGTAGCTTTGGCTGTGTGCTTCGGGTCGTTGTCATGCTGAAAAGTGAACTTCCGTTCCAATTTCACCTTTCCTGCAGAGGACAGTAGGTTTTTCTCGAGTATTTTTCTGTATTTTTCTCCATCCATTTTCCCTTCGATCCTGACAAGTGCCCCGGTCCCTGCTGAAGAGAAACATCACCATAGCATGATGCTGCCACCACAATGCTTTTCAGTAGGGATGGTGTTCTTTGGGTGATGTGCTATGTTGGGTGTGCACGAAATGTAATGTTTTGCATGTAGGCCAAAAATTTCCATCTTGGTTTGGTCAGAGCACAAAATTTTTTGTCACATGGCTTCAGAATCTCCAGAGTGATTTTTTGCAGGACTTACCTAAAACTGATTTACCTAAAACAGGACTCAAGGTGGGCTTTTTGAGTAATGGCTTCATTCTTGCCACCCTAACATACAGTCCAGACTTGTGGAGTGCTTAAGATAGTGTTGTCACATGCATCCAGTGAACAGTCTTTGTCATAAAGGGATGTCGCTCTTTCAAAGTTACCATTGGCCTCTTGGTGGCCTCTCTGATCAGTCTCCTCCTTGCTTGTTCATCCAGTTTAGAGGGACGGCTTGATCTAAGAAGGGTCTTGGTGTTACCATAAACCTTCCACTTCTTCATGATGGTTTTGACTGTGCTCCAAGAGATATTCAAAGCCTTTGAAATATATTTATACCCATCCCCTGATCTGTACCTTTCCACAACTTTATCCCAGAGGTCTTTCGAAAGCTCCTCAGGCTCATGGTTGAGTCTTTGCTGTGAAATCTAATACCCAGCAGAGGACACCCACAGGAACAGCTGATTTTATTCTGAAAATATAAGGGTATGTTCTTTTGAACATATGAGTCCCCTAGGACCACCAGGTAGGTGGCGCCATGAATAGATACACAGCGGTAGGTGGCGCCATGAATAGATACACAGCGGTAGGTGCTGCCTCTAGGCGAGTAGATATTTAGCAGCGTCATCATGGTTGGCGTCTCGCAATATAATATATTAGCGCGATTAAAAATAACCGTTTTTTCCTCGCATCTCATGCTGTCAAAAAACCAGTGTCAAGGTGCACAACTACAGCTCATAACCTATCCATTGAGGTGTTTTTTGCCCCCCCCCCTGCTTTCCCGTTTTCACGCCACTGTCCACACAAAATTCATCAATCAATTCTATACAGAGTCTGGGGACTCAATAATCAGAATCACTACAATTTAATACAGGTGGAGGCAATTAATTTGATGTAATTTTGAAGCTGATTTGTTACACCTGAGTGAATTTGCAATTTATATTATAAAGGGGGGGGGGGGTAGGACACTTTATCCAACCAACATATTCTAGTTTTGTATTTTTAATTCATTTTCTGAAATTTGTTTTTCACTTGGAAGTTGTGGGTTACGATGTTTAAATAAAGGTGGAAAAAGTCAGATTTAATGTAATTTAATTCCAGGCTATAAGGCAACAAAAGGTGAAAAATTTTAAAGGGGGTGTAGACTTTATATAGGAACTATATATATACAGGGTGGTGCAGAGCTGACCGACACATTTGGATATGGGATAATTAAAACACATGAGGTTTATGTTCAAAGCTTGCAATTTTATTATTTCTGGGAGATAACATCAGGAAGGTGGCTTCCACCAGTTGCAGTGCATCATCTTAAAAATGGTCCCATAACCACAAAAGTTCCCACCCCACCCCTCGGACAGGAGAGCGGTCTGAAAAGTGTCAATCGGCTCTGCACCACCCTGTACAAACACAAATATACCAATATTGTACAGGATGTTCAAAAATACCTGCACAACTTTGGTTGTTAATATATTGAGTACCACAAATGACACAATGATACCCTTTATTTTATAGGATACAGAAACTCATGTAATTACCTTCGCCGAAGGTAAGGGTATTGCATTTGGGTCCGTTTGTTTATTTGTTTGTCCGCACCGAACTTAAGTGTTTTTCTCCGCAACTGCTCGTCGGATTGAGACTAATTTTCACCATAGGAGCCACTCACTACTCATGTAAAATGTTTGAATGATAATTATGACGTCATAGGTCACGTGGTGTGGCAGCCATATTGTAAAAACCGAAAAACTTTGGACCTCTTTATCTCTGAAACGACACCAAGAAAAAAATTGAAACTTGGCACATGGCAAGTACTCCTTATGCGGAATGAGTGATGTTTTTTTTGATATCATCGGTGCCTTTGTTACGATGTCATAACTGCATATGTAGAACGCTACATCCGATCAGTATAAAAAATTTTGAGGGTCATCTTGTGATAAAATTGTGCACAAAAAAAAAATTGATGATGTCATCGGTCATGTGATTCGGTAGCCGTATTGTTTTTTTGGTGGTTTTTTTAAACCTTAAAAAAATCCCCATCTCTGAAATGACTGAGCAGATCGAGGTAGAAATTTACATGTATGACCACCTATTCATGAGGAAAAGGTTCACACATATGATGTCATAGGTCACTTGGTTTGGCAGCCATATTTGATTTACCCTAAAACCTATAAAAAAATCTTCTCCAGAGTGGCTGGACAGATCAAGGGGAAACTTCACCCAAATATTCCCCAAGGTTTGGATGTACACGTTTGTAAAGGAATAATTTATAGGTCACATGGTTTGGCAGCCATATTGGATTGAAGAAAAATATTAAATAATGTTTTCACAGGAACCGCTTAATCAATCGACGTGAAACTTAACATTTATGATCGTGTCACGATGGAGAATAAATGTTTTAAATTTCATCTTGATTAGATATATGGTCTGGCAGGCATAATTATTTAATTTTTTGATCTGGGTTCCTTTTTTTTTTTTCCAGATTTTTTTTGTTGTTGTTGAATAAGGCTCACTTGACTGTGCCTGGATGGGTTTGCGGGTAGTGAAGTGGCAGCTGAAATGCATATCCTATCCAGGTTCCTCCTGATGACTTCATCTTGCTTTTTGCTTGTTTGGGTTCCTTCTGATTATTCCAATGCAGGACTGTACCTATTTGGTTTTGCATTTCATTTGAATTGAATGTATTTTAATCCCATTCTGAATTCAGTTGAGTAATTATAAAAATAAAAAAAACGTCATGGGTCAGGGTCAGGGTCAGGTGTCCGTAAAAAGCAGGGTTGCATCAAAGCAGGACGTCTTTGGTACCCGGACATCACTGCCAGAAGTTATCAAGTGGCAGTTCTAATTATGTCTCTTATTGATTGCAGAACACACCAGTACACAAGCGCCACACAAAATACACCACATAAAACTACACAAACACCACACAAAACAAGTCCTGGCGAGGGTCTGAAATCTCTGATTGCCCTTTTTCTTGTTTTCTTTATTTTCAGTTCTGGTGGTTAAATGTAAAAGAAAATGGCAACTCCACAGGAGAGAGCTCAGTGCATAAAAAGATTAATTGAGATGACATCTGACATGCAAGTTCAGCGTAATTTTCTACAAGGCATGGAAGGCATCCGCCATTGCGAACTAGTATCAGAGAGTGGTGCAAGAGGTTTAAGTGGAGTGGAAGTTGTCAGAAACAGAAAAGTACCAAATGAACAAGCACAAGTGCAGCAGACGTTGAACGAGTGCGTGAATCATTTCAACAAAATCCCACAAAATCAATCCAACGCACATCCAGAGAACTGGGACTACCATCCACCACTGCATACAGAATTTTGCATGAAAGGCTGAACATTTATGCCGAAAAGGTGCAAATTCTGCAGGAGCTCAAACCAAAGGACTGACTCAAATGCAAGGCGTTTGCTTTGGAAATGCTCAGTCGCATGGAGGATGATGAAGATTACCTGAAAAAAACCATATTCACAGATAAGCTTGCTTTCATTATTGGGGAAGGTTAACTGGCACAATGTGAGGATCTGGGATTCTGAAAACCCCCACGTGATCATTTAACACATACGTGACAGTCCAAAGGTCAATGTGTGGTGTGGTCTTCCCCAAGACCACTTGGTGGGTCCGTTTTTTTTTTGCGGAGGATACAGTGACCTCACCAGTTTAAATGACCATGTTGGGAAGGATTCACCTTCCCACAGGTTGAAGATCTGCAACTCGATATCATTTTTAGCAAGACGACGCTCCCCCTCATTGGGCCTTCGTCGTTCGAGCCAACCTGAATGAAAAATTTCCAGGTCACTGGATTAGCCAAAATGGACCAACTGCCTGGCCCCCACGATCACTAGACATAACCCCTCTTGAATTTTTACGATGGGGATTTGTCGAAGATGTTGTCTACAACACCAAGGTGGCAAACATGCAGGACCTTCATTCTCGGATCACAGCAACTGGTATGCAAGTGATACCCTTTATTTTATAGGATACAGAAACTCATGTAATTACCTTCGCCGAAGGAAGGGTATTGCATTTGGGTCCGTTTGTTTCTTTGTTTGTCCGCACCGAACTTAAGTGCACTTAAGTGCGGGTCGAAGGGCGATTCTCGGTATGCAAGTGCACTGGTGGATGCAAACATGATGAGCCAAACATGGCAAGAACACATATACTGCCTTGATGTCCTGCACGCAACAAACAAAGCCCACATTGAAGTGTATTGATGGGCTGCACAAAATTTTATGAGTTTCTATATCATATAAGCCAAAGGTATATCTGTACCATGTGTGGTTCTTAATATATTAACAACCAAAGTTGTCCAGGTCTTTTTGGAATACCCTGTACTTGTAGTGTATACACTGTACATATAAACACTTTAACATATGTCCATAAATAATTGCATTATATCTTTTTCCATTCCCCTCCCCACCACCATCACCTGTAGCTTTCACCCTTCTCCCACAAACCATCTCTTTCCATTTTTTCCCCTACCCCCACCCCACAAAGGTAAAATGAAAGTGCCTCCCCTCTGCCCCCCAAATTGAATTTGTAAGTTAAAACAATATCCCCTCATTGAGCCTTCAAAAGGAGTTTCTTGTGTGAGTCCTGTACCTGCTTTTGGCACAATCCACATTCCTCAAAGCACCCTGGAATCCATTCAAATACAGTATGTCCACATGAGAGAACTGTTCAATCACTCCCATATACAAAATGCTCAACACAAAGCAGCACACTTTGCTTAGAAAGACAACCTTTGAGGTTGGGGAAAATTAAATAAACAAACATCCCTCTGCCTTTGCCTGGTAAACTCATTACAATGTCCAAAAGAGCATGGATGTGACAAAAATAATTGCGATTTAGTCAAGCCTTACCTATTCGATCTCAGGGCGGGATACCGAGATAATGTTTGATTCTGCCACCTGTTACGGTTTTTGATATAAAACAGGTTCTTCTCTTTATGAAATGCAAGCATTTTCTCGATCAGCTCCTGGAAGTTATTTTTCTTTCTCACCTTCCGGACAGGTGTGTGTGTGTGTGTGCATATTTTATGCACCATTTAAAATTAATTCCAAATCCCTCTTATTTTACCCAAGCAAAGGTATCTCTCGATCCACAGATCTCTTGATGTTGATTTTGAAAAAACAAAAATTGAGTTGTTGTCCCTCTGCCAGTCACCTGAAGGTCACTTTTCCTTTCCAACCCATATAAAACTGGACCAAGGTGAGACATACAGCTGCCATAGATAGGGTACGGTGTTGGGATTGATTCCAGGGTTAGCTAGACGAAGCTATGGGAAGCGGTTCAAGGAGATAGGACTTTATACATTGGAAAGGAGGAGAGTGCGAGGGCATCTGAAAGATATGGTTTGATGGAGATGGTTAAGATAATGAAGTGTGTGGACAAGGTAGGCGCAGTGCAGTTTCTTTCAGCAGAGTGGGATGGCTTTAGGGCCAGAGGCCATAGCTTGAAGGTCAAGAAGATGAGAGTTAGGATAGTTTTAAGGCAGGGTCTTTCAGTTCCATCCATCCATCCATCCATTGGCACCATGCTCTGTACAGAGTATCGGTGCTGCTGAAGCAGCCTCCTGGGCTATCGGGCACAATCCTGGACGGGTCGCCACTCCAACACGGGATACTCCAATGGCTCAATCACCCCAGCAAGCTGATACTCATTTTGCCGACCTCGGAAGGATGAAAAGCCGAGTCAACCCCACCTGGTATTAATTCAACAGCTTTTCAATGTTTCCTGTCCCTCTTTACATTTTGGGGAGGAAAGAAGTAACAATGCAGATTTCTTTATCCACCATCACCAGGTCTACATTCCATAAGACAAACTTCCAGGTGTCCAATTAGAAGTAGAAGTAGTAGTTGTAGGAACAACTTGTGGAATATCGTGAGAGCTTAATGTCCACGTGCTTGCGGGCACAACGCTCCTGCTCAGACTGTGGCTGCTGGTTGCATCATTCTCTGTGGGTGCGGTTGTGCCGCTGATGCAGTGCCCTCTATTAACAATGCCTGGTGCTCTATCGCCAACCTCGGAGCCCCACCTGGTGTTAATTCAACGTGTGATGGGGGCTCAAACTCAAGACCCGAAGATCTTAAGCCAGCCATCTTAACCATTAAGCCAACACCAGGCTTATTGTGGGCATGTTAACTGGTTTAACAGCTACTTCCAAGTCCAACATACCATGCGGTAATGTCCAGTGCTGGAACCATCAGAGCAACAGTTTCCTTCAAAACAAATTCAACTGAGAATCAAAATGCCAGTCGGAGAACTCAAGAGTACCGAGCTATCATGTTGCACCAAACACATTCATCCTGATCGGTGTTTGTGCATCGCTAGACTTTTCGTGTTGGTACTTCAACACCCTTTAGTAGAGGAAATGTGCAAAAACCAATGGGGGTTAAATATAAATCCCAATGAAGCAGTCTGTAAAATGGCGGTTCATCAGGATATAATTGCCGAATATAATTAGTAATTGTTCAGTTCGGATTGTCGGCTTGCTTGAGAATGGGATAGGGTGGAGGGCACAAAACATGCCTGGTGTTGGCTTAATGGTAGGGTGGTGGTGGGATCCTGGATCCTAAGTTCAAATCCTGCTTGGCTGTTGAATTAACACCAGGTGGGTCGACTCTGCCTGTCATCCTTCTGAGGTCGGCAAAATGAGTGCCAGCTTGCTGGTATCCTGTGTCGGAGTGGCGATCCGTCCAGGATGTGCCCAATAGCCAGGAGGTGCTTAGGCAGCACCAACACTCTGCACAAAGTATGGTCCCAATGGATGGATGATGGTCCCAATGGATGGATGAGTGGATGGAGGGACAATGCAGAGTTCCTTTATCGACCATCATCAAGTTAACAAATATATACATACGTACAACCTACACTTGTAAAATAAATAATAATAATAATAATAATATAATAATAATAATAATAATAATATAAATAATAAAATAAATAAATAAATAATTCCAATAACCTTTCGAAAAATTCTGACACAATGCGAAGTGCAACGTTTTCAGCAATAGACCTGTGGAATAAAAGTTGCACTCAATAACCAGTACTGCTCACAAGGCCAAAATTTACGTGTATTTACATTTGTCCATTTCGTTCATCAACCTCAGTCCAAACAACTCAGGCCTTCAAAAATGTCTGAGTCTTGCATTTATAACCTGGTCAGAATTCTTTCCCTCTAGTGAAAACATGCGCACACCCCCACCATACTCAGACCAACAAGAGTGCAGAACGGTGTGCGTACATCTCATTATCAATGATCAGTGCAAGACGAGGTAGCTGCAAGAAGGGGATGGCAGCGGAGCAAGGCAGGGGGTGTATGACAGCCTTCGGATTGTGGCCAATTTAATGGTTTCACTGCAAACAAGTCGTGATAGCACGCAAGGACGGTTTCCCCTGTTTTTCCATCACACAGGCCCGAATTCCCCCACCCCTAAGGAGCTCCAGTTGCACGCGGCACATTCTAAATGCAAATTAAACTCTGCAATTCCAGGCGGCAGCTGCACCTGCCCTACAAACGAAGGGTTACGCTATGAGTGCACACCGCCTGGGAGTGTACACCCATACAAGCTTGGCTTGGTGTCCAACAATGAGTCTCTATAGTCGGTTACATTTTGGCCACCACCATTACACAGGAAGTTGTTGGATTTCAATGCGTGCCGATGGTTACGTTATGTCACCACCAAAGTAGAGTTAGAAGCACTTGCTTGCAGGGATTGTTATACCGTGGCATGTTTATTCGACCAATAAAGATGTTTAAAAAATTTTTTCAATCAAACACTGCACTGTCCCAAACAGGAGTGGAGAAAGGGTAGCCATGAAAAACGAGGTGAAGCTCAAATTTCGGGCATCACCCTTCATCAGGGCAAAACAGTGAAACGTGGGTCGAAGGGTGATTCCAAAGGAGGGGACAGATAATGTAAACAAACATCAAAAACTAAGGGAAGGGGTGAAACATCAATGTTCAGCAGAGGGGATTGTCAAGGGAGGGTGATGGAACATCTAGAATGGGGGTCAAAGGTCAGGGAGTTTGCACCATGAAAGGAACATGGGGAAATTTGAACAATTAAAGTAAATAAACATAAAATGAATAACGTATAAATATACATTAATTAATAAATTGGAGAAATGATAAGCATTTGTAAAAGAAGAGGATATAACACACACACGCGCAGGCACATGCTTCTCCTTGCACCAATACAGTAGATGCAAAAAAAAAATCCAGCACAATTTCTCTTGTGGCCCCAGAGCCAGACAAACAATAAATTTATAACATCACTCGCAGCTCCCATAGCTCCTCCTCCCAACATGATTAATATTAAATATCGTCGTTTCAAACTTCCTCTGTGCCTTGACAAGCCCCAGATATATGACCTTCCCTCACTAACAGGGATGATCGGGGAGGTCGGTTAGAACGTGCCGTCAACAAGCCTTGCACTGGTCCATGTCGTGAAATCTGCAAGATCTCAGCTTTTTGGGCAAACTCAGAAATTTCTCCAACTCTGCTGTTGTGCAGAGGCGCATCCCTTTCTCATGTTTTCAAGAATTTTCTGCTTCTTTTAGAAGTTGGGTGAGCAATTTTAGGTAACAATCCTTATCTCGCAAACACAACGTACTTTACGTCGCCCCGAACACGGCAGGTTTCCTGGGGTTGATTGATGCGCATGCTCACTGAGCATTCTGGAGAAGATTATATCATTTTGAAAGTTCTGTGTTCATGAGCAGTTGCAAGCGATGACGTACTCTTGCCGATAAAGCCAAAGAAAGCTCTGTGTGCACAAAGCTCAACCAAGAACGGTGCAGACAAAGGTTGGTGCAGACAAAGGTCGGAATGCACAAAAACAAACTAATCCTGGCACAGACAAATCGTTGGACTGAACATTGTGTCCCACAAACACTGTTTAAACTTTAAAGAGTATATCATAATGTCCGTATTATATTCATTGGCTGAACTATATTACAATAATTATATATATATATATATACACATATATTTTTACATAAATTATATACATATATAAATATATATAAAAAATATATGTATATAAATATAAAATATATATATATATAAATATACATAAAAATATATATAAATAAATATATATGTATGTAACATTATTCCAGCTTTGAGCTTGCTCTCACCCAATGGGCAAACACCCCAGTTCTCCCCATGGTCAGAGCTTAAATGCCGTTTGCCCATTGGATGATGCTGAAATTATGTCGGAGTTCTGATTTGCATAACCTTTTGTCTGACTACCTTTATTAAAAACCCTATGGTTGGTTGTTCGTGTTACCACAGGCACGGTGTTTGCATGGCAGGGGGCAGAGTTGATTAAAACTTGTGCTCCAGTGCCCGAGATGGGACACGGATTTGTGGCTCCACAACGGCTAAAGGGCGAATATTGAAACAACACTCAGCTCGACATTCAAAAAGGTTGTCCTACTCAACTAGAACGAAAAATATTATTCTTAATCATCATATATCGTATGTTGGAATATATGAAAGCATGTTGGTGTTTCTTAGACTGTTGTATCTCATTCATATACAACTGTCCAAATACACCAGGTATATACTACATACAAGTACCTACATGTGGGGTGTTCAGAATACTCGATGAACGTGGTGCTTACAAATAATCAGACACATAAACAGGCAGACACATGTGGGACAGCTGGATGTCCTAGCCACACTTGGATTGCACAAATTCTGATCGACTGCACCACACCTGCACAGGTTCAATTTCGATCCACATGGACTTCAAATTCGTGATATTTCTGCATTTCATCATTATGTCGAGGAACCGCTTTGACAAAATTAACTGTCCACCATATTTGTTGGTCAATTCGGTAGTAAGTTCTGTAGGTTGCAAGCAAAGCTGTGGCTTTGTGGCATCTGATGATGGGTGGTGTGAACAAGAAGAGTCGAGAACTCGGTTCATGCACTACGAGGAATGTGCATGAGGTCAGTGGAATCACCACCAGACTCAGATGACTCACCTTGAAGCACCACAGTGGTTAGCCGACAAGCTGCTGTTCGGATGTTGAATTGTTAATCGGAAACTAAATGAACATCAAGGGGAAATTTGCTCTCATTGGTGAAAGCCCCTTTCCTGATAAAGGGCAAAATGTCTTTTATAATGAGGAAAATGGCAAAATCTTGAAATGACCGCTCACATCATAAAGGTAATTGTGAAAGTTGGTCAAAAAGTCTGTCTCCCCTTATTACTGGACCTTTCATGGATTGGCAATGGCTATGCTACGTGATCGTCTAATAAAGGGTTTTGAGCGACTGTTAAAAGCAATTGCATTCTCCATCTGTCCAAACATATGTGCCCACAAACTTCTCCGACTCCCCTCCCCAACGAGACGCCCCCCCCACCCCCTCCAAGTCATCCACTTTGTGTGAATTGCTTCTCTGCTTGCGAGTTACCCTTGAACTGTTGGTGGTGGATTATTGTGGAGTGGGGTGGGGGTTGGAGATGGCTACAGATAATTCTGAATCACGTTTTCATTAATTATTACGTTTGTATGGGATGTTTGTACGCAAACATTTGCTATTTTAAATCCTATTTCTGACAGCAAATTATATCTTAATAACATCCACCAACGAATAAGAGAAAACCTGTTTAATTACTCATCACATAATATAATGGGAGTAAGCCTGGAACTTCTAACACACTTTTCTCCGAACATATTCTGTTCATACTTCCGAAATCTTCACGTTATGTGTTCCATGTATTTACGCAGGTGATGGCGGATTCAAAAAATCGAATATAGATATAATTTTCAAAGAGGGAATTGATGACGTCACAATCAGCAGCGTTCGGCAGCAAACCGACGGCCGAGTCCAGACGACGTGCTTTACTTAACCAAGTCCATGAGTTCAGGAAATTTGTTCAACTCAGCATTTACTACTTTTATCCTGCCATGTTGTTAATCTCTTGATGGAGGTAATATAGAAACAACGAATATGTCAAATAGTTCGTGTTACTCATCCGGCACTTTGTGTCAAGGCTAACAATCTAAAGCGACCGGTCTCAAAGGCTACCATGGGCCCCCAGACACGCCACCAATATGAACTGAGCTATTAAATGTGGCGCAAAACATCCAAAGAAACTGCCGTAACCGAGTATTGTGATCCGTCCTGTCCCCCATACCTGTCGCAGACGGGTATCTGCTAGTTCTACTTAATAAAGGTCTGTCACTGATGAATCATAAAATATGTATGTCGGACCATTGTATTAATTAAAAATTGATCGACACGTTTCAGTATTACCGTTAAACAGATTTTTATTGTTTTTTTCAATGCAACTCTCAACCGACTCTGCTCCATTGCTTGAAATTCCACACTCTGCAGAGTTTCCAGCGACTCCCCTTTTCAGTTTAGCAATGAAATAAATTAATTATATCGAGCATGTTACAGTAATTTTTTGTGTCTGTTGTTTGTGTCTATTATGACGTCCTTAAAAACATTAAGTTTCCTGTTTGGAATGATCTTCAATTTTGTTTCACTGCCAGGCAGGCAGACAGAGAACATCTTTTTTCACTCCTCTCTGGGCGTGTGCAATCGGGACGAATTCAAAGCCAATGGACATTTAAAGGAGTAACTCTTCTTCCTGTTCATGTTCCCAATTTATGTTGAAAATATAACATTCAATTTAAATAAGTTGTTCCTCCATCACAAACTGATGATCATACACTGATCAGACAGACGAACAGATGGACGGACGGAGATCAACTAATTTCTTAACCCTGCCTTTCGCTTTGCATGCATGGGGCGGATGAGACTGCCATTGACGTCTTGGAGCCCTGTTCTTCATCACACGGCCCACGAGCCACTGGCGGCCCCTGCTGGCCTAAAGTGCGGCCCCTGACATGCGACCGATAATACACAAATGTGAAAACACCCTGTCATAATCTGCCTTAAATGCTATCAAATTGACCAGATGGTTTCAAATGAGTGTTCCAACACGAAGCATAAAAGTAACATAACTACATCATGATATGGTTGCAATATACAAACAATTACGCTTACAGCCCAGTTTACCACAGTGAAGAAGAGTATGTGAAGGCAGGGTCTCATATCAGCCATGATGGAGTCCTGCAGCCGGTGTGGTGACTCTCCCACTGATGTCTTATCGTTAAAAGTGGCCCCCCTCAAAAAATAGTGAAGATCACCATCTTGGAGAGTATTAACCAACTCGTACTAAATTCTATTATGTTGAATAATACAATGCTTCGCTAACTTACCGGAACTATTCTATTGACTGACGTTGTCATTTGTCATCTCGATGTTGACTTATACTGCCATAGTAAGTAAGGTGACAGATTCACATCTCTTCAATAAGTCTGGCAGACTCTTAGGGATCTGAGTTCTGCATCTAAGACCTGGTACAGGCATTGGTTCCTGCACCTGACGTTGAGCTGGAACCAGCTGAGTCACTGGTCCTGCTCACCCTCCTTGTGGTAGCTGCTGTTCAGGCTCCAATGCTGCTGGTAGCAAATCAACAATCTCAGGCAACCTATCCTGTGCTGTTAAGCTCTCTCTGGTCACCATGATATGGTGTCTGTTGCTGCCCATCTTCCAGCTCCATCTCATATGATCTGCAACCCACCATCTGCACTATTTGACGTCTGTTGCCCCAATGGCGGTTGCTCCACACACGGATGGCTCACTGTGCTTTCAATTGCGATAACTCCTTGCCTTGCCAATGATGAATCTTGGCTCTGGGTGCTGCATCTCTGGCTTCTTAACAATTGTTGAAGAATGAGTTCAGAGCTTCTGCCCCAGGAGGAGTTCTGTGAGTGTCCGTCCGTTTTCTAATGGGGCATCCCTGTCAGCTAACATAGCCAGGTAGGGATGTTGTTCTTCCCTTCATAAGAAGTCTCATCATGATCTTGATACCACTCTCAGACAAACTGTTTGACTGGGGATAATATGAACTTGACAAGACATGCTCAATTCTTGACTTACTTCACTTACTGAACATGCATAGGCCATGGTCACACCCTCACAATTTGCATTCAAACCAATTTCCTCCAGGGAGACCATTCCATGCATTAACTACAGGCAGGCAGACAGAGTAAAGGCTGTGTTGTACAAGCTGTCACTAAGGAATGAGAGTCTGTATACTTGCCGACCCTGCCATCCTTTCAGCCGTCAACAGAGGCATCCCCACATCCTCAAGAATGTTGTCCCGCCATCTCTTTGGCCTCAGATTGTTGAAGTCAGTCCAATACACCTCTTGCAGATATGAGTTTGGCTGGCTTCTGACCACATGTCCAAACCATTTGAGCTGTCTGGACTTGACAACATCCATTATTGTGGTTTCCATGCCTAACACTTGCCGAACTTCCTCATTTCGGATTTGATGGACTCTTGTGACCCCCAGTATGGAACGCAAGTATTTCATTTCAAACACTTGCAGTCTTTTGGTGTCTTCTTTTCTTAGAGTACACATCTCAGATCCATGCACTGCTGCTATCGGAAGCACCAGCACCTTGTGCAATCTTATTTTCAACTTTTGGTTTATTCGTTGACTTCATATTGGCATCCTCAATCAGTGAAAGTCCTGTACCTCAAGGAATATGTGACGTAGGATCAGCCAAGCATTTGGGCACCTGACTTCCCAGGAATGTGAAATAATTCACACGTTCAATTGGTTGGCCATCGACTTCAATGATTCTGTTCAAGGGTGTCATTTATTTGCACTTTTTTGTTGATTCTCAATCCCCATTTCTTGCAACCACTGTCCAGTTCATTTGTGGCAAGCCCTAGCCCATCAAAGACTGCAGATAAGGGAGTTGTGTCTTCTGCATTCCGGACATCTAATGTGAAGGTGCCATTGAGATGAAGATTCAGATACAAACTTTTTAACTCTTTCATGAGAAAATTGAGGAATATGTTGAACAGTCAGCAACAGAATGCAACCCTGTCTTACACCGACATTCACTTTGAACCACTCTGTTTGCTGTCCTATCATGATTGTGCATTGCATTGCGTTGTACATGTTTTTTATGATTGAAATTATTTTTGGATGTGTGCCAACTGTGTCCATTGTTTTTCATAGTGCTTCTCTTCAGACAGTGTCAAAAGCTGCCTGGAAGTCTACGAATTTGAAGTTGAGAAGGACTCCATGCTCTTTGGCTTTCTCAATGGTTTGTCCTATTATGGATATTGTGTCAACTGTGCCTCTGCCTGGGTCTGAAACTACACTGACTGTCACCAACGGTCTCTTTTATTTCTGTGCTCATTTAATTCAAAATAATTTCGCAAAATACTTTGCCTAGTACAAGCAATAGTAAAATTGCTCTGTAATTAGCAGGGGTAAGTTTGGCTCCCTTCTCGTGAATAGGGGTCACAAGGATTTTTGACCAATCAGTTGGGACTTTTTCAGATTTTGTTGAAGAGCTTGGTTAATATTCGGAGCATCATCACTCCACTTGCTGTGAGTAATTCTGCAGCGATACCATCAATGCCTGGAGATTTGTAACTTTCCATGGCTCTGATTGCTTCTTCGACTTCCTCTTCGGTAATTAGGGGAAATGCAGGCATCTGAATATCACTAGGGTGTTGACCAAGTTCTTCTAAAGTTTCCTCTTTATGTTGGAAAGAAGTGTTGAGATATGCTTCAAAGTAGCTCTTCCAACAACCTGGCATTGTGGTAGGGCACCTGACCTGTTTAATATTTATCAGCCAAGCATTTGTGGCAAGCCCTAGCCTATCAAAGACTGCAGATAAGGGAGTTGTGTCTTCTGC
>CM068955.1:76506618-76523731 GCA_035128595.1 Eptatretus atami | reverse complement strand
TCTAATGTGAAGGTGCCATTGAGATGAAGATTCAGATCCAAACTGTGTTGTACAAGCTTTTGAAAGATAGAATTTTCAAAAGAGGTCAAGGAGATTTTTTTTTCAAAAGAGGTCAAGGTCAAAGCCTGGGAGTTAGATATATATTTTGGAGTTGAGATATATGTAGAATATATATCGATATTATATATATCATTAATATATATATACGTATATATCGATATATATATACTGTATATATATATATATTTATATATATATATATATATATATATATATATATATATATATATATATATTACATATGAAGACCACAAGGAGAAACCAGAGATGTCAGGATAAGTCAATTTTTAGAAACTGAAAAACAAAGTTTCAAGACTTTGGTGGACTGTTTAATAACTGTCATATAGATTTCTTTCCAGTAAAAGGAAGTGTGATCATTGGCCGATCAAATTAAGCATGTAGCATTTGCCAAGCTTCTGTGTTATTTAATTTAAGAGCAAAGAACGAATCAATGTTGCAAACTGACATCACTGGTTATTCCCTTGTTTAAAATTGGCATGCAATTTTAACCCAGGATGTGTAGCAAATTCATGCTTGTTGGTTATTAGCATACATTACATGACTTTGGTGATCACAGATTATTTTTTTCAACATTAAACGGTCATTGTTTTTTTGTTTGATGGGTGTTCAACGCCATACTCAAGGTATTTCGCTTATATGACGACGGATTCTCCATTTCTTACTCCGTACTACTTAATATGATGGAAAACCGGGAGGAAACCAAGGATAAACCACCCCCGCGATAGCAGAAGTCACCTCATGGACTCCCTCATATACCTAAGCAGGTTGATTGGGCGGTGGGTACATCGAATGATGGTACTCAGACGCCTAACCATTAAGCCACGGCGTGGGTCCCATAAAAGTCACAATAAAGGTTTGACCAGGCTTGAACCACGATATGCACCAACTACGGAGCCCATTGATATAACCAAATAGGCTATTGTAGTGCTCAGAGTTTATGCTGTGAAAGTTTTACAACCTTTCATTTTTTAGTTTCTCAACTCTGAATATTATGGTGGAACAGTTAACATGAATGAAAGGGAGATAACCAGGAGTAAAGTACTGAAACTCTGGGTTTCTACTGTTCAGCTTGACAACACTTGTTTTTTCATTGCACGGCTAAACTTTTACCATATAAATTATGTGACACCCCTGGTTATTTGTTAAAGTAATATTGTGAGAGGAAACCTGATGTTGCCAACTATTGGCAGGTGCAATAACCCTGAAATTTATAAAAAGTGACATCTCTGGTTTTCCCTCTGTGGTCTTCATATAGATATATCGATATATGAAGAAATATATATCGATATGTATATATATAATATATATATTATATATAATATATATATATATATATATATATGTGCAGGGTGTCCCAAAAAAATATACAACTTTTCATCTGCAAAGAGGATGGTCATAACATATATTTTAAAAAAAGATATATGGTGGATAGAAAGCTGAAAGGTTGAAGTTTATTGTACCAATGTCAAAATTGCCACCAAAATTTAAATTTGTGTATAGAATCGTCGTTTTCTTTTAGACCACATGTTCGACGTAAGCTCCACGCTGTCCGATCACTGCCTGCAAACGCGTTGTCATGTTCTCCATCACTTTGGAAACGTTTCCTGAGAATATTCTGATTTCTCGGTGGGATTTTTCCTTAGCTGATAAAGAGTCTGAGGCCTAGGGTTTCCATAGATCCTGTCCTTGAGATACCCCCACAAGAAGAAGTCTGGAGGAGTAAGGTCAGGGGAATACGGTGGCCACTCAACGTCTTTGTAGAGGGAGATAAAGCAGCCCTCAAAATGTTGGTTGAAGAAACGCCTCGTTTCCCGGCTGTATGGGCGGTGACACATCCTGCTGGAACCACTGGGTTCTCATCTGGATCAGGGTTTCTCCTACGGGCCTGAGTACATAGCTCAGGCAGATAGAATTCCTGAATCATTTCGCGATAGTTCCTCTGGTTTACCATGCAAGTGCGTCCCGTCATCTTCAACGTAGTATGGACCAATTATCCCATACCAACCAACCGCACCCACACGGTGACTTTGAGAACAGATCGAGGCATCAGTTCAGTTGATGCATTACCAGGATTTTCAGTTCCCCAGTACCGAAAGTTTTGTTTGTTTACCTCCCGGACAAGTGAGCATGGCATTCGTCCGTCATGTGAAGTTTTTGAGGAAGTCTGCATCTTCCTCCAACTTTCCTGACAACCAATTTGCAAAGTCTAGTCGTTTGCGTTTCTGTTGATCAGTAAGCACCGTTTCCGTTTTAATTTTGTTTGGAAAGGCATGAATGTCTTGGCGAAGGATCCTCTGAACGGTGCTCTTATAATGTTTGTCTCGGCAGAAGTCGTCGAAACGATTTTTTTGGACTCTTAACGACGCCCTGTCTCACCATTTCCACATTTTCTTCAGCACGACCTGTCCTCTTCCGACCACTTGACCCTTGTGAAGGTCACAGATGGTTCCCACATTGGTAAACTTTGCGATGGTGCACTTATTGTCCGAAAGTTTGGTGCATGGCGCAAGTGGATACCGAAATGTCTCGAGTAAAGACGTTGCACCTGTATGACACTTTTCGTCTGGTGCCAAAGTTCAACAATTTTCGTCCGTTGTTGTTATGTCAGTCTTGGCATTTTTCTGGCGCTTGCTTGGTATCAAAATAAACTTCAGAGTCTCTGCAACAAGAAATGAAGCATTAGTGACAAAATTACTGCTTTTTTAGGATCAAACGAAGCAATTTAAAAGTTGTATATTTTTTTGGACACCATAATATATATAATAATAAAATTATATACTGTATATCGATATATATATATATATATATATATATAATTATATATATATCTATATCATATATATTTATATTATATATATATATCTATATCTTATATATATATATATGCTGTATATATTAGATATACAGTATATAGAGATAGAATATATATATAATATATATGTATTACATATATATCGATATATACATATATCGATAAATATATCTACATATATATACGATAAATATATCTACATATTGTTACGGCTGTGGAAATTCGCAAAAACCATTCAGGTCCCGTAGGTGAGGTATCTTTTAAGTACATGTATAGTTAGCCCCAAACCCGTTTTATGAGGGAATTTATGTTATCCATTCGGGCTGCGATCCTTTGAGTTAGGCGTTCTTCTTTTTCTATTTTTTATTTCCACCAACAAAAACCAACAAAGGGCTCGGTGGCTTTTCGCGCGATTTTTCTCCGCGCTTGTGTGAAGGAAGGGGAAGGGCAGCCCGCCGCCGATTGGTGGATGACCAGCGTGAGCAGTGCGGGTGAGGAACGCCCCTCTTCGAGAACCCTCTCGAAGGAGGGTGGAGCCGAAAACGGGGGCGGATGGAGGGCGGCTCCGGGGTATAAGAGTCAGAGACGGAGGAAGCAGTTTTGGAGAGGGGTGAATGCTCTGGTTTTTTTGGTCGATGCTCTTGTTTTGGTGGATGCTCCCACTTCGTGGTTGTTCTGGCTCGCTGCCCGTCTTCCGGCTCGCTCGTCTTGGAGGCCGTGGCCTGGTCTTTGTTGGGGCAGTCGCAAGACCCGCTGCGGCGGAAGGAGCGTCGCCATTCCCCTCTCCCGACTTCGGACATCCACTTTCCCCCCCCCCCCCCTCTATCCCGCTGGGATAGCGCCGAACACTCGGTCCGTGGCGTCGAGTGGTCAACACGAGCAGGCGCTAGGCACGCAGGAGAGGACTCGCCTACCACGCCAGAGCACGGAGTCGCGGCCAGCGGGACCACGTCGACGGATGTAGGAGAGAGCTCGACGGCCCAACAGGGAAGTCGCACTTCCATTTCTTTTGTTCTGTGTAAATGTGTGTGGTGGCGCCGTCCGTCAAGTAGTATTGTTTTAAGTGTTGCCGTGTGTTCGCGTATTCGGTTGTAGCTCTGTCGTCGTTGCTTTATTGTTTTTCATCTTGCATTTGCTTTATGTGCATTCTGACTGTATGGCTGTATATGTGCTCTCCCTGTGTCGTGTAAATAAAGTGCTTGTGTTGAATTGTTCCCCGTTTCGCTGCGTCCTTTCCTTTGTTGAATCTCCATCTTACTTCACGTAAAAGGTTCGTAGTGGGCGTGATACGCCTGATAATTAATTAATTGAAACCGTCGAGGCCGACGATAACACCGCTCGGTATCCCGATAGCACGGAACGGACGCTTAGCGGCCCGTGTCCGGAGTCGACCTGCGGCGAGGTACGATCGCCCGTTTACCATCCGCGTGTACTTAGGTAGGTCGAGTTTGGCGAACAACCCTATCCCACGCGGGGCGATTGGCACGATCTGTGGTGAGGCCGAAAGGCCCACCTGTGACTAGCTCGCCGGCGTTAGTCCGAGAGGGTCACGACAGAATTGTCCGTCCGTGGGCGAGGCGGCCGCCATTCGAGTCACGTGGCCGTTCGCACGCCGGCGGGCGCGAATTCGCAACACCGGTGTCAGAGAGCGGGAAACAAACTCTCCCGTCTCCACTAAATTCACGGGAATCGGTCCCGGGGTGAGAGGAGCGACCCCCGATTCCCTCCAAATTACGAGCGATTTAAAATTAACCCCTTATGAGAAATAAGATGGAGTCTCAAGGCGAGCGGAGCCGGGGGTAGAAATGTATATGTGTAATAATTAGAATCCATGGCCCGGATGGTACTACTTCTTGAATTTTAAATCACGAGGAGCTCACCCTCATACTCTGAGCACGGACTTTGCCGGCGGGCTGAGTCGCATAATGGCGGCCGATTGCACCTCAGCGCAGCACGGAGCGAGCGGCCATTATGGCGCGGCAATGGCGCGACACGAGGCGAGCGCTCCCAACAGCCGTTTCAAACCACGTGGGCATGGCAGGTGAGGCAGGCGGACATTGGCCGGCTTCGCGAAACAATTGGAGAAGAATGGAGGACCGAGCTCGAAAAAGGAAACAGAAACACGAGCTGGAAGTAAAACAATTAAAGGAAAATAGGGAAAATAGAGTTGAGTATCCATAAGTGGGAACAAGCGGAAAGCGAACTGAGGAAAAAGTTAGAAGGAAAAAGCGGAAAAACAATTTGGAGCTAAGCAACTGAAGGAGGAGGTAACAAGAGAACAGGAATGTCTGGAACAATTGAAGGAAGAGAGAAAAACAGGCAATCAGGAAAGAGAGAGCCTAGAATGGAAGATAAAAAGAGGAGAGAGACAGCTGGAGGAAAGGACGGAAGAATTGCTGGAAAAGTCCTGAACAGTTCAAAGAACTGCAGGGAGAAATGAGGGAGGAAGAGAAAGGAAACAAAGCTAGAAAAGGAAACGCAACAAGAAGGGGAATGGAAACACTGAAGGAAGAGGTAGATCAGGCAAAAACAAAGAGAAACGCTGGAAAGGGAGATAGAAATGGGAAAAAAATATCAGGAAGAACTAAAGGAAAGCAGGATGAAGAGAGGAAGAAAAATGGAAAAAATTCTGAGTTACAGAAACGAAAACAAAGAAAGAGGATACAAGACGAACTGAAGATGTTAAGAGGAAAGGAAGAGAACAGAGATTGAAACGTTAAGGAACCACACTGTACAGATCGAACAGCTGGAAGCGAAGCCAGATTAAAGAATGAGATGCAAGAAAGAGTAATGATGGAAGAACAAATGAGACAGAAGAAGAAATCGATCAATGGAAGGAACACGAGATTGCAGAATGAGAACAAGGAAGACAGTGAATGGGATACAAAGAACAAGGAATGAGACAGGAGAAAGAAATCCGTCAATTAAAGGAAATAATGAGATTGCAGAATGAGAACAAGAGAGCAGTGGAATAAAAAACTGAAAGAGTATGAATTGAAACTGAACGACAAAACGAAAAAAATAGGTTGGAATATGCAGGAGAAGTTGAAGGAGCAAGGAATGAAGCAGAAGGAGAAATCAGGAGATTGAAGGACACAACGAGATTGGAGAGGAAGAACGAGAGAACAATGGATAGAAAACAAAAGGAACATGAAGCCGAGGTTGACCAATTGGAAGAAAAGGCGAGGCTGGAGTGCGAGAGATAGACAAAGAACAGCGAATGAAACACAAAAGGGAAATTAACCAAATGAAGAAAACCACGAGACTGGAGAGGGAAGGCAGGAGAAGAAACAAGGAAGGGTAATGAGAGAACACGAATGAAACACAGGAAGGAAATGAGCCAATTGAAAGAAACGATGAGATTGGAAAATGAAGAGCAGGAGAAACTGTGGGGCAGAAAAACAAGAACAATATGGTTGAAAATTGAACAACTTAAACGGGAGCGAGATTGGCGTCCACGGGATTGAAAAACTCCGGAGGCGAGAATGAAGAACTCAGAAATTCCGGAGAGGAGGAACGCTCCAAAAGGAGCAAGAAATGGAACAGCACAATGAGGTGGGATGTGTGACAGCACCACGGGAAATGTTCGTAGTGCGGGACTTGATAGACATCACTCGTCGGATGAAACAACAATTAGGGCAAACCCTGAAAATGGAGGACAGTGGAAATAACGGAGCCCGGTGACTGAAACGTGTAAGACGAGACGCGAGGTGACGACGTCCGAAAAAGCAAAAGAGACAAAGATCCAGGAAGAAACTAATAGACACAGAGACAATAGAATAAAATGATAGAGACTCGGAGATAGAGAAAATAGAGGAGAGACTGCACATAAGGAGGGATGAAGGACCAACACACGCACACAGAGGTAGTGGAGGATATGGGGGTGGAGCTCGCGGAGCGTGTAGGGACCGCGTGCGACAGTGATAGCCTCCTCCAGGAACGAGGGAGGGAGTATGCCCCTTGAGGCGGATCACGACCAGGTGGGTTCGCTCGTGCTTTGCGAGTTCGAGGGGAGGAGTGCTGCGACGCAGCGGTGCACGGAGAGCTTGGGGTATAGAGGCCCCGGAACCCCTTGGTAGCACAAATCCCCCGTGTGGTGTCCCGGTGCTGTGTGGTGCAAGTGTGAGTGCGCCCCGTGTGTGAAGCGACCCCGTGTGTGAGTGGTGTGGTCGCGAGTGTGCCGGAGTGCGTGCTTCCCAGCACGCCGTGTGTAAAAGGGGCACCGCAAGTGGAAGAGGCCGTGTGTGTGAGTGAAACGGCCAGTATGAATGGAGCACCACGGTGAGTGAGCCGCGTGTGCGCAGGAAACGGCACGCGTGTGCGAACAGCCGTGTGGGAGTGAGACACTGCGGGCGGTGCCCGCGGTGTGAGTGGTATGGTTTGTGTGAGGGAAATGGCACGAGTGAGTGAGAGCGAGTGGGAGGGAGACAGTGTGTTGTAAGGTCGCTGTGTGCAAGGGAGATGTCGGTCGGCATGCGTGAGCATGCAGCCGTGTCTCCCGTGTGAATGTGAGTTTAATGGAGTGGAGTCTGAGCGTCGTGACACGCAGGGTGCGTGGTGAATGGCGACGACAACGGCGACAGAGGACAAAGCCGAGTAGCCGGCCTAGCTGTTTCGGGGACCGTGCCGGGTTCACCAGCAGCGGAGCGTGAGGTTCGGCCGTGCAACGCACGAGGCCGCCACGTGCTCGCTTGTCGGGAGTGAAGCCCGTCCGGAAACGCCAGCGGTGGATTTGCCGATCCCGCGGACGACAAAGTTTAGGCAGGATTCGATTTGGACCGGACGGGTTCTCCACGCGAGCTTGTGTTAAGCTCCAACGGGCAGAGCACATGTGTTCGCGTGGGGAGCCCCTCGAGTGCGAGGTTTGCTTTTGTTGCGCACGGTGACGTCATGGCTGCACGTGGGGTTGGAATCCGCAGGAGGGTATCCCTGCCGGATGTGACGTCCGAAGGGACGAGGTACACGTGCAGCTGAGACGTCACGGCAGGTGCAAAGTGCGCGAGCTGTGAGTTGCCGCGCTGGTGCTGCGAAAATTTGGGGAAAAAAAACAAGCAAGCCTCGCTTTCGGTGACAGGATTCCCGGGCAAGGTGGAAGACCCCCTTGGCCAGGGCACAGGAAACAACTAGTTAGGGGAAGGGTTAGTTTAGTTAGACCGACTTCAGGGGAAGGGGTAAGTCCTCATGAAGTCCGTGGAATGATTAGTAGAGGGATGTTAGATGAGATTTAGGTTGGGAAATGGATATTTGATATTTGAAGACAGAGACAGACGGTGAATGTGTTAGAGGACGTAGCTTAGCTACGTAGTGTTAAAAGGAACTTGCTATAGTGTAAGGGACGACGTGGGAGCACGAGTAGTTAGGGATTTAGTTGAGCAGGATGGCAGGATTCAGCGGTGTGATGTGAGAAGTGTGGAAGGAACATGTGTTTGGTGGGTGAGTGAGGCCAGCGGGTCTGTGTGAAGTAAAGTGCTTGTGTGAACTTGTTCCCCGTTTCGCTGCGTCCTTTCCTTTGTTGAATCTCCATTTGCTTCGCGTAAAAGGGTTCGTAGTGGGCCTGATCGCCCGATAATTAATCTGAACCGTCAGGGTCGACGATAAACTCCGCTCGGTGTATCCCTGTAGCACGGAACGAGCCGCTTAAGCGGTTCGTGTCCGGAGTCGACCTGTGGCGTGGTACAACCCTCGGTAGTTACCCGTGCGAGTACTTAGGTATATCGACTTTCGGCGATTCACCCTATTTCGCGCGGGTAGGAATGCGGGACTGGGTTGTGGTGAGGTTAAACCCCACCCGTGACTAGCTCCTTGGCCGATAGTTCCAAGAGGTCACGACTGAATTGTCCGTCCGGTGGGCGAGACGTGCCGCGATTCGAGTCACGTGGCCGTTCGCACGCCGGCGGGCGCGAATTCGCAACAATATATATACGATACCATACATATATATATACATTATACATATAGATAATATATACATATATAAATACCTATACATTTATAACATATAGATACATATATACATTTATATATATATATATATATATATATATATATACACAAACACATCTGTATATATATTATATATATATATATATATATATTAGATGTATATATACACATCTATGAATATATATATTTACATATTATATATATATAATATATAAACACACACACACACACACACACACACACACACACACACACACACAACCAATGAGCGCCGCAAGGAGGAGTGATGTAAGGGCCACATCGGCCATTTTGGAGTTAATGCCATATGGCACTATTTTAACCCTTCCCCTATCATCCGAGCCTATCATCATCATATCATTAAAAAATGTCGCCTACAATCTACTCCTGCCTCGCCAGAGCCTCATATATACAGGACAATAGTATGCAAAAAACTCCACCAATCCCATGATGCTGGAAGCACCACTCACCAGAATACTGTGACACCATCCAGAATGGCAAATACTTTGCGAAAAGTTAACTTTCAACTTGGCAGAATGGAATAAATGGAGGAGCTGTTGGACTGTTAATTATGCCAATGGAGATGTATTGATGCAAGAAGCAATGTGTGCACATGTGGGAGAGAGAGACAGAGACAGAAACAGAGACAGAGAGACAGAGAGAATGTGAAACAAAAACAATCCACAGACAGATAGGCACCCTCCTCTAATTCATGTAAAATTATTCAGTTTTTCACACAAAGCAAAGCATTTGATCAGCGGAGTCTCAGACAATTTTCCATTAAAATGCTGCAACCTGAAAATGTACTCAAGGCAGGCATGAAATACTGAAATTTTAAAGCACTGCTGCTTTGAATCAATCTTGGCACAGAGGCCTACATGTGGCAATACATTTCGTTTTATTATTCAAAGCTAAAACAAAACAGCCCACGTTTCCAGCTGGACCGACTTTCACTTCAAAACTGTTCAAACAATCATCCAAGTTTAATTGGAGACCTTTGTGGGGCGGGGAGAGTTGGACATCCAGCCCATATTGAATATGCAGGTACGATGTCAGCAAAACGATCGCTTTGATCCGTTCATCCCTCTCTTCAGGAAATGCCAAAATCCGTTAATCCAAATCCAGACTAGAGGGGAGCACTCGGTAGAGTGCAAAACCTCCGCCGCCAATACTGCTAGGTCACTCAAGTGAACCTGATATCTATTCATTCAATTTGACGTCAACAGTGCTCACAGATTTATATTGCAACTTTTCCCTTTTACTTTTACATACTCAATTCATTCGTCATAACTAGATTCCTTGAGACAGAAATTGATTTTACGTGGTATATCCACCTGAAGTTCCAAAATCAGCCGTAATTATAATTTGGCATGTTTTTGTTGGAAATCACTTATAACATGTAGAAATGCAAAAAAAAAAATCGAAATTTTGTTGAAAAAAATTGCAAAATTTTTTTTCTCTAACAATTTTTTTTTGGGGGGGGGGGTTGGAAATCACTTAAAACATGTAGAAATGCAAAAAAAAAAGAATCGAAATTTGTTGAAAAAAGGTTGCAAAATTTTTTTTTCTCTAACAATTTTTTTTTTGGGGGGGGGGGGTGAAATCACTTAAAACATGGAGAAATGCAAAAAAAAAATTCAAATATTTTTCAAAATGCCCGCCATAGCGGCCATATTGGATTTTGGACCGAGTCCAAAATCTAATGGCAGATCCTTAGACCAGACCTAACCCCCCCACCAAGTTTCGTCGAAATCCGTCGAGGATTTCCGTAATACTGTTCACAAACAAACAAACAAACAAACAAACAAACAGAAAGGGTGAAAACAGAACCTCCATCCATCTTCGATGCGGAGGTTAACAAGTTGCATGTCCTTGTAATCTTCATCTCTGATTAAAGAATTACCAAGAGTGGTGCACAAATGGGAAGCCTGTTTGGCATTCATTCTGAGAAGATGCCAAATAAGAGAGTCTTAACTAATAAGAGTCTTGTTATGTAACCAAGAGGATAAGAGAGGGCTGCGGGAGTGTGGGGGGGGGGGGTATTCAATGAGAAATAAAGAAGGTGATAATGGAATACAAGCCAAAATTTAAGGGAAAAAGGGGTAGGAGAATAAAATGGCAGGAAAAGGAAGAGAATACATGACATTGGGGATGAGGTGGTTGGGGGGGGGGAGAGTGCTGCTGTACAAAAGGAAGAGAGTGTGGATGAGAAATATACTGTATATATAAGGGCCTATGAAAATTCTGCCATTTATAAGTACTTAATATGTACCAGGATGATTCAAAAGGAGGGAGCAGAGATGTGAATTTTTAATTACTTATCTGTCTACTCTTCTGAGTTTGTTGTGTTTTTTAATACATCTCACCATAGCCAAGATAAATGAGTGAGCTAACAGAGGGTAGTCGAACGGCACCCAGTAGAGCACATACCACCGCCAGGTTGAACAGTTTAGGTTTTACTTGTGTGTATTAATGGCCGAAATTTTCTTTGTTCTTCACAGCCTTGTTGCAGATTCACCCGCTGTCCTGCTTGAGCATTCGTTTGCCTTTCACTAACTCCAGATGTTCTTGGGGCCAGAGCGGGAATTATGTGTTCATTATTATTATTATTATTATTATTATCATATGCTACCACTATTCTCATTATTGTTGTAAATATTATTAGTATTAATTGATATATGCTTTGTTACAATGTTGTCATTGTTTTTGATATTTATTTTGTAATTAGAATGCCATGCCATGATAGAAGGATGTATTAAGCTTCTTAATATACCTTAACATGGTGTGCGTTTAAAACTTGGGAATTCTAATAGATTTTTTGTAGTTAATTAGCCTACTCAACTCAAGAGGTCATGCCAATCATTTTGATGCATCACATTCCACATCAGTACGTTTTGCAGAACCACAAAAAACATGACACGCACGCACACATACCTCATCCATTTATGGTGGAGTCTTAAAGGGTCTACAGGGTCTTGTGAGTCCTCTGGGTCTATTGGATATTTGGGTTATTTAGGGTCCTCGGGAACTTTTGGGTCCTCAGGAATTTTGGGGTCATCTGGGGCTTTGGGGTCCTCGGGGTCCTAAGTGTCTTTTAGGTCATCTGGGTTTTTAGGGTATGAAGGGTCTTGAGGGTCTTCAAAGTTTGAAGGGGTCTGAGTAATTGAAAGGGTCAAAAGGTACATTCCAATAGTGCGTAATTAATAGACAAAAAATATGCCTCGCACACAGACACAATTCATCCATTTATGGAAGATATCCCAAGGATAGGCCGGATCTGCATCCGGACCTTAACTAAAATCTAATCAGCTTGTTGTTGTCACCGACCCAACTCATCCACCAAGTTTCGTCTGAATCTGTCCACAACTTTTTGAAATATCCTGCTATATATTGTTTTTGGCCCCATCGCCCAAAGGTGAACAATCACGAAAAGAAAAAAAATGATCAGAATCAGATATTCATCAAAATAGAATCAATTTGTACTGTCCAACTCCGAATCTGTCCACCATGTTTCGTCCGAATCTGTCCACAACTTTTTGAGATAACGTGCTATATATTGTTTTTGCCCCATCTCTCAATGGTGAAGAATCACTTTTGAAATTCTAATATCCAGATCTGGTTCCAGATCTTCACCAAAATCGAATAAATTCGTCCTGGTCACACACGCAACCTGTCCACCAAATTTCATCCAAATCTGTCATCTTTTGAGATACCCTGTTCACAGACAAACAAACAGATAGACAGACAGACAGGTGTGAAAACATAACCTCTGCCCACCTTCGTCAAAAGGTACATTCCAAGAGTGTAATCTAAAGGGTCAAAAGGTACATTCCAATCGTGCATAATTAATGAATAGACGTTCGTAATTAATAGACAAAAAGGATGCCTCACACACACACAGACACACAACTCATCCATTTCATAACCAGATCTTCGTAGTGGGTGTGACAAAGGTCACCAAACCAGTCTGCCATGAGTGTATAGGCCGAGTGCTTCTGCTTTTAGTGAGAGACAGGTGTGAAGAAATGGTACCACGCCTTAGGGGATAGCAGTACTCTATTAAGTGACAAACAAAAGGTTTGTAGGTTGTGAGTGGTTCTGAATTTTCAAGGAAAGACTTTGCAACACTGACGACACCCAGTCGAGATCCATCTTGGAGACCATTTTTGATAGACTATCTGCCCAGGTGAGGTCATGACCAGAAGTTAAAGGGACTGAACATCTTCCAGTGGTCAATCATCAAAATAGATAGGTGTGGTGAAGGGGTGAAAATGTGACATTTGCCTGGATAGAATGACAATTATCTTTCATTTTTCAGATTTGCAGAGGAAACATGGCTGACAGAGGTCATAGATCTCACCAGTTGACCATTGAAAACTCGAAGTGTTATTAGGTTGTGGGGGCTTCATAAAAGAGGGAGATATTAAAAATAAACCCTGTGACCTAGATGACTTTCATAATCAAGCAATTTCGTTGAACAAAGACTTTTTGTGTTCCTGTTTGCAGATCGGACACTGACAGATAGCTAGCAGGGAAGCGTCAACGTCGAAGGGAAACAATTCGAGCAAATACGTCAATCACGTCATCTCCATCTTGCTTTGCACAAAATAAGCGTTTCACAAGCTGATGTACTTTTGACTTATTTTGTATCGAGCCAAAAGCAATAACTCCAGTATTTAATTCCATGCACTGTGACAATATGTCCCAGAGTTTCCTGAAGTCTGTCTCATAAAATACACCTCCAAGCACTACCACGAGTCAAGGACTGTCAGAAAAGTAAATAAAGAGAGATAAACTTGAACAAAATTATATAATGTACATACAAGGGTGGTTCAAATGAGGACAATTTAGATGGAAAAAAAATCTTTTTCACCTTTTTCTCAAGGTATTCCTCTGCAACACATGCACACTTTACCCATTGGTACGGCAGAACCTCAATTATAATCTGTGGAATATTTGTGATCGGGAGGAGGTCATTTGAGGACAAGTGCGTTGACATCATCATTCTTAAATGTAATCTAGGCACACACGTTATTTGAATTGGTCAAAGATGAAAATCACAAGGTGATTAGTCTGGACCAATATGCGACTATTTAATAACTTCCCAATCCATCTCCGCTGGACTACACCCAAATGCATTGAAGTCTTGCAGAGTAGAGATCCTTTGGTTCCCTCTTCACATCAATTACAATTGAGAACTTGAGAGTTCGGAGAACACGTTACCCCATGCAGTGTTCCACTTTATACTTCAATTTAAATAAAACAAGTAGCGGTACATTCAAAGTACAACGCCCCCATGGGGCAAATAAAAAAATAATAATCCTCAAGTACATGACATCACCGGGTGTCTTTGGCACCGGTCTTGCAACACATGGAGTCGAATTGGGAGGGGCGGCGGTTACAATAATTGATTGATTGATTAATTGCAGAATTAAAATAAATAAATAATAATGGTAAAACTAGAGGGCTGCATTCGCTTGCAGCGAATACGTATTTGGCAACGTCATGAGTGACCTATCAGAAAATGTCAGCGGCTAACCTGTATCTTTCCGTGGGGCGAAGATATGGGGCAAAATGTGTTTTTGACCAACGTCGTGAACTTTGACCCCTACCGATCTCAGAAGATATAGGTCACACAACTTTGGTCAAATAAGATTTTTTTTGTAGGCCCTGTTATGACCTATCAGAAAATGTCAGCGGCTAACCTGTATCTTTCCGTGGGGCGAAGATATGGGGCAAAATGTTTTTGATATATCTTTCCGTCAATCACGGATTTTGGTTTGGTTCACGACCAACGTCTGAACTTTGACCCTACCGATCTCAGAAGATATAGGTCAGACAACTTTGGTCAAATAAGATTTTTTGTAGGCCCTGTTGTGACCTATCAGAAAATGTCAGCGGCTAACCTGTATCTTTCCGTGGGGCGAAGATATGGGGCAAAATGTGATTTGACCAACGTCATGAACTTTGACCCCTACCGATCCAGAAGATATAGGTCACACAACTTTGGTCTAGTAAGATTTTTTGTAGGCCCTGTTGTCACCTATCAGAAAATGTCAGCGGCTAACCTGTATCTTTCCGTGGGGCAAAATGTGTTTTTGACGTTTTGTTGACCTTGACCTTAACCTTGAGAATTTCAAGGTCAAAAGTTGACACTGCACTTCCTTGAATGCAGCCCATTTCAAAGACATAATTGTTAGTGCTCCTAGACAAAAGCCCTAGGAGGAATTTTAGGGCAATGGATGTGTGTGAAAATAAAGAATAATAAAGAATTCCAGTAATAATAGTGTATTTGGCATGGAATTGCCAAATACAAATAATTTATTTCTCAATCAATTGCCAATAGCACACCTACACCACCACCGTTTAATCTGAATATTAACTTTTAGAAAATTAAGTAATTAAACTAAAAATGAACAATTAATCAATTAATTGATTCATCAACAAATCAAAAATACCCTTCATAGTGAAATCACCTGATCACTGTCATGTGCAAATATCATCTTCCCAGCTCAAAAGGTGCCTGAGATATCGCCAGGATGAGAAATAAAATAAATAAATAAATAATCAATCGATAATAATTCAGTAATTAATCAATTAATGAATCAAAAAATAAAAAATACCGTTTCTGCCAAAGCACATCTTCACTTTTGTCCCAAATTTCAGCTTCCTAGCTCAAAGGATGAGCAAAGGATGAAATTTCAGCTTCTTATCTTCTGAGCTCAAAGTATTTCTGAATTGTCAATTTTCATCTGTTTAACTTGAAATTTGAATACCATTTGCATATCAGGTCACTGAATTCAACCACCTATTAATTTTGAGGTCAATATTGGCCAATAGGTCAACATAGGCAAATGTCAACATGGGCCACATTTCTAAAATAGTTTCTAAAATTGTCAATTTTCATCCGATTGACTTGATATTTGAAGATCATTTGCATATCAGGTCACTGAATTCAACCACCTATTTATTTTGAGGTCAATATTGGCCAATAGGTCAACATAGGCAAATGTCAACATGGGCCACATTTTTAGTTTCTAAAATTGTCAATTTTCATCCAATTGACTTGATATTTGAAGATCATTTGCATATCAGGTCACTGAATTCAACCACCTATTTATTTTGAGGTCAATATTGGCAAAAGGTCACATAGGCAAAATGTCAACATGGGCCACATTTCTAAAATTGTTAATTTTCATCAGATTGACTTGAAATTTGAAGACCATTTGCATATCAGCTTACTGAATTCAAGCACAAATTATTTTGAGGTCAACATTTTTCAAAAGGTTAACATAGGCCAAATGGTCAACAACTTAGATCACTTTCTAAAATCCTCATTTTCATCCGATTGACTTGAAATTTTGAACAGATTTGCACATCAGGTCAATGAATTCAACCACCAATTAAATTTAAGTTCAAAAGGTCAACGCAGATCTAATTTATAAAATTGATAGATAGGGCCAAAACATATATATATTTTATATATATTATATATATATATAATATATATATATAATATATATATTTATATATATATATATTTATATACAGTATATATATATATATATATATTACAGTATATAAATCACTATATCTCAAAAAGTTGTGAACGAGTTGTGACAAAACCAGGTGGATGAGTTGATTAGGTGACAAGAATCGGCAGATTAGATTTTGGTTTGGATCCAGCCCATCAGTGGGATACAAAGCATCAACTGTTCCACCTAGCAGAGGGATGTGCTCTACCAAGTGCCTTTCTACCTTGTGCTGTTTTGCCAAGTGTCGCTCTACGAGTGATTTTCATTTGTTTGTTTGTTACTTGTATATTGGTCTTATTGGTATATTGGTTCAGTCGATTATAAGTACTGTATTGGTGTCAATTTTGTTATTCTGTCTTTGCTTGTTTTCTTTCAGGTCACAATTCTAAACCGATCGTCATGAAATCGACAATTTTCATGAAAAATCGTCATTTACATCCTATTAACTTGAAAGTTGAACAGGATTTGCAAGTCCTCACTGAATTGAAAGCAACTATTTTGAGTCAAAAGGTCAAAGGTCACTCAAGGTCAAACTTCTAAAATGATCAATTTCAATCTAAAAATAATTAAATTTTCATCTGATTGACCTGAACTTTGATTAAGATTGTGAATTTTAATCTTAATGAAATGGACAATTTGATGCATTTATGGCAACCTTTGGAGAGGGGGGTGGATTTTAAAAGTATCATGCTTCGCACATCTTTTTCTTGTTTATTTGTTTGTG
>CM068955.1:76486383-76498027 GCA_035128595.1 Eptatretus atami | reverse complement strand
CTGTGGATATGATGTGTGTGTGTGTATGTGTATATTATATGTATATATGTATATATATTATTATATATGTATATTGAAGTTGTTCCCTCAAAAGCTCTCCATACATATATATATATACATCATATTTGTTAAATGTATACATTTCTCACATACATATACATCCATATATATATACATACATGTATGTATATGTATGTATATATATATATGTATGTATATGTATGTATTGTATATATATGTATATGTATGTATATACAAACCGGGCGTAGTGGCGTGCATACATGTATGTATATGTATGTATATATATATATATATATATGTATGTATATGTATGTATTGTATATATATGTATATGTATGTATATACAAACCGGGCGTAGTGGCGTGCGCCTGTAAGCCGGCTATTCGGAGGCTTGGGTTGGAGGATCGCTTGAGGACGGGAGCCCTGCGCTGGGCCGCGCTATGAGAGGGTGTAGGGCAGCCCGGAATCATGGCGAAACCCAATCCTTATCCCTGTGTCGTATATATATATACATACATGTATGTATATATATATATACATACATGTATGTATATGTATGTATATATATATATATGTATGTATATGTATGTATTGTATATATATGTATATGTATGTATATACAAACCGGGCGTAGTGGCGTGCGCCTGTAAGCCGGCTATTCGGAGGCTTGGGTTGGAGGATCGCTTGAGGACGGGAGCCCTGCGCTGGGCCGCGCTATGAGAGGGTGTAGGGCAGCCCGGAATCATGGCGAAACCCAATCCTTATCCCTGTGTCGTAAGAGGCGACCAGGTTGCGTCAGGAAGGGCATCCGGCGTAAAACCTGTGCCAAATCAGTATGCGGATCATAACGGATGATCCGCTGTGGCGACCCCTAACGGAGCAGCCGAAAGAAGAAGAAGAAGATGTATATATATGTGTATGTATGTATATATATGTATGTACATGTATGTATGTATATATATATATATGTATGTATATATATGTAGGTATATATAATATATGCATGTTTTATATATATATTTTATTGGTTACGTCACTCAGTACCTTCCGTGTACAGGTTTGTAATACTGAGTTCTATTATAAATTTTTCCCACTAAGTAATATCACTGAAGTATGCCAATAACAACTATCCATATGATAAGATAGTGTACCAGGAACTGCAATCCACTTTACAAGATCACCGTTGCCTATAAGCTCACACTAATCCTTGACCTACACACACACAATAATATATTATAATATATATACGTCCACTGAACTCAATTAACCTAAATAGTGACCCAATACTAGATATAGCCTGGTGTGTCACACACACACACACACACACACGATCAATATCACATCAATATTGTTTAATCCTCAGGTTCAATAAAAAAAATTAGTCAACACAGTGGCTGAATGCTCATCGGTCAACAATCTCGCACTGTTCTGGGGGTCATCCCATCATGGATGTAAGTCCGATTTGTAATGAAAGATCCATTGATATTCGCAGGAGCTTATATCGTGGTTTGAAGGAGAGCTTTTGAGGGAACAACTTCAATATGCTGCCGCTTGTTTTCAATCTCCAGAGTTCATCCTAAAGGATGAAACTCAGGCCTCCACCTGCTTATCTCATCGTGTTTCTCCGCAGGTCATCCCTCCACAGTGCACAGCACAAGAAACACAATCAGAGGATGAAGAATTTGGGAAATTGTTCTTCTGCACAGTCTTCTCGTTCGGAAATATAAGCACCATGATGCCTTCTTCAATGATGCTTTTTCCTCCCTGACGACAATCCAGTTAAAGTCGATGACAATCAAAATGAGTGCAAGATCATGATGAACCACAACATGAATGTAATTAAAAATAATATGCCATGACAATACTCATTTGTCATCTCTAAGATGGGAAAAAGTTTTGGGTTTTTTTTTTCCATATCGAACTTGTCAATCCATCAAATGTACCGTAGTCTTGACGGAGAGTCGGTACTGCTACAGGAATTACTGGGGCATCGTTTACATGAGGTGGTCTGTTCTTGCCTACACAGATGTATTTTGTCCAGAGCGCCGGTGATAACTCACCCACTCTTCATGAAAGACACCGTGGGATCTTTAACGTCCATCAGCTAATATTAACAGAAAGGATACCCAACTAAATGTCCATCCGAGGGGCTGGGTCAAGATTGACACATTGACGACTTGGCCACTCTGCGAAACCGCATGACGACAGTTTATAGCTGGGTCAAAATTCAAACTCAGGCTACACAGCTCAGATGCAAGTACTAGTTGGCTATCCTGCCAATCCCAGGCAAAGGTGTAAATTGTGTAAAAAAACGTACAGTATAAGATGAAGGTAATTATAACAATGAAAAAGTAATAATAATTCAACATGAGATAATGGGGAAAAAAAGAGTTGAGAAAAGCATTTTTCTCGAATGTGAATTTTAAGTCTGTGCAAACTCATGCGGCGTGATACTTGAGGAAGGAAAGGAATGCTGATATATTTAATGTAATTATCACGTGGAAGTTGTTTCAGAATGACAAAGTGGATACCAACCACCTCTCCTGTTAGGAAAAGGCCTGGCATGAAATGATTTGAGTAAATGCGGTCTCGGACAAGATCATCGTGACCAAAACACGTCCCGATGGCATGAAGCACGCCATGGCAATATCATGCGAGAAAGTTTGTCATCACATCATGGCCAAAATTTAAACTTCAGAATACATATTGTTATGGTTCTAGGAACCGTATGCATACAAACATACAGTTGTCCCGAAGTTAGTTATGCCATTAAGTATATGTGCAGATAGGACCCCTCCTTGTGTGTCGTGGGAAAGCAAAAGGGGGTGCGTTGCGATGTTTTTTTTAGTTAGATTAATAAATCATTATATCCCCTCCATTACGATCCACGGTACCATAGCGCTTGCAGCCCTCGGTTCGCTGGCCACAGCGCACCATTGTTCATCTGCTGTCTCCGGAGGCTCATTTCTCGAGGCAGAATCTTCACATCCGCAGTTCCTTTTTGGCTTCCCCGAACGTTCCAATTCAATCTTGGCTGTACCACCGTCCACCTTCCTCAAGCACGCGTGGAGGGCATGGGCTTTCCCGGCCTGGCCGAATTACCGCCCAGAAAGGGCGGACCCCATGAAGGCCCTGTCCAATCAGGGCGGACGGGGACGTCAGCTTCGCCAAGGCCCCTCCCTGCCCAGTGGGATCTATAAATTATGACACCATCCTCAGGGTAGAGTGAGAGAGTCGGGGAGTTCGTTGGTTGGTAGTGAGAGAGTTCGGTGGGTTCGTTGGCTGGTTGCAAAGAAAGAAGGAAGGTCGTTAGTTCGGCGGTTGAGTTGGTCCCTTGGTTGTTGGTTGAAGAAGAAAGGTCGTGATCACGGAGTGCCTGCCCACGTCTCGCCTCGGCGGCCCGTCCGTTGTGCTGGTCCGAGTACACCAGACCTTAACCGGGTCTCTCGTTGGGTCCTGTCTGCCGCCCTGTTCTACCTTGGACTCCGCACTCTCCACCCGGGCTCCTTCGCAGACACGGTCTCCACACGTTCGGCTGTGGGCCGAACTGCACGACCTCTGTCGGGTGCCGCACCACGGAGCGTCCCTTCTCTCGGAACATTCAGGTACCTAAAGAACTGCGACCTCAGCTCCCTCCCTCCGTGGCTGCAAAAGTCCTTTGCCATTCAACTGGGTTTATTTTGTCCGAGTGTGTGTCTGAGTGTGTGGCGCCTGTCTTATACTGTAAGTAGCATTGTTTAAGTTATTTGATCATTGTAAATCTGGCCTGTATTATTCTCGCGAGAAGTCTGCTCTGTGTCCTCTTTTGTAAGTTGCTGTAAAATTGTCACTCTCTTCTCTCTTCTGTCCCCTGCACAACACACCAATAAACCTGTTGCTGTACCACATGAATTTCCTCGCTTAGTGTTAATAAATTATTGCAGAAATGTTCCCAGTTCGTTTTTGTCTTTTCCTTCATTGGTCCAGCATGATTCGGATCAGACTTTAGCCAGGTCTTTATCCCCCAATAATCTATTCATTCTAGCTGGTATGTCCTTGGTAGTTCCGCTCGGCTGCATCCGATCCGGAAAGGTAGTTGGCAGAGTTGGTACTCTACCGTAGTTGGTAGAGTGATCCGGTTTCGGGCAAGGCGTACCGAGGGCGTGGTTCCCCGGTAGTTGAAACCTCGTGGTTAATTAGGTAACTTGGTTCTCGATAGGAAGACCCTACGCTACGCGGTTGATGTATTGGCATCCACGGTCGGTTCAGCGACCCTCCGCGTCACAGAATTATCCATGAGCGACTGCCTACAATTCCGGGAGTCTGGTGGGAGACGACGTAACTTCCCCCACCCTGTGCTCGTTCTCGCCACCGGACCTCCGGCCCGCAACAATATATATATATATATATATATATATATATATATACATATACATATATATACATATACATATATATACATACTATACATATATAATATCATATATATACATATACATATATTACATATACATATATATACATATATACATATATATGTATATATATAGTGTTGCGGCTCTGTAAACTGCATGCCTCTAAAGCAGTGTTTCTCAACCGGGGTTCCCTGGAACCCAGGTTCCGCAAGAGGTCGCTAGGGGTTCCGCAAGAAACAGTAATAAATGGGCTAATGTATTTTTGAGTAGTTTTTGTTTGATTTAATATTCGTAATTTTACTATACACGTACGTCACATTTTTGAAACTCTTGGTTATTATAATAGAGGCTTCAACCTCTTATATTATTTACAATTATAACAACCATAGGAATGTATTTAACGATGTCTATATGGTGCCAGTGTGAAACCGCCCTTACTGGTTAGTGGACGTCCTGTACGCGGCGGATTCGTGTATCACTTAGTGACTGACTCAAGTACGGGACGCACACACGGTGTCCATCTATCTTCTCTGTGCTTCCTAGCGCGAAGTCTCTCTCTCTCAAGGTTAGTTCTTCTGTTTACCTTTATTGCTTCAGCTTTATTTGTTTAAGTTTTGTTGATCAAGTTACATGAGGTGTTTTTTTTAATTGTCAAACAGACTCGGGGTTGACAACACTTTCAAAAATGACGTTTTTTAATTGACCAAGCAGAACAACCCAATTACAAAGCAAGCAGATTGGCCCAATTCAATCAGATTTTTTAGTGGTTTGAAATGTGTTCGAACAGTGAATCGCGGAAACTTGCGAGAAACGACCTCGTTATGTATATTGGTTGTTTATGTATATTTTTTGTGTGTGTGTTTACAGATTTTTTTTGTGAATTAAAACCTCGGTGTGAGGTCTCATAAACGAGCAGTATGTTTTTTTTCATTGCCAATAAATTTGACAAAAAGGGGTCATTTTTTCTTAAACCAGGTATCCGAAAAAATATATTATATTTACCACGTGACTACGATAAAATATAAAAGAGCTAGATATTAATAATGGTATAATAATAATTTTTATGCAGGGGTTCCCTGAGACATGAAAACTATTTCAAGGGTTCCACAAGGGTAAAAAGGTTGAGAAACCCTGCTCTAAAGCAATGGAACCCAACATACAGTGATCCCCAGACAGTTATATATACATATATTCAGAAATATATTCATTATATACATACATACATATATATATATATACATACAGATATATATATATACATATATATACATATATATATACAAGCAGTAGGCGGCATGGTCGCCGAGCATCCGATGACCTTTGACCCTGACTTGAGTTAATCTAGTACTAAGTACTTACGAAATTGCAATCGAATCGGTTAACCCGTGTATGAGCAAGGGGGCTTTGAATGGTCATTTTGCCCGAACAATGCACTCATTGACCTTTGACCCCTGACTTAGCCGAGATAGGTCGATATGTCTTGAAGCAAAGTTGTAGTACCCATTAAGTACTCTGTACCTATGATCTTTCATTCATATCGGTTAACCGTGTAGGAGCAAGGGTGCCTTGAATGGTAATTTCGCCGAAAAATGCACTTATTGACTTTGACCCCTAACCGACTCGAGATAGGTCATTATGCAAATGAGCAAAGTTGTAGTACTCATTACGGTCTATAAGCATGTAAAGATTCATTTGATTTGGTTCAACCATCTTGGAGCTAGTGTACTTTGAATTTTCAGGGGAATGCTCAATGGCCCTCGGACACCCAAGTTGAGAGGGTTACCATTTGGAAACTATAAGATATAGAAAAAAATGCATGTCATATAGCGGATAGAGAATCACCTTAAGATTATGCATACCAAATCTCATCGAGTTCCATCTACTGATAACTACTCGGTATCAATTTGAATGAAAAGTACCGAAAATGCGGTTTGATATCGGAAATCCCCAAAGTTCGAGGGGGTGCTGTGGGTGAACAAAGATATAAATCGAAAATCCGGCTCGATCGTTTGCGCACAATGCATTCCAGATGATTAGTGTGAATTTTCATGACCATCTGACCATAACCCTAGGAGGAGTAGCATTTGGCACGAAGGCACCTCCAGCTCTCGCATATTATCGATTTTTGCCCTTTGACCCCTGACCTAAGCATATCGGTCAATATGTCCTGAGGCAAAGTTGTAATACTCATTGTGTGCTATGAACCTGCAAAGTTTCATTCGGATCGATGCACTCACCTGGTCACCCGGGGCCTTCAATTTTCCGCAATTTTCGGGCATACCCCATTTGTAGGGGGTGCTGCGGGTAAACTATTCCATATATCACAAAAAAACGGAATATTTTGGTAGAGCATCCCCTGTAGATGATGCATGCAAAATTTTATAAGCCTACGTGGGATAATGGCTTTCGGAATTGATTTCACGTGAACGGTACGATTTTGAAGGTTTTTCGGCTGTTGCTAGGGAACCAAAGCGTCCCTAGCAACCATCACAATTTTCAAAGCACAAGGTCATAAGATGTACCTACCACCCGAGTTTGGTCAAAATCCGCCCACGTTTACTACCAATTATGCTGATGACAAACGAACAAACATCCAAACAAACAGACAGAATTACTGACAATAAGGGTCCACTATTTCGGTGACCCAACAATAAGGGTCACCTATTTCGGCGACCCAATAATACATACAATACATACACACACACACACACACACCACAACACACACACACACACACACACACACACACACTTGAGCTTTTGGAAGAGAGGGTTGACAGTGGGTTAAAAAATAAATAAATAAACAAGCGCTCAGACTGATACTTGTGAAATCAGTCACTGTGACCTTGCCCTTTGGACCTCAGGCTTCTATCTTTTCATTGGTGAATCATTTCCGTGACCCAAAATGCAAATTCTGTTAAAATTTCAAATCATTCGGATGAAAATTTATGATTTTGTGACCTTGACATTTGACATTGACCTTATGACGTCAAAAACACCATGCTTCTAGCGTTTGATTGGTGAACCAAACCAGTGACCCAATTTGCAAATTGTGTTCAAATTTCAAGTCAATGAGAGAAAGAGTGACGATTTTATGTCATCTTAACCTTTGACCTTTTAACCTCAAAAACAATTGGCTGCTAGCTTTTGACTAGCTCTACCAAGCTGTTAAGTTTTTTTCAATATTGGTGTCGAATTGTGACCTGCAAGCGGTTACAGACAGACACGAACAAACCAGACTCAACAATGTACTTGCGAATGTTCAATTTTGCAAGTAATAAATAAATAAATAAATAAATAAGGCAATATTGTGGTTGTGGGACTACAACAGTTTGGTTCTTGATAAATGTATCTTTGCTTCCCAAAATGGTGTCCTTTAGAAACCATCAATAGATTTACGTTTCATCCCGAACTGGATCAAAATTGATGGGAACCCTTTAAGCGGAAACCAGCCGAGAGATCCTCCATGAACATCAGAGCAAACAGGGCTTGTAAAGATTGTGAACACTTTAAACCAGTAATCTCAGGATTTCAAAGCACCTGGGGATGCATCAAAAACAAGGATGAGAGCTCATATTATAGCATGGCAATCTCAATAATCACCATTATTTGGCATCATGTGTGTCGAACGATTTCATTGATAATTTATTGACGACACATCAAAATTAAAACACAGATGCGCACCTTCAAGGGTTTCAAGAAAGACATTGGACTCCTCGTTACGAGCCTCCCAGCTCCATGGGGATTTCATTTTCCATCATGTGCCATTTTGTACATCTCTCCCAGACAGACGTGTCACTTTCTGCTGCATTGAATATTCCATTATGTCGTATTTTAAATAAAAATAAATCACAGCCGGGCGATTCCAAAGTGCCGAAACACCCACGGTCATGCACACAATGCCATAGAACGGGTTTGGGTGATATTAAAGTGAAAACAACAATTTATCCCGCGATATTCCACCTGGAATGTTTGTACACATGGGAGGCCCTCTTTAGCGGGCTGTGTCAGCCTTTGAAAAAATCCTACCGAGTTGGAGGTTGTTGTGTGTGACCATACAGGGACCGATTGTGATGGCAATCATATGATTTGTGTATACACATAGTACGTACAGAGCGTTGGAGAGTCGGGACGTTAAAATAAAGGAATGGGTATTTAAAAAAATAAAAAATAAAAAGGGTTGAGGCAAAAAAAAGGAATGGGAGGAAAGAGAAATATGAAAGGGTCGGAAGGAGATGGACATAAGGCGAAGGCTGAAGGCTCAAAATCCTTCAATTTGGTGTGCCAAAATGCGTATGCACCTTAACCAATTGATTCGATGTGCATTCTGACTTATGTGTGGCTGGAAGGATAGCTCGAGGTATGCACATTCACCTGGGTTTGAATTCTGACCCAGCTATCATCTTAACCCAGACTAATGACCAAACTGTCATCCTGGTGTTTCATAGCAGGTTGAGGCATCTATGTGTTTCGTCCTCGGAGGGACACATTCGGTTGTCAGCATGGTTGTCCGTGGATGGTAACGATCGCGTAGATGTGTTTTGGTGAAGCGTCAGGAAGTTATCGCGGTCCAGTATCCCAAAAATTAATGCCCAAACCATGCCTTCGGTCCAGTATCCTATGTCAGAGGTGACCATTTCTCCGTCGGTTTGAGCAGAACAAAAAAAGTTTGTCGACTTGTCGTGTAATAGTATGGGCTTTGAATTATAATTAATGGGCCTATCTGCGTTTCTACAGAAAACTCAAAAAAATAATAATAAAAGTTTGCAACAGAAGTTCTTGGTTTTTATATTTAATTGGAAATCTTAATATTCGTACAACTCTGGCATCCGTGGTCACAAAGGTCATTTGGCTTACACCAAAGACGTTTGTATTCATGGTGCTCACATTCTCAGCTCCACAGCACGGAGTTCTGTTTAACCTGGAGGAAAAATGCTGTAATTACATGCAGGAGCGTGAAATTGCACAGTGCGATGCTAACATTTACTTCACTCCACATCCCATTGCTGACCCAAATCAAAGGCAAGCCAACCTAAACAACAAACAATTTATTCAGAAATGTGAAAGTTAAAACGTTTCCGAGTGCGGCATGGTGTTCAATGAAAGGCACCCACGGACGAGAACAAACCAACAATGTGATGTCAAATCAAGATCCCATGAAAGTGTACCACAAAGGCAGCAAAAGGTTCGATCGCTTCCTAGGAGGCATTTTGTTTCAACTCCCATCGCATCCGAGCAGCCTCGTGAGCCCGGAACGCGTGCTCAAGCCGACATCTGTCATTTTGCCTTTGGTAGTTTACCCCAGGCCTGATCCATATTCGTGGGGGGGAATGGTGGGGGACTGAAGCCCCATTTTTATGTAATAGCTACAATTATCCCCCCTCTAACCACAAACACACACACACACGATTGGCTGAATACGTGAAAAGTGCAAGAGACTACCAAATCAAATTTGTATGCAAAGATGAAGACAACAAGCCAGAAAAGGTATTCCAAACCCACCTGACAACATTTTTTCCAAAAACGGCTGTGAATAGGTGTCAAACGTGAAATCCAAACAGCAACCAAATGCAACAAAAACAAAATAAAAATATATGGCGAAATATAAACAAATATACACTGACAACTGGGAGAATGATGAAAGAGCAGGAAGGTAGGGGGGTTGGGGGGGGGGGGGAAAGAGTTGGACAGACGACTGGAAATAGACAAAGAAGGCTCAATGAAATGGCTAAGGATACCAAAGTAAACTACCAAAGGCAAAATGTCAGCTCAACTGGGATAGAGAACAAATAATAATATTAAATTCCCAAGACCAAGAACAGGACACTAATTGCTTTAAGAAGATGGCAGAACTGAGTAAATCAGACAAGTGTCGGTTTTGTAAGGTAGAAACAGAAAGCACGAGCGATCACCTCATATTGGGATGTAAAAAAACTCATGTCAGAACAGCTGTACACACAAAGGCACAACAGCCTATGAGAGTAGTCCACTGGCACATCTGCAAACATTTCAATATCCCAGTTCCAAAAATCGCATGGAATCATGGAAACTCAGGAAAGTAATCCTGATGATCCCATCGAGTTGGAACATAGAAAACAAAGCATTGTGACCGCATATAGTACTTCAGTACAAGAAAGAAAAGACAGCATTGCCAAACGAGGTGTCAGTACCCAGCAATTTTGGCCTAAATCATGCAGAAATCAAGAACATGACCAAATACCAAGATCTCAAAAATGCAGTCAAAAGATCCTGGAAGCTGAAGCATGGGAAAATAGTTCCAGTGATAGTTGGAGAAACAGGAATGATAAAGAACATCACAGAGATTTTAAAAACTATTCCCTGGGAACAAGACTACAAACGAACTACAGTTGGAAACTTTCTGGGGCTCAGTGATGATCCTGAAAAGATCCCTCGGACCAAAACTTTGAGAACAAGAACGGCACTCGGTTGAGCGCATGCGAATACCTCAGCCAGGTTGAACAGTCTACGTTTTGTATCCACTGCTGGGCCGGATCTGCATCCGTACCTTCACCAAATTTCATCAGCTTATTCTTGTCACCAAAGCAATTCATCCACAACTATTTGAAATATCATGCTTTATATTGCTTTTGTCCCTGTTTCTCAATGGTGAAAAATCACTTTCATAATTCCAGCATCCGCATCAGGATCCACATCCTCAACAAAATCGAACCAATTTATGGTACTTTCCTCAGCTGAGCTCGGATTCAGAGACTGATTTCACCGTCATTAGCAACACTGAAGGTTCTCAGAATGTTGAAACTGATCAGTGGGATTTCAAAGAAACTACTGGAGACAAAATTAGTAATGAAAACACTTTCGGGGGAATTGTGGAGCCAAATGATTTTGAGCCTTACATGAGTGATTCAGAGGAAGAATGTGTAATTGTTATTGAAGATGAAAACACTGATCACGCGATCACTTCAGCTTAGGAGGGTTTGATTTTCCATTCAATTGACGGTTTATAAACTTTATTTTGTATTAATTGATGAATCGTTTTAGATATTACTCGAGCAGAAATACCCACCATCGCCCTGCACACTCGGACACCATGGACAAAATGGGTGATGAATGCTTTGTCCCACCATTGTAGGCTGACCAGGTGTCTTGTATGTTATGGGATCGTCCTGTTTCATACCTTTCCCCGTGAGGTGTCATTTGTGTTGCATTTCCGTGAGGTGTTGATGTCCCTCCCCAGTGGATGGGGGATTG
>CM068955.1:76459828-76472782 GCA_035128595.1 Eptatretus atami | reverse complement strand
AGAAGAGAGATCCTCGGAGAAGATGTAACTTGAAATGGGCTTACGCCCTAAAAACACATGTTTTTGGGCGTGGCTCTGCCATAATGGAGGCAGACGCCCATTCTTCAAGGAAAACACAACTAGATCATGATATATAACTCCCACCACAAAAATTTATCAGGATGCTGATATCAAAACCCAACAGGCTATGACTCGCAGACGACAGACAGACAGACAGAACAAACACGCCTTAACGAATATAGTGGTCATTACTGACATCGTGACGCAATGGTTGGTACTTATCTGACTCGTGAACAACAATAGAGCATGTTTCAGCTCTCAAAGGTTGGCACTATTGGCATAGCTTGATGGCCTAATGGCCACCTCCTCTGTTGAAGTTCCTTGGAAGGGGATCGCATTATATTTTATTTACTCTGATGCTTGAAAGGTCGAGTCTGGAAGTGTACGCATGAGAATGATTGTCTTGATAAAGTCAGCCAGAAATGGAGGGAAATCTGGATGCCATGAGCATGCAGCATCGAGAGCGAAGTGAGCGATGCCTATTTTGTTAAAAATCGATAGAAGAGACAACCAAAATGGCATGGTAACTCTTAGGGATCAAGATTCTTGTGACGTCATTTCCAGTAGTACAAATCCACCGGTCAGGATGCACATTTTACACTTGGTGTGCGGTGGTGGAATTAGTTCGTTGTTCATGTTTTATTTCCAAACCTCTCATGCGCTTCAATGAACAGGCTATTGCTTAAACAATGATTGAAGGGCGGCACAGTGCTTTGGCTTCGTGTGATTTGATCCATCAGCGACGACGGCATCAAAATTTCCTTCGGCAACTTTTACAAAAAAATGGCTGGGACTGATTAAAGAAACAATTGTTGTGTTTTTGAGGCAATTTACATTGCATTTGTAAGATGAATTACAAACCTGACAGATAAAAATGTGTGCGCTCAGTACAAACTGGCAATGTTCTCTGCACGCTTGATGGGGTTTCTTTCTTGGAGTTGCCGCAGGCTTTCTTGCTGAGGCAATGACAATACCTGCTAATGGTGCGTTGAGGGTTGATAGCCTTTGTCGACAGGGTGGTGCTTGCCAGAGGCAGTTGAGGATTTCCGACGATTTGAGCGTACATGAACAAACGAGACTTTGGGTTTAAGTCTTTAAAGAGAGATAAAGTGAGGAGAGGGGTGGGGACGGGGAGAGGAGGGAGAATGGAAACCAACTTAAACATGCTTCGAGGTGTTTTTATCTGTGGAATGCAAATTCCATCTTGGCGTTGACGGACAGTGTTTGCTTGGGTGTGGAACAACATTCCGTTGACATGCGCACAGAGATTTGAGTTTGGAAGCACACTTGTATCATTCCTACGTCCCAGATAACAATGGACTATGATTCCCCTGAAATGAGGTATTCTGCCAGCCTCGAGGGTAGGGGGTTTGAACCAGGTCGGGTTTGGTGCTTGAACCGGGTCGGGTAGGGGGTTTGAACTGGGTTACCCACTTGGCAGCTTCCTCACCCCACACTTGAGGAATGTATCTCAAGACTTCGACACAGCAAGCTTTCGTATATGGAGTCTATTTTACGTACATTAATTGTGTATGCACAAAATGGCAGATTTTCTCCTCCTGCCTTTCTTCCCTCCTTTCCCTGTCCATTTAGTGCCTTCTCTTTGCTTGCTCTTCTCTTTTCCCCAACTGTTTTTTTTTCATTTGAACCTCCCAACATCCACCCCCGCAAGTCTTCCTTTAGTGTGTTATTTTCTCATTTTATAATATCCCTCTCTTTTTTCCATAATACTTTGAAGAGTTCAAAGTGCATGCTGATTGGTTTAACATAAGCATATGAAGATGAAGGGAAATGTAGGAATGAAGTGAAGATTTGAAGCAGTAAGCAGTTTGACTTCTTCCAACTGGGTAACTCTGACTTCTCAATCCTGATATACTCTTTCAAGTCGTCATTAATTCTGCAAAGCATTTCTTGTTTCTTCCCAAGTGGTGAATGGAACAAGAACCAAAATTCAAATACCGGTACATTTGTTCTGAATTTATCCCCACCCCCCTCCTTCCTCACCTCCTTTCAAAGTGATTGTCGAGACTTTGGAGACACTAAGGTTTGCAGGGAAGGAAGAAAATGGACAAGGATGAACTAAAATGGATTTGTCCAAGCAATTGCAAGGACGTGTTAAGCACTGATCGGCTATGGCGTAGGAATTCTCACATATTGACTTGGGATTTAGTGAAATAATTGTGGATCACCACCTAAAAGGTTTCAAGGAAACATCTGAACTGAAGAAGAGCAAGGAAGTGAACCTCGAGGCAGGAAAAAGAGAGCTCATATAGAGGAACGACAAGCAGGCAGCTGGATTTGGAAGATTGAAATAAGATGTAGGGGAATGCTGTACAACTTTCTGGAGCAAAGTGGGGTAGATATTGGAAGAGATGAGGGTGCAACCAAGAGAAGTGGTCTTTGAAGTGGCAGCCATTATATGCCTCACCATCTTGATCCAATATATTATTATAATTAATTTGAACTCGACACGCATATTATAAAGGAATCCTGCTGAATTACAAGTGTGATCAGACGAGAAATGGTGATTACCTTTATTCATGGTGCAGGATTTCCAATCTTTAATGATGTGTACACCCAATTGGGGGTCGACGAGGAGGTTTAAGGCCTTGGAAATCTCAAGGTGACATGATAGGAAGGCTCCGAAGATTCAGGCTCTGACCATTTTTCCAATCTAATGAAGATAAACCAGTGAGGTTATAGAAGAGGGAAGGGCTAGTGGTGTGTGTGATCTTTCTCGGGGGAGGGGGCTTTGGGTTGTCACTCCTTGGGGAGCTGAGGCTTTGGAAGTTTGCTCTCAGAGGGGGAGTCGATGGGCTTTGGACTGTTGCTCTTGGAGGAGAGGAGGGGTGTCACTTTGGCTTTAAGGACGTCACTCGAAGGGGGTAGGGTTGGACAGTCGCTCTGTGGAGAGGAGAGTGGCTTTGGGTGTCCGCTTTATATAGATCGAAGCGAAATAGATGCTTCTAACCTCGTTTTGACATGCATCCAATGAAACTTACTTCAAACATCCATATTCCATCCCGCTGATGCAAATGAGATTCTTCCGCTCTTAAGAAGCATTGCATTTGAATGCAAAACTTTCCAAAGGCTGTTTATAAATGGCAGCTGGGTGCGAAAAGGCCTCTCTTTTTGAAGACGGCATAATCTAACGTCGGCAGATAACTAAATAACTTGGAGAGTTGTGCCAGATTTTTCAAAGCAAATGCTTTTATGCATTTTGTTGTTCAAAGCATTAGACGGTTGATTTATGTTTTCTTTTTTTGTTTATTTTTTTCAACTTATTGTTGGCGCAAAAAGCTTTGTTTGCAACTATTCCATAAGGTGCTCGATAGATTAGAGTCACAACAATTCCATAAGGTTCTGCTAAGAACAGCCTGCTGAGCAGCATCATCTTCTGAATTGTACTCTGCGCAGCAGGAGATGGATTAAATGAGACGTCATGTCTTGAAAGGCCACATTGTTGATTATTCAGGTGAAAGAAGCTTGGTATAACTGTGCATTCTCAAAACAGTTAATTTGTCCAACAAAGCCTAAAAAGTGCTGGCTACATCTCTTCTTGCACTACTCGTAAGGACTCGTGTTGGCTGGATTTTTATTTATTTTACTGCTGTAGTTGGTGTTGGCTGTATTGTTGTGCAGCGATAATGTGTGTCAGTAGGTATGGGTGCATCTAGTTTTTGATCTCCAGTTCTCCAGAACCGTCTCCAGGTGTGTAGTTAACACTGAGTATACACCCGGTGACAGCAATGAAATAGTGATATGCTGAATTTTTACTCCACGCACATGAAGTAAAAGGGAGGGTTAAGCAATATTGTTCACTGTCTGTCTGTGTGTCTGTCTGTCCACAAACGTCAGGTCATGATCGAGGAACAACTTGATTCATTTGAAATTAATATATTTTGAATATGAATGAAAACATGAATTGGAAAACGAAACTGTAGTTCAGACAGTCTTCAGCTCTGAATTTGGCAAATTGTATGGAATCTTGTCCCAAACACGCATATGCAGAGAGGGGTGACGTTGTTGTTTTTTTTGTTGATTTTTTTTTTTTTAGTCTGTCTGCCTGTCTGGCAGTCAAATTAAATCGAAAATCGTTTCCAAACAGGAAACATACTGTTAAGGACGTCATAAAGGACACAAACAGGCACAAATAACTAATGTAACGTGTTGAATAAGGTGGTGTAAAATACGTCGCATCAACGGTGGTAAATTCTGCATTTTTAGATCCTCGTGGAGGATCTCCAAGTCTTCGTTATTTGTCTTCATCTCTTTCTTTGTGGACTTTTTTTGTTTCAGCAGCCTTCAGTTTTCATCAAACTTCTGAAACTTGCGTATCTATGTAAAAATACCTGCGGCAGACAGTAACCATCTCCGATTTTGAAATTCCTCCAAGAGAAAAAAAAGTTATGACGTCAAATATCTCCGCTAATGGAAATCGCCTAAAAATTATCTCCGAAACTATGGCAAGCTTTTTGAATTCTGTTTGGGGAATGAACAAGGGAATTAGCAGAGATGAATTACCGCACATATGATACATCACTATGACGTCATATCAATTTTTATGACGTCATTCCTAATTTTTGACATTTTTTGTTTTCACAACACCGAGAGTTTTTCATCGGATCTTCGTGAAACTTGGCCATGTATATGCAGAAAGCCAACGGCAGGCAGTAACCATCTCCGATTTTGGAAATCCTTCCAGAAAACAGTTGACGTCATAATATCGCCGCTAATGGAAATTGCCTATACCATTATCTCCGAAACTAGGCAAGCTGTTTTGAATTTTGTTTGCGGGAATCAAGCCGGCGCATTAGCACAGATAATTTATCGCAAACCTGATACATCACAAATGACGTCATATTCGTTTTAATGACGTCATCATTAAGAGGACGAGGATCTTAGCCTCATTTGAGCTTGTTTTTTTTTGCGAACTTTAATGCAACGTTCGCCGGTATGGGTAACCGTAAATCTGTAACCACTATCAACCAAGGAAGTAACTTTGTTGAGGCAAATGTTCACGCTACCAGTTAAATGTATACACTGCTGTGTGAAAAGGAAGAACAGGGAAAGTTATCCCTTAATGCGTAGGCCTAGTCCAAACGCTTTATAATTGCACACTTAAAGCACACACCATTATCCATCCGGGAAATTACGACAACAAATACAGCAATTAAAAGGCAACTGAACCTGCACGGCTCCGGCCATCCCTTCACCCATGCCTCGGCGCATGGAATCATGGGAAAAGGGGCTCCCACAAGGAGCACCCGAGACAAAAGGAGCTGTGAAGAAACAATCACATCACGAGACCAGGGCTTTATTCATTCGTTTCTACATAGGTCCAAGGATTGAAATTATAACTCACATTCATTACTTTAGATTAATTTGAAGAAGAGAGAGAATATGGAGAATAGGAATATATATACTATATATATATATACATAAATATATTGTTACGAATTAGCTGGTTCCGGACAGCCACGCCCGACCGCTTAAGGCCCATAGCAGTCGCGCGTCCGCCGAAACCCGGAATTCAGTCGTAGCTTCCGGACAACTCGAAACGCTGCTACGGATGCCGTAATGCACCATAAACTGTCATATTCTGTCCTACGCGGTACAGGGTTAATCGCCGAATCTCGATATACACTAATTATCTCGTGCAGACAGAAGTACCACGAGAATTTATACCTCGACGGAACGACGAGCTGCTTAGCGGCGCTCGTTCCGTGTGCGATGCCCGAGCGGTTTTAATCGCCAAGTTCCGTCAGACCAATTGACCACTTTAATTTGGCTTTAATAGCCGCTAATTTCCCGAACGCGCAGTGGAAGTCAATGGGAGGAAATGACGCAACGAGCAGATTTGCATTCAAACAATGGGGACATTTATTTCAACCAGGCAAGCAATCAATGGGGGAAGGGGGCAAGACACGAGCAAAGCCTGGCAGCCGATGTCTATCTATTATGTACAGGCATGCACTTAATTCAGTTCTACTTAACCAGACAAGGCACCACAGAACACTTTTCATCAAAACCCCCAGAAAAAAGGGCTCGTGAGCCTTTATTCAACTCCGGAACCTGGGTGACCGGCAGGCCTCACAAGAGCCGGGCAGGTTACCTGACGCCCCTTGTGACGGCTTCGAAGGTCTTCGGGTTCGGTGACCCCTGCTGTCCTGGCTTGGCCCTCGTGTCGCACGGCGCCGGTCGCTTGAGCGGCCAGGTGGCTTGAGCAGCTTGGCGAGCAGCTGCCTGGTCTCTCCCTCGGTGGCCCGGCTTCGTCGGCCCTTTTGGCGGGCCTGGCCGGTCGGGCCTGGTCGGCGACTGCGCTCGACGGAGTGAACGGGTCTTTTGCTTTCTAGAGTTGATGCTCTTTGGGCCCGTTCACTTCCTCAGACGACGTCGCTCGAACCGTCTCAAGGGCCGTTTGCCCGGACCACGACGCAGCTGCTCGACTGCAACGCAGCTGGCAGGACCTCTGGCGCGCGTCTCTCCGTGCCCGCCTTTCCCTCCAACGAGCTCCGGCTCTCGTCTGGTGCTCCTCCTTCTTCGCGACTGCCCGCGTCTCCGAGAGCGATGAATCTCCGCTGAATCTCTCCTCTAGAGGTGCGATGAAATCCCGAATCGGCCTTGTCTGGTTAAGTAGAACTGAATTAAGTGCATGCCTGTACATAATAGATAGACATCGGCTGCAGGCTTTGCTCGTGTCTTGCCCCCTTCCCCCATTGATTGCTTGCCTGGTTGAAATAAATGTCCCCATTGTTGAAATGCAATCTGCTCGTTGCGTCATTTCCTCCCATTGACTTCCACTGCGCGTTCGGAAATTAGCCGGCTATTAAAGCCAATTAAAGTGGTCAATTGGTCTGACGGAACTTGGCGATTAAAACCGCTCGGCATCGCACACGGAACGAGCGCGCTTAAGCAGCTCGTCCCGTCGAGGTATAAATTCTCGGTACTTCTGTCTGCACGAATAATTAGGTATATCGAGATTCGGCGATTAACCCTGTACCGCTGGACAGAATATTGACAGTTTATGGTGCTTACGGCATCCGTAGCAGGTTTCCGGAGTTGTCCGGAAGCTACGACTGAATTCCGGGTTTCGGCGGACGCGCGACTGCGATTGGGCCTTAAGCGGTCGGGCGTGGCTGTCCGGACACGCTAATTCGTAACAATATATATGTATGTATATATATATATATATTCCTATTCTCCATATTCTCTCTCTTCTTCAAATTAATCTAAAGTAATGAATGGTGCAGTTATAATTTCAATCCTATGACCTATGTAGAAACGAATGAATAAAGCCCTGGTTCGTGATGTGATTTGTTTCTTCACAGCTCCTTTTGTCTCGGGTGCTCCTTGTGGGAGCCCCTTTTCCCATGATTCCATGCGCCGAGGCATGGTGAAGGGATGGCCGGAGCCGTGCAGGTTCAGTTGCCTTTTAATTGCTGTATTTGTTGTCGTAATTTCCCGTTGGAGTAATGGTGTGTGCTTTAAGTGTGCAATTATAAAGCGTTTGGATTAGGCCTACGGATTAAGGGATAACTTTCCCTGTCTTCCTGTTTCACACAGCAGTGTATACATTTAACTGGTAGCGTGAACATTTGCCTCAACAAAGTTACTTCCTTGGTTGATAGTGGTACAGATTTACGGTTACCCACTGGTACCGGCGAACGTTGCATTAAAGTTCGCAAAAAAAAACAAGCTCAAATGAGCTAAGATCCTCGTCCTCTTAATGATGACGTCATAAAAACGAATATGACGTCATTGTGATGTATCAGGTTTGCGATAAATTATCTGTGCTAATGCGCGGCTTGATTCCCGCAAACAAAATTCAAACAGCTTGCCTAGTTTCGGAGATAATGGTATAGGCAATTTCCATTAGCGGCGATATTATGACGTCAACTTTTTTTCTTGGAAGGATTTCCAAAATCGGAGATGGTTACTGCCTGCGTGTGGGCTTTCTGCATATACATGGCAAGTTTCACGAAGATCCGATGAAAACTCTGGGTTGTGAAACAAAAAATGTCAAAAAATAGGAATGACGTCATAAAAATTGATATGACGTCATAGTGATGTATCATATGTGCGGTAATTCATCTCTGCTAATTCCCTGTTCGATTCCCCCAAACAGAATTCAAAAAGCTTGCCTAGTTTCGGAGATAATTTTTTAGGCGATTTCCATTAGCGGAGATATTTTGACGTCATAACTTTTTTTTCTCTTGGAGGAATTTTCAAAATCGGAGATGGTTACTGTCTGCGCAGGGTATTTTTACATAGATACGCCAAGTTTCAGGAAGTTTCGATGAAAACTGAAGGCTGTGAAACAAAAAAGTCCACAAGAAGAAGATGAAGAACAATAACGAAGACTTGGAGATCCTCCACGAGGATCTAAAAATGCAGAAGTTTACCACCGTTGATGCGACGTATTTTACACCACCTTATTCAACACGTTACATTAGTTATTTGTGCCTGTTTGTGTCCTTTATGACGTCCTTAACAGTATGTTTCCTGTTTGGAACGATTTTCGATTTAATTTGACTGCCAGACAGGCAGACAGACTAAAAAACAAACAAAACAACAAAAACAACAACGTCACCCCTCTCTGCATATGCGTGTTTGGGACAAGATTCCATACAATTTGCCAAATTCAGAGCTGAAGGACTGCTGAACTACAGTTTCGTTTTCCAATTCATGTTTTCATTCATATTCAAAATATAATGTTCAAATGGAATCAAGTTGTTCCTCGATCATGACCTGACGTTTGTGGACAGACAGACACACAGACAGACAGTGAACCAATATTGCTTAACCCTCCCTTTTACTTCATGTGCGTGGAGTAAAAATTCAGCTATCACTATTTCATTGCTGTCACGGGTGTATGACTCAGTGTTAACTACACCACCTGGAGACGGTTCTGGAGAACTGGAGATCAAAACTAGATGCACCCATACCTACTGCACACATATCGCTGCACAACAATACAGCCAACTACCAACTACAGCAGTAAAATAAATAAAAATCCCAGCCAACACGAGTCCTTACGAGTAGTGCAAGAAGAGATTAGCCAGCACTTTTTAGGCTTGTTGGACAAATTAACTGTTTGAGAATGCACAGTATACCAAGCTTTCTCACCTGGAATAATCACAATGTGGCCTTTCAAGACATGACGTCTCATTTAATCCATCTCCTGCTGCGCAGAGTACAATTCAGAAGATGATGTGCTTCAGCAGGCTGTTCTTAGGCAGAACCTTATGGAATTGTTGTGACTCTAATCTATCGAGCACCTTATGGAATAGTTGCAAACAAGCTTTTTGCGCAACAATAAGTTGAAAAAAATAAACAAAAAAAGAAAACATAAATCAACCCGTCTAATGCTTTGAACAACAAAATGCATAAAAGCATTTGCTTTGAAAAATCTGGCACAACTCTCCAAGGTTATTTAGTTATCTGCCGCGTTAGATTATGCCGTCTTTCAAAAAGAGAGGGCCTTTTCGCACCCAGCTGCATTTATAAACAGCCTTTGGAAAGTTTTGCATTCAAATGCAATGCTCTTAAGAGCGGAAGAATCTCATTTGCATCAGCGGGATGGAATATGGATGTTTGAAGTAAGTTTTCATTGGATGCATGTCAAAAGAGGTTAGAAGCATCTATTTCGCTTCGATCTATATAAGCGACGACCCAAAGCCACTCTCCTCTCCACAGAGCGACTGTCCAACCCCTACCCCCTTCGAGTGACGTCCTAAAGCCAAAGTGACACCCCTCCTCTCCTCCAAGAGCAACAGTCCAAAGCCCATCGACTCCCCCTCTGAGAGCAACATTCCAAAGCCTCAGCTCCCCCAAGAGTGACAACCCAAAGCCCCCTCCCCCGAGAAAGATCACAACACCACTAGCCCTTCCCTCTTCTATAACCTCACTGTTTATCTTCATTAGATTGAAAAATGGTCAGAGCCTGAATCTTCGGAGCCTTCCTATCATGTCACCTTGAGATTTCCAAGGCCTAAACCTCCTCGTCGACCCCCAATTGGGTGTACACATCATTAAAGATTGGAATATCCTGCACCATGGAATAAAGGTAATCACCATTTCTCGTGATCACACTTGTAATTCAGCAGGATTCCTTGATAATATGGCGTGTCGAGTTCAAATTAATTATAATTAATATATTGGATCAAGATGGTGAGGCATATAATGGCTGCCACTTTCAAAGACCACTTCTCTGGTGTTGCACCCTCATCTCTTTCCAATATCTACCCCACTTTGCTCCAGAAAGTTGTACAGCATTCCCCTACATCTTCATCAATCTTCCAAAATCCAAGCTGCCTGCTTGTCGTTCCTCATATGAGCTCTCTTTTTCCTGCCTCGAGGTTCACTTCCTTGGCTCTTCTCAGTTCAGATGTTTCCTTGAAACCTTTTAGGGTGGTGATCCACAATTATTTCACATCAAATCCCAAGTCAATATGTGAGAATTCCTACGCCATGCCATCATTGCTTAAACCGTCTTGCAATTGCTTGGACAAATCCATTTTAGTTTCATCCTTGTCCATTTTCTTCCTTCCCTGCAAACCTTAGTGTCTCCAAAGGTCTCGACAATCACTTTGAAAGGAGGTGAGGAAGGAGGGGGGTGGGGATAAATTCAGAACAAATGTACCGGTATTTGAATTTTGGTTCTTGTCCATTCACCACTTGGGAAGAAACAAGAAATGCTTTGCAGAATTAATGACGACTTGAAAGAGTATCAGGATTGAGAAGTCAGAGTATACCCAGTTGGAAGAGTCAAACTGCTTACTGCTTCAAATCTTCACTTCATTCCTACATTTCCCTTCATCTTCATATGCTTATGTTAACCAATCAGCATGCACTTTGAACTCTTCAAAGTATTATGGAAAAAAGAGAGGGATATTATAAAATGAGAAAATAACACACTAAAGGAAGACTTTGCGGGGGTGGATGTTGGGGAGGTCAAAGAAAAAAAAAAGTTGGGGAAAAGAGAAGAGCAAGCAAAGAGAAGGCCACTAAATGGACAGGGAAAGGAGGGAAGAAAGGCAGGAGGAGAAAATCTGCCATTTTGTGCATACACAATTAATGTACGTAAATATAGACTCCATATACGAAAGCTTGCTTGTCGAAGTCTGATGATACATTCCTCAAGTGTGGGGTGGAGAAGCTGCAAGTGGGTAACCCAGTTCAAACCCCCTACCCGACCCGGTTCAAGCACCAAACCCGACCTGGTTCAAACCCCCTACCCTCGAGGCTGGCAGAATACCTCATTTCAGGGAATCATAGTCCATTGTTATCTGGGACGTAGGGAATGATACAAGTGTGCTTCCAAAACTCAAATCTCTGTGCGCATGTCAACGGAATGTTGTTCCACACCCAGCAACACTGTCCGTCAACGCCAAGATGGAATTTTGCATTTCCACAGATAAAAACACCTCGAAGCATGTTTAAGTTGGTTTTCCATTCTCCCTCCTCTCCCCGTCCCCACCCCTCTTCCTCACTTTATCTTCTCTTAAAGACTTAAACCCAAAGTCTCGTTTGTTCATGTACGCTCAAATCGTCGGAAATCCTCAACTGCCTCTGGCAAGCACCACCCTGTCGACAAAGGCTATCAACCCTCACGCACCATTAGCAGGTATTGTCATTGCCTCAGCAGAAAGCCCTCGGGCAACTCCAAGAAAGAAACCCCATCAAGGTGCAGGAGAACATTGCCAGTTTGTACTGAGCGCACACATTTTTATCTGTCAGGTTTGGTAATTCATCTTACAAATGCAATGTAAATTGCCTCAAAAAACACAACAATTGTTCTTTTTCAGTCCCAGCCATTTTTTTGTAAAAGTTGCCGAAGGAAATTTTGAGCCGTCGTCGGATGGATCAAATCACACGAAGCCAAAGCACTGTGCCGCCCTTCAATCATTGTTAAAGCAATAGCCTTCATTGAAGCGATGAGAGGTTGGAAATAAAAACATGACCAACGAACTAATTCACCACCGCACACAAGTTAAAATGTGCATCCTGACCGGTGGATTGACTACTGGAAATGACGTCACAAGAATCTTGATCCCTAAGAGTTCCATGCCATTTTGGGGTCTCTCAGGCGATTTTACAAAATGGCATCCGGCTCACTCGCTTCTCGAGTGCATTGCTCATGGCATCCAGATTTCCCTCCATTTCTGGCTAGACCTTTATCAAGACAATCATTTCTCATGGTACACTTCCAGACTCGACCTTTCAAGCATCAGAGTAATAAAATATAATGCGAGTTCCCTTCCAAGGAACTTCAACAGAGGAGGTGGCCATTAGGCCCATCAAGGCTATGCAATAGTTGCCAACCTTTGAGTAGCTGTACATGCTCTATTGTTGGTTCACGAGTCAGTAAGTGACCACCATTGGTTCACGAGTCAGTAAGTGACCACTATATTCGTTAAGGGTGTGTGTCTGTCTGTCTGTCCTGTCTCCGAGCATAGCTCCGTGGGTTTTGATCGATCCTGATAAAATTTGTTGGGAGGTTTATATCATGATCTAGTTGTGTTTTCTGAGAATGGGCGTGCTGCGCCCATTATGGGCAGAGCCACGCCAAAAACATGTGTTTTTAGGGGGTAGCCCATTTCAAGTTACATCTTCTCCGAGGGGGTTTGTCGAATCTGGCAGGGGTTTCGGTATTTGGTTAGCCCAATGGCACCTGCATAGCCCCACGGAGATCGATTTTTCATTTTCGTCCCAGGTCAAGGTCACAAGGTCATGAAACTTAGAAAATGTCAAAAAAATCAATAAATTGGGCATCGAGCTCCTAGGGTTTTCAACTGTTTTGAATAAAAGTTGGTATGCAAGTAGTGCTCTTCGAGTACTACAAATTTCATCATTTACGTTTTTCCCGATTCCCACCAGTTTGCCCGTGGC
>CM068955.1:76447140-76459818 GCA_035128595.1 Eptatretus atami | reverse complement strand
AAAGGCGAACCGTGTACATTGCTCGTGAACCATCGCCATCTCCAGACTTGTCCTTTTTAAAGGCTGATCGTTAAGCAAGGAGGCAGCATGTAAAATTTTTCAAGTCTTTGGTATGACCCGGGCAGCATTTGAACCACAGACAACCCAGATTTACAGCTGACGCTCGAACCATTACGCCATCGAGGCTGGAAACAACTCAAGTCAGGTCAATTGATCCATATTGTTGTGGTTCTGTGAAACCACTGCTCCTCAAGGCAAATGCACACAACATATAGTGATCCTGAGATAGTTATTTCATTAGTATCCGTTTCAGATAGCCCTTCCCTTACATCTAGTTGGTTGATGGGACAAAATGCATTGTGAGGGCTTTTAGTTAGGTCTTTAATTCTATTTGCTATTTCATTATTTGATTTACGTTACTTTACACACACGACCTCTCCTTCATGCATGCATGTATGCCACAGACCAGACCGCACGATGACAGTCTCATGAGAATATACTGCCAGGACCCCGTTCAAACTGCACGCCATTCCCCAACAGACATTTCATTTCAACCTTTTCCGTACTCAAACCACAACGCTACAACCTTCATACAACCACTACACCACCTCTCAAAATACCCACAATAACCTACCCTCAACCTGCTCAACACAAATGCTTCAACTACTCCAAAACCTTCTCACCACAAATACCACAACGCTTCACCCACCTCGCCACGGCCGCGGCAAAGCACCACGACCGCAGTCGGCGCCCAGGACGAACACTCACCACTGTCATTTAGGGGGGTCGGGGAACAAAGGACATTACCTACCATGATGGATGCTTGAGATCAGAACACATTGGCATGTAGCTCGGAGCTCAAGTATGTGCTGGGGTCTGTTCAACGTCGTCTGGATATCCCTGGTGCTCCTCTAAATAGTGACCCTCATTTGGAGCCCAGTGCAAGTTCGTGGCCAGAGAACGCTCCCAAAAACCCACAGCCCATGCTAATCATGGAGCTCCATCACATGGCTGGGATCGAGGATGAATGAGGTAATTTTTGGCTTTGGAGCCTCACAGGGTGGGGCTGCTTCTCAGGGAGGCATCTGCGCGCCAATGGGAGTGCTGAGAAATGCCTCCAGAGCATTTTGAAATGCTTCTTGGCTCCTCCTTCACACAGCTTCTATAAAATAGCTGTGACAGGATCATTCGACACAGTCCGCTGCATGCAGTCAATAGACGGAGTGTCCGCCACTGACAGAGTCCCTGCCGTGGTCAACCATGAGAGGTTGAAGGGTCTTCTCCTGGGTGCAAGGTGACTACTGAGTGAGGAAGGTCCAGACTTAGACAGCGGCATGAGGGGAAAGGAGGAGTGCTGAGTGGGCGGGACGCCAGACTGATAATAGACTCAATATACACACATACAGACTCTCACATGCAACTTTAAGCTGTCTTCTCAGACGTTGCCTCTCCTATCTTCTATCACATCTGCTGTGGATGAACAAAAACTAAAAGATCAACTGCAGATATGCACCACTTCACTCTTTCTCTTCTGCATTAGATTACACCTCATTTTGCACCTCCTCACTCATGCACCACAGGCAACCCCAGTTTTCTTCCCTCCCCCCCCCCCCCCCCCCCACCAAGAAGTGACTGGGTTGTATTTGGTCGCATCGACCTTGCAAGGTAGAAAGAGGTCGTTCCCACCTCGTACTTTCTCTCATTTTTCTTTGCTCTCTGACTTCCTTGGGTGTGTGCCTGATGGCACCTGTAATGTTAACGTGACATAAGGTTGTTGAAGTTTGTATCGGCTAGTTCTGCACTGTGTCTTCTTTTGTGAATAATTGCATTTATTTTGCCGCACCCCACAAATCCTTGCTTTCCCCACTGTACACATTGCTTATAATAATCCATATATTATTGTGCCACATGACCTTTCCTCTCCCTCACTTTATAAATAAATTGCTTGTACTATAAGTGTCCCCAGCTCATTCTGTCTTTTCCTCCATTGGTCTAACATGGTCCGCATGTAGATAGCCAGGAAGTTCTACAGCATTAATTGGCTCTTATTAGCCGATGCGTACTTGGCAGCTCCGCTCGGCTGCACCCGATGCAGTAAGTTAATGCAAGTATGCATTATAGCATGGGACCCCACTTGGTATGGCCGTCAACATGTAAGTTATCACACGAGGTAGTGTAATCATGCAGGATTGGCAGTACCAATTGGCGTTCGTGGTTGCGGAGCAACCTGCCGGCATGCAGAGTTATCTGTGGCTGGAGACCTCAGGACTCGGCATTCGGGAGGGACCCGAGTGCTTCCCCTTGTGGCAAGCCTCGAACTCTGGATTCTCAACAATATCAATAGATAAAAGTCTCTGACAATCCTCACGAGAAGAATCAGACCAACTATTTTTTTTAAACAACCAAGAAGGCCATCAAGGACTCCAATCCTCACTGTCTGTACTGCTCTTACACCTCAAAAACCTGAGGAGTACCTTTGGCTCGAACTTCCCTGCCATTCCAACCTCCTGTTTGTCGGTGTGCTGTACCATCCACCTAACTAGGATGACTCCATCTAAATCTTCTCTGCCAACATGGAGCATTTGATAAGCACTCATCCCAACTCTCTCTTCCTCATATGTAGCAATTCTGTGTTTTCTTCCAATTTTGGTATCCTCAACTCCTCGCTCTCTGTACCTACCCTACCCAATCACACCCAACTGCTCCCGGACTGTGTGTAGTGAAGGTAGTGAAGCTCTGGAAATCCTCGACTCCGATTCTACAACTGGACCGGACAGCATCAGCGCATTTGTCTTAAACACCTTCTCCACTAATGTTGCACATGCTCTTTCTGCCCTGTTCACCCTATCATTTGTCCTTGGTCGTCTTTAATCTGCCGGGAAGTCAGTGAACATCACCGCATTAGATAAACACTGTCTAAAACAGATCCATTTAACAACAGACCTCACTAATTACTTCCTCCTATCATCAGCAAAGTCATGGAATCCACAGTCGACATCAAATCCTTCTTCTATACTATAAAAGGAGCTGTACGTGCTGATGTGCATTTGAGTTCCATCCATTGATTGGATAGTTCGCCTGAGTCCACCCACAATTTCCATACTATGGCCACCATGTTGGTGCTTACTGCTATGCAAAGTCAAAGAGATCGTCAGAGCCATCATATTCACAATCACCATGCCCTTCCTCCAAGTTTTCCCTTCAGCGTAACACGACAAAGGTGACAGTTAAAAGGATGGGCATCGCAGGCCTTGTGAAGATAGACCTCAGCAATCAAGTCACCAACCTGTTGTCTACACACCACCCAAATAACAATGTGGCATTTGCTCAAGCAAGGTTTTGACCACACAGGTTATGCCGGTCCTTGCTATTATTTCCCACTATTCTATCGATACTATAAAAGGTGCCATTCGAGCATGCATCCATCCGTCCGCTTATGTGTGTCACGCTTATTTTAAAGGGTTCCTGCTGTTGTAGAATAATAAAAATGGTATTATTGTCTGTGTGCTGTACCATCCACCTTATATAATGAAAATGGTGCTATTGTCCGTGTTTCCATCTTACTTTTCCCTCCAGGGCTTCAAGACAGCGGTTCACCACAATCTCATATTTTCTACCCCCATTACCCCTTTTTTACCCCCATTACCTCTTCCCAAGTTTCCATTTTTTCCTTTCACTTCTTTGATTGAGAGTTTGCAGCTTGTTCACCTCCTGTGTCCTCCCCTGGTCCTCGTTCTTCCCCACATCCCTCATTTCTCCAAGTCTCCCTCTAGTTTGTCCCTCCACCCTGCTGTTGGTGTCCCCTTTCCCCTTCTCCCATTATTTTTGCTCTGTTATGTCCTGATCTGTTCTGTGTTCCAGCTCATCCACAAGTCTCGACAGTATATATAATAAAATCAAGAAATGAAATACAGATCGTCCGAATTTGTTCAGATGCACTCATGAGACGCATTATCGATTATTATTGAGATACAATTTTGTGAAGAGCATTGGGATTATATTCCACTCATCTCTCCGATCAATAAATGGCAAAGGTCCCATACCTTGCCATGGAGGAGCTCCAACGGGTGGAAATGCATCTCTTAAAACATACCAAAACGAGAGGGGCACTCGGTGGAGCGCATACATCCACCACGTAATGCCTGATCCACGAGAACATATCGGGCCCAATACATTTTTCAAATATCATGTTATCCAGTACTCTATCGTTTTTGGCCCAATCTCTCAATGGTGAAGAATCTCTTTAAAAATTAAATAATTCTCGTATCTGGATCCGGATTCAGATCTTCACCAAAATCGAACTAATTCGTCCTTGTCACACAACCAACGTGTCCACCAAGTTTCGTTCGAATCCGTCCACAACTTTTTGAAATATCGTGCAAGATATCATTTTTGGCCCGATCTCTCAATGGTGAAGAATCGCTTAAAAAAATTATTGTCGCCGGATCCGGATCTGGATCTTCATCAAAATCTAACCAGTTCTTTCTTGTCACACACCCAACCTGTCCACAAAATTTCATCTGGATCCGTCCACAAACAGACAAACAGACAGAAAGGGCTGAAAACATAACCTCCTCCACCTTCGGTGGCAGAGGTAAAAATTGCAGGCACCTGGTCATGCCAGCAATCAAAAGAAGAGTGCATACCTGGTCATGCCAGCAATCAAAAGAAGAGTGCACACCTGGTCATGCAGCAATCAAAAGAAGAGTGCATACCTGGTCATGCCAGCAATCAAAAGAAGAGTGCACACCTGGTCATGCCAGCAATCAAAAGAAGAGTGCATACCTGGTCATGCAGCAATCAAAAGAAGAGTGCATACAAGCAAATGTTCAAGTCCAAAGCGTCAGAATTGCACGTCCGTACTTGCGTAAACACTTTCCACGGGGTGTCAGGTGAAGACCAAACACCTCGACAGCCCTGGTGGAAAGCACTTTTTAAGCTGCAGATATATTTTTCTCCATCAAATTATTTGAGAAGCAAGTAGTGAGGAGTGTTGTGGGGGGGGGGGCACGGTTTTCATAAACTCAATCCCCCCCCCCAGAAAAAAGGAAGTTTCAATATCCCAGGTATAGTACAGTGCAAACACTTTGTGGCAAATTGGAATGTCAGCATGTAAAATGTTCATTCAAGGTTCGAATGAGGAACTGACATCAATGTATTGCCGAGAACAAGAAGGCACCAAAAGCCGATGCTTGGACAAGAGGACAAATTGGCAGCAATCGCATAACTGGCACTGAATATTCTCTCTCGGACAAGTTCCACGAAGCGAACACAAAGACATCTTTCCTGGCTCTATCCTTGCTGGGCGAGTCGTTTGTTCCACAGTGTGGATAGATGTGTCATCCCTCTTGGTCTGGCTCTGAACCAGAGAGAGAGAGAGAGAGAGAGAGAGATAGATATGCCACTTCAGACATTCAAACAAGCCAATAATATATGAAAGAACTAGAACGGCACTCAGTAGAGAGCATACCTCCCCAGGCTGAACAGTTCATGTTTGCATCCCATTGATAGGCCAGATCTGCATTCAGATCTCAACCAAAATTGAATCGACTTCATCTTAACTACCCAAAGCATGCAACATGTTGTTGTTTTTTTTGTATACCTTGTCGAGGCTCATATGAGAGCAAACACACAAACGCACAGCAAGGGGGGGGCAGGAGACAAGAGGGGCGGAAGTGGGAGGACAAAACAGTGGGGATCAGAGACATGAGGAGATCTGTGGAATGGAGAGGGATGGGGGGGGAACACGGGGTATTCAAGAGGACATTACAGGGACTTTGAAGAAGAAAACAGGAAATTTGAAGGAGGTGGGTTTGGGGTGGATTAACGGGGTAGAAAATATCGAGGATTTGGATGGTGGATGATAAGAGGTGGTGGTGAACAGCTGTTTTGAAGGCCTGGAGGGAAGAATGGGATTGAACAGAGCGTGGGAGTTTTTTCCAAAGGTGGGAAAAAAGAAGAATGAAAGAGTGAAGGTGAGCAGTGATTGGTGATTTTGGTAGTTTTACCAGAAGGGGCTTGTTGGCGGACCTTGAGCACCCTGCGGAAATGTGTTGGGGACAAATTGCAGACAGAGCAGGGGAGGGGGGGCGAGACCGGAGAGGAGACGGTAGAAGACAGAAAGACCACCGACCTACTTGCGGTGAGAGAGCGAGAGGCCTAAAGACTCAGCCTCATCGCGGGAGGTACCAATGAGATACCTCATCACGTATTTGGATGAAACCACATTTCATCCGAATCCGTCCACAATTTTTTGAAATATTATGCTGTATATTGTTTTGGCCCTATCTCTCAATGGTGAAGAATCACTTTAAAAATAAAAAAATTCTCTTATGTGGATATGGATTCGGATTTTCACCAAAATCGAATTAATTCTTCCTCATCATACACCCAAACATGTCCACTAGGTTTCGTCCGAATCCATCCACAACTTTCTGAAATATCCTGCTCACAGACAGACAGACAGACAAACAAGGGTGAAAACATAGCCTCCGTCCACCTTAGGTGGCAGAGGTAAGACGAAGAGTCTCAAAAAGGACCTGTTGTTAGTCAGACCTAGAACTATAACTTGGGATATGGACAGACCCAGCATGACCTTTGGCAATGCGAATCATCAAGAGGTTTGTTATATCGAGTGCTATATTAAAGTAAACGAAGAGAAGAGGAGCACAATGCAGGCAATGACACACTTGGACAACCTGCTGTCTTTGCCATAAAGTGGAATTTCCCCACCACACCGAGACAAATAAGCTCTCCGAGCCAGAGAGTGCGTTGGGCACAAAAAGGACCCTTAATCAGTTGACACCATCCACACAGTAATCAGGTTTCCAAAGTACAGATTTCATGTTGCTTGCAGTACTCAAAAATAAATTGATGGCATACAGCATATGGCATGGCCTGCTTTCACGAGCATTTGTGCGTTTCAGGGAAAACTCTCCACAACTGCATCCGGACAGATTGGGCAAGCTATACTTGCATAGATTGGGCAAAAGATTGGCAGATGGAATTTAACCTGAGCAAGTGTAAGGTGTTGGGGATGGGAAAGAAAAATGAAAATAGAGATTGCAGGATGCAAGGGGTAATTTTGGAGCGTGTCACTCAGGAGAAGGATTTGGAGGTGGTAAGCAGGTAGCACAGTGCCAGGAAGCTCTAGGTAGAGCAAATTGGGTTTTAGGTTGTATTCGGAGGGGGATCAATTATAAATCAAAAGAGGTGGTGTTAACATTGTACAGGAATTTAGTGAGGGCCACATCTAGAATATTGTGTGCAGTTCTGGTCACCACAATTCCAGAAGGACATATATGCCAGAGAGAGGGTTCAGCGCAGGGCTACGAGATTGATTCCGGGCCTAGCTAGACTCAGCTATGAGGAGCGGCTGAAGGAGACAGGGCTTTATACACGAGAAAGGAGGCGGTTACGAGGAGATATGATAGAGATGTTTAAGATGATAAATGGTAAAGATAAAATAAGTGAAGATTAATTATTCAACAGAGTAGACAGTGATAAGACCAGGGGCCACAGCCTGAGAGTAAAGAAGAGGAGAGTTAAGACAGAAGCAAGGCAGGGGACTTTTACTCAGAGAGTAGTTAATGCATGGAATGGTCTCCCTGGAAAAGTAGTGGCAGCAGAAACAGTAGAGAAGTTTAAATTGGAATTGGATAGGTACCTGGAAGTTATGGAGATATAGGGGTGTAGGGATGTTGGCAGGACTTTTTGGTGGTTTGAGCATCGATGGGTGATTGTGTACATGTGTACGGAGTACTGTTGGTGTGGGGGGGGGGTGGTGGGTGGTCTCATCAAGGGGTGTTGCGTGGTTGATGTGTCTTTTCACCAAAATTATATAATTTATCGGTGCCCAAGATAGTCTAAGTCCATGCCCCCTTCCCTGGAAAGAAAAAGAGAACCTAAGAATACAAAAAACTACAACCCCACCCCCCTCTCCCCCCCCCAAAAAAACACAATAAAATAGTAAAAAACACAAATTTTGAATTTTTCTTGTTTTGATCTGGTTTGATAAATTGGTGTGGTGTTGAGGAGGTGCAGGATTGATGGGCTGAATGGCCTCCCCCTGCGTCTAACTTCCTTGTGTGCAACGTGTATGTGTGTGCGTGTCAACCCTAGTCCCATCAGCAAGGTAACCCCTTTGAAGAACGATGGCAAAACCGTTGTGAATGGAGCAATATCATATCCCAATACGTTGCTGGTTGTGCCTCCGGGGAAAATCATTATAAGGTGACCGACATGAACCTCGCGGCTGGTTGAGGAAGGAAGTTGGAAGTTGGCCATGGTGCCGGCACACAATGGCCTATTCTTTATGAAGGAGACCGTTAGATCTTTAACGCCCACAGGAAAAATGCTGACAGACGATGTCCCAACTCAACATCTCATGCAACAGACAGTATATATCCAGTAATGCAACAGCCCGTCTGCAAAATGCCGAGGTTGGCAGTTTGCAGTCGGGTCAGTAATCGAGCTCAGACTGGACAGCCCAAAGGTGAGTACGCTACCTCCGAGATATTCTTCCACCCCACCCCCCATTGTGCCATTCATTAGAACATCCGATAAAGATGGCACACATGGCTATTGGACACCTCTGGTTCCTGCTTTCATAAACCGGTTGTTTGGTCGAGCTTCTTCAATACCGTGGGGCCATAAATACTCCATTCAACAGGTGTTAAACTACAAGACACTACTGATTACTCAGTCTAAAATTTCCCACCTTTCATCTATGCCTAGCATTGGCTTAATGGTTATGGTGGTGGGCTTGGGATCCTTGGGTCCTGAGTTCAAATCCCGCTTGGCTGTTGAATCAACCCTCGGTGGGGTTGACTCAGCCTGTCATCCTTCTGAAGTCGGCTAAATGAGTACCAGCTTGCTGGGATGATTGAGCCATTTGAGTTTCCTGTGTTGGAGTGGTGACCCATCCAGGATTGTGCCCGACAACTCAGGAGACTGCTTTGGCAGCACCGACGCTCTGTACAGAGTATGGTCCCGATGGATGGATCAATGACTTGGTCTTGCCCAGAAGAGGATAAAGTCTGAAGCAGCCACACAAGACTGCTCTTCGATGTACAGGTACGCTTTTGCATATATGTCTGAGGCCATTTATCGGTGCCTTTAACTATGGGCAGATTCCCAAACCGCATCAAAATCTTTGGACATCACTGCACGAGGAGCTTTTAAATTCGACATTTTTAAGCCAATTCGAAACACCTGTGACTCATCATTCATGTCCACATCCAACCAAAAGCCACCCGTTTACTTGAAATCTGCATTTCATTTGATCAATTGGCAGAACACCGTCTATGGGATCAGCCAAAAGGCATACTATTCTCAAAGATAAGATGTTTTAAAAATTTAAACAGAAGTTTAGTCGAATTCGATTCCACCACACATTGAGGATGGAGCCAGACAGCTCGCTCAGAGGCGTGTAGGCCACCGATTTGGATTACCTGCCATCAATCAATGATGCATATTTTAAACAACAACAAAAGCCTTGGCAACTTTACAGCATGACTGATGCCAAATCAATCATATTAATGAGCAAAACTGTTAGCTGCAGCGTCAGAGTGTTTAGTGAATGCACGCAAAGTTTACAGAACCGAGATGAGTTGAACCAGCCTCGGTGGTGCAACGGTTAGAGGGTTAGAGCATCTGCTCTTAGCTTGGGAGAGACGTCAGAGGTTCGAACTCTGGCCGAGTCATCCCAAAGCTAGATATTGCTGCTTACTTGCTTGATTGCTCAGCATTTAAAAGGATAGAGCATGGACATACAACCATGGGTTGGCAATCATTGCGCATGCTCGATTGGCCCAATGGCCTCCTCCCGTGTTGAAATTCCTCATAAGGGAGCCGAAGGAACTCATTCACCCTTTGAGGACCACAGGCTTGTGACCCTCAAAGGATTAAGAGTTCTTCACCAGAAGAGCCCCGAGAACATGGTCCCATGCTGAGGAACCACAAAGGGATCGAAAGGGATCTCCTACACCGAGAGTATCTTCTGAACCAAGACCGACGAGTCTGAGAATAATCAGTACACCTGTTCCCGTGACAGTTGTTCCATCATGCAGGGTACTCGGTACGTGATGGCGCTTCCAATTTGCAAGTGGATTTGCAATCGGCCCAATAATGGATCAGGATAAACACCAGGGGTACGCAGCATGCATTGCTCGATTACATCTCTGCGATGGTGAGCCAGGGAAGCTGCGGTAGGATGGAGCTGATGTGTGAATGTTCGGGAAGTGGAGGGAATGGTGATCGGAAATTCCACCTTTTTGCACACATGATGCGTACGACCCATAATTGAACTAATAAGAACGCTCAAAAGATGTCGGTTCTGTGACATTAAGCAAGATGTCCAATAGTGGCTCAATAATTCATCGGAGGCAGGTTGTTGGTGCCTCTGAAGATGATGAGCAGGATTTGGGGGGTAAAATGCCACCATAGACCAGGAGGCGGCCAAACAATCATGCAAATACAATATTGCCAGATTAATATTTTCGATTTGACAAACAATTTTAAGTGGAGTCTTATATCGCCGCAGAGGGCAGACAATTTCGGTCGAGTTTATAGACTTAACGACGGGAAGAAATGCGTTGTGCAAACAAGTCGAATATCGTTTCTGACAATGTAATAACTGTTATTGCTCTTCGCTTCATATCTTTGATTCCAGTCATTCTCGGTGCTGCCAAGTTTTAGGGTCTTGTCACTTTAGGACTCAAAGCCTTCGAAATGTATTAACCGGGGTGGAGTGGGCCCATTCAAAAGAGCCTATTCCCTCCAGGATCCAGGTTATTTCACAAGCGAACCTCTCAAATGCCTAAACTGCTGCATGAGTTCTCAAAATGCAGAAGTCAATTTGAAGGGAAATTGAAGATCGAGGTAGTCGCTTCGGAAGTGAAAACTTTTCTGTCCTCGTGTCCTTTAATCGAAGCGAGGTTGACACTTCAGTCAATGCACCCCTGGGACCTTATTCAACTAGTTTCTTGAGAAGGCCGCCTGAACTCATCCGATACTGCACAGTCGTGCATTTTGGCGAAGACAGGATGTAAGAGGATTCCAAAAATCATGTTAAAATAGTGCGGGCACTACTCCGTCGAGGAGCTGAAATAAGGGATAAAATAAAATCTTCTGGGAAAAATACGATGAACAATCGACATGAGAGAGAGACAGAGAAAGACAGAGAGACAGAGAGACAGAGAAGACAGAGAAGACAGAGAGACAGAGAGACAGAGAGACAGAGAGACAGAGAAGACAGAGAGACAGAGAGACAGAGAGACAGAGAGACAGAGAGACAGAGAGACAGAGAGACAGAGAGACAGAGAGACAGAGAGCAAGAGAGACAGAGACACAGAGACAGAGACAGAGACAGAGAGACTTGTTGGTGGAGTGTGTATAGAAACCCTTGCGTTACATTAACCTCAATGATGTGGGTTCGAGTCCCAATGGCTTCACAGTGCAAAGTTCCACAGACCGTGATAGAGCGGTGACCTGTCGAGAATTGGTTCTGAGCTACGGAAAATGTTCCCGACCCGTCATGATCTCTGTCAAGACGACGGGCCACCATCACCATCACTTTTGTCGAAGCTTCCAATCACATGTGAAGTTGTCAACAATATCAATGAGCTAGCTAGCTCCCTTATGAGGAATTTCAACCTTGGAGGAGGCCATTAGGCCAATCGAGCATGCCCAATGGTTGCCAACCTATGGTTGTTTGTCCGTGATCTCACCTTTTAAATGCTAAGCGTCGAGGAAGGAAGCAGCACATACTGTTTTGAGTCTGGTACGACCCTCTAACCATCACCCCACCCAGTCTGGCCTGCTTTCAAACACCTTGATATCCCAGTGGTTTACAAGGGGATTTTGCTCTCATTCCTCCTGTTGGTGTGTTACCCCACCCCACCCCCTCTCTTTCTACTGCTCCTTTTGTTCCATTGTCAGTTCTCGCTCTTCAATGAGCCTTTACATTGTAATTTTTTAAAATAAAGTAAGAGAGACCGAGGGAGGATATTGGATGAAAATGCAGATGGAGATATGTCCAAGAAGAGAAAGTATATAAGAACGAATTAGCAAAGTCCTCCCAAATAAAGGTGAAAAGCAGAAAACCACCAGCTGTCCAAGGTAAACAGATCGATGTAACAAATTTCAAATGAACGAAACATCATCATCGTCGTCGTCGTCATCATCACAACTGTCGTTGCTTTGCAGTGATAATGACAAACAGTAATAGGGGAATCATCAACACTGAACGATCACCAAAATCGGTGTTCGGGCGATTTCCACCGGTTATGTCAATTAGTGGAACCCGATGGACTCACAAATATTTACATCATTGTACTGTACTGTATTGTACTGTACTGTACTGTATTGTACTGGTAAAATTCAACCTTCATGGGATTAAGGTTTGTTAGCGAGACGGACAGGTGGTGAACCTGCATCATCCTTACTTGAAGACGCTCTTGTCTCCATCGGTTGTGTCACCACTGGAGGTATTTATGGGAAGTCCACATTGAGCAACACCAATACCTCATTATTTTCGATGGAGAATATACATTATTTAAATTATGTGCAAAGGAATAAATACGTATTTCTTACTTGTATTTCATTTTAATGGGAGGGTAGAGAGCGGTGAGAGGAGGAAGGGTGAGGTGCAGGAGGAGGGGTGGGAGAGTGGGGTGC
>CM068955.1:76400387-76430598 GCA_035128595.1 Eptatretus atami | reverse complement strand
TGTGTGTGTGAGATCAAAGCGGGGTTAAGCACTTGGTTCACTTTGGTCAGTCGGTCTGTCTCGACGTCAGTTTATGATCGAGGAACTATTTATTTTCAACAGGCAGGTTTACCCAGCGTTGCTTTGGAAGAGAAATGTGAATGAGTAACACTTTGTAGCCAATCACAAAGACTGACTAATTGATTGGCTGATTGGAGCTCTGTTTCAATTTCCGTGTGCATCCGTCCCGGAATACGTCGGAAGAAGAAGACATCTGAATACAAACAACTTTGCATCTTGAATGCGGACTGGCCTTTGCGTTTTTATTTTGATCGTTTTTTTAGTGAGAGAGGGGGAGAGGGAGAGGGATTTTTGCATTTTATAGGTATGGATTGAATGTTATATTTTGAACAAAAAAAAAATAAAACAATGTCACCCGCAGGGTGACCCGTATCTTGCCAAAAGGTGACCAACGTGTGACTTCTTTAAGGTCACACTGAGGTGAACAGAGCTGCTATCCACCAGGAGCGACTCCTTGAGGAATATCTGCCTACGAGAGATTCCGATGAGAATCGTTCTACAGAGTAACCATGAAAAATATGTGTTTGCCTCATAACGTCACCAAATGACGTCATAATGTCTCAAGCTTGACATATCTAGAAAGCACTCATCGAGGTGTTCAATTTGAGGTACTACACGATATGGTTCCTAAAACTTGAAAATTTGACCTTGGGGTCAAATATGTTTGACCTCAGGCGCAAACCATGAAGGTCAAGGCCAATCGCCACCAAAAACTAATCAGCTGAGCGCCAGACCATATACTACATTCCCATAAAGTTTGGAGACGATTCGATTAAAATTACTCAAAAAATAAGGGTTTCGTCGACTCCCCTGATTTGCAACAGTGACCTTGACCTTTGACCTTGACCTTCAAAATTGTGCGCTGAAAGGGACCTCTATAGGCCTCTGATATGCGAAGTTACAAAAATTTCCAATGATAACTGTGCTCTGCAGAATTTTTTATACGTGATTACAGACAAACAAAAAAAATTAAAAAAAATTAAAAAAAATAAATAAATAAAAAATAATAAAAAACATACAAGCTGACTAACATATCTTGCAAAAACTTCGTTTTGGCAAGATAACAAGAACTTATACTTGTGCATTACTTTGACTCTAAATTTGTCACGATCACACATGCACAGAGTGAGATAAACGTTTTCCTCTCTCTGCCTGTCTGGCAGTCAAGCAAACATTTAAATCATTTCAAATAGGAAACTTACTGTTAAGGATGTTATAAAGGACACAAACAAGCACAAATAATTAATGTAACGTGTAGGATATGGTGGTGTAAAAGACGCTGCACCAACGGTGGTAAACTTCCACAAACAAAAGGATTCTCTACAACCTTTAAAATCTTTGTTTTATTTCTATTTAATTATATACTGTCAGACCCCAACATCGCGGGAGATACATTCCTGAAAAATGTCACGAATGTCGAATCCGCAAATGTCAGAGCATTGTTTTAACGGGAAAAGGGGGATAGGTTCCCGCCAGTTCGTGATTCATCAGGGAAAATCAAAAATTCCCTGAAAAACCTGCGAATACACGAATCACAGGGCCACGAATGTAGAAGCAGGTCACATTTTATGAACTGCGAATTGTGGAACCATGAATGTCGGGGTACTTGTCCGACAGTACATGAACAATGCGGAACACAAATAGCCTTTTTGTCACTTTCAAAAAACTTCCGTTTAACAGTACTTAGACAAAATATTACGGCATTTTACATCATTTCAACCAATCAAATTTGACGCTCGCCGACCCTGCCGACGTCCTTGTTTTCTCAAGACTGCATGGGGTAAGGTGTTTTATGAACTCTCTCTCATTAAAAACAGCATTCCTACAGCAAAACAAACATTTCCCACATCTTATTAATCAGAGCCAATGGAGTGAAAGAATATGCATCTCTGATATCGATCCGAAACTGCACTGTTCTACCCAAAAGTATCTGGCATTGCTCGTCACAACAACCTAATTTCCAATGGTATGGGGTGTTGCTCCCCCTTGACGACAGCTCAGACGCTGTTATAAACACTTTGCACTGCATTTGGCAGGTATCAGATGCAGTGTTGATCCATCAGTATTTCGGTTTGCTTATCCGACTTTAAACATCGGCATGACCTGTCGTATTCCATTCTCCTAAATACATCGCCCTTACCCAAGATTGACTTGGGAATGCTCAATGCATCGGAAACGTCAAGAACCTCCAGGACAAAATTAATCATTCCACGTCGAAAGTCAGTCAACTCTCTTTACCTCGTGACGTCTTCATTACACCTGGGTGTCAATACCTGCTGCACATGATTATAAAGAACAATGGCTTTTTGTAATCGAATGGAAAGTATGCACAGGCAGCTTGGGAGATTCCTTTTAGGCTTTGGTGGACTGACCCAAACACTTTCGACGATGCAGCATACATGAACATATGTTTGTAACATCTTGTCTAGTTTTGTACACCATCACGTGTCCATTTCAGACATATTAATCGACTATTGTGTCTGAGAGCACGGTTTAGAGTTGGGGAAGTTTCTTTTGAGCTGTCAAATCTGGGTTCGATTACCGATCCGATTATCGACAGTCCGATTCATTGGTACTTTGCAGGCAGTGGGTGAGTCACAAAAATGCCCCATCCCTCAGATGCATGCTAAGCCGGCATTAGTTGATAGACACTAAAGATCCTACAGTGTCTCTCACAAAGAGCAGGTAGAGACTACCGCTGGGAAGGCAAAGGCATACCACCCAGTGCAATCTGTGGCATGAGAGCACTTTGTCAGCACCGAACCAGTCTTCGGTTAGAAGACCAGAGAGAGAGACCTCGAGAAAATAGTTATTGACTTCTACCTACTGTTAAAGGTTGATGACTTCGTCCAGTCCGAGTGGTTTCCCATAAGTTGTTAAACTTGAGTACGGGTGAATACTGTCAAGTTCAAAAAGAAGCAAGAAATGGCATATCACCAATGGGCCAATTCAGTGTCATGTCCACCAAATATTATTATCCACTGAGTGACTCGGGTGTCATAAATGACCAGGAGCCATAAGAATAAGCTGATCACAAAAAGGGGTTCAATGATAGTTGCCCTGTGGTAGTCCTGATGATAATCGTCGAAAGGAGCAAAGACCCGCTGAATATAGGGGCACAAACAAGATACCTGGTACCAAGCTCTGCGTGTGCAGAGGATCGGGCCACGAACAAGATACCAGGTACCAAGCTCTGCGTGGTGTAGAGAGCAAAGCGCTTTCTTAATATCAGGCCACAAACAGACATGTGGTAGGAAGCTCCATGGATCAAGAGAGGAAATGCATCACTGAAAATAAAGCTGCGAATGCAGTTTAACTCCAGTGATCTTTAATTTAACACCAGTGAAACTCAAGTCTGTGCGTCATTTCCACGACAGTGTAAATAGCAAGTTGCAAGGCGGGAAAGCATCCTCACACACCCATTCAAGCCTTTTTCTCTGCCCGTCCCTAATGAGGGTGCTCCTTGAGCACAGTAGTAGTGTGTGGCAAAACGATTGGTTATAAACCAGAATTTCAACTAGAAAGAGCAATCAGAGATTGCAGACCCTTGCCTAAACTTGTTTTGTGTGGTGTTTGTGGAGTTTTGTGTGGTGTTTGTGTGTGGCGTGTTACGTAATTAATAAGAGACATAATTAGAACTACCACTTTATAACTGCTGGCAGTGATGACGAGGTACCAAGACGTCCCGCTTTGATTGGACACCTGACCTTGACCCATGACATTTTTCATTATTATTAAATTGAATTTAGATTGGGATTAAAATAAATTCAATTCAAATCAAATGGAAGACCAAATAGGTACAGTCCTGCATTGGAGTAGTCAGAAGGAATCCGAACAAGCAAAAAGCAAAGATGAAGTAATCAGGAGGACCCTAGATATGATTTGCATTTCAGCTGCCACTCCTCTACCTTCAAACCTATCCAGGCACAGCCAAATGAGCCTTTGTCAAAAAAAAAAGAAAAAAAATCTAAAAGAACCCAGATCAAAAAAATTAAATCATCCTGGCTGCCAGACCATGTTCCCAATCAAGTTGAAATTTAACACATGTATTGCACATCACCACGAGATCATAATTGTGAAGTTTCATGTCGATTGATTAAGTGATTCCTGTACATCCAAGGCTTGGGGAACATTTCTGTGAATTTTCCCCTCGATCTGTCCAGCTGTTCTGGAGAAGATTTTTTTTAGAGGTTTGAGGGTAAATTAAGTATGGCTGCCAAACCATGTGACCAAGGACATCATATGTGTGAACCTTTTGTTCCTCATGGATAGGTGGTCATACCTATTAAAGTTTCACCTTGATCTGTTCAGCCACTCACGAGAAGAATATTTTTGAAGGTTTCAAAAAAAAAAAAAAAGACAATGGCTGCTGAATCACGTGACTCATGCTGTCATCAATTTTTTTTTTTCTGTTTTTTTTCCCGGTGGACCAATTTATCCATAGATGACCCTCAAAAATCTTCATACTGATCAGATGTAGCAGTCTACATGTGCAATTATGACGTCATAAATGAAGGCACCTATGATGTCATTAAAAAAAACATCACATTCCCCATGAGGAGTACTTTGCACGTGCCAGGTTTCAAATTTTTCCTTGTTGCGGTTTCAAAGATAGATGTCCAATGTTTTTCCATTTTTCCAACATGGCTGCCACACCACATGGACAATGACGTCATAATTATGATTACAACATTCCACATGAGTAGTCACACCTATGATGAAAATTGTGTCTCAATCTGACGAACAGTTGTAGAGAAAAACACAAAAGTTCTGTGCGGACAAACAAACAAACGGACCCAAACCGCAATACCCTCTCCTTCAGCGAGGGTTAAAAAAGAAAACAACCATGCCAACACTACTGCCATTGGTTGGCCAAGTAAATGGAACAAAGTTCATGATGTAAAAGTACAAACAAATTGGCAATGATGAAAAGTACATTTCAAGTAGCCTCCTCCTAGATCCCTAGAGACCAGAACTTGTCAATACAGGAAGAAAGTGATCGATCAGAAAGGTGAAAAAATTGTAGTGTAAAACAATGAACAGCCCCAAAGTTTCAAGTTCTAAGTTCTAAAAAAAAAAAACTGAACAAAATGAGCTGGCCAATGGACATGATGGCCAGACCGAGTCTTCCTCGCTGCTGGCACTTGAGAAACAGTTGCCAGTACTGGTGCTGGTGCTGGGTTGTAGGTGATGCATGTGCAGTAGTCAGGTCATGTTCAACATAAGCAGGTTTCAACCTGTCAATGCTGACAGTATCATGTTTCCTGTTGCAGTTAATAATGAAAAACTTGTCAGCATGGCAGGTGAATTAAAATGGTCCATCATACGGGGGTTAATGTGGCTTCCTCGCTGCATCGTGTCACACAAAAATACGAATACAACTCTGAATATCTGAATTGGACTGGGTTTGCCTGTGCTGTAACCTGTAGGTGTAAACTTCTCAAGTTTCTCATGTGCATCTGTGGTCTATGTACAGACAAGGAGTTGCTCGGATCCAAATCGTGATTAAACTGACTTGGTGCCACAAACTGTCCTGGCAACTTGAGAGTTTGGGCAAAAACCAACTCAGCAGCACAGCACCTTTAGTCAGACTGAACCACAGTTCGGATACCTAGCAAGATGATTGCAAGACTCTCCATACATCTTGTATTTGCATGGGCTTTCAGAGATGCTTTCAACTGTCAATGGAGTCATTCCGTGAAGCCATTGGGTGATGAGCTGTGGTTCGGATTCTCCTCCTGCCAAGTAGATCAGACAGAGCTTGGATAAGTGCTGATTCAAACTGAAGACCTTGTTCTGTGGTTATTGTTGAGGGTGCACCGAACACAGCTACCTGATGAGAGATGAATGCTTGTGCTACCATCTCTGCTGTCTGGTCAGGGATGGGTATTGCGACTGGCCAACAAGTAAAATGATCACTGCTTGTGAGCAGGTATGTATTGCCATCTGATGGAGGTAGAGGTCGAACTAGATCAATGTGAACATGGTCGAATTTGGCGTCCGGTGTAGAAAACGTGCCAAGAGGAGACCTGATGTGTTGATGTATTGAATCTGTGACATGCTATGCAGGTTCTGGACCTGTCTCCGACGTCATTATTTACTCTCTGCCAGACAAAACGTTGAGTCACTAAATGTTGAGAGGCTCTGATGCCAGGGTGAGACAAATTGTGTAGAGCGTCAAAAACTGCACATTGAAACATGGAATTGGTTCACAGCCTTTGCAGCTCCTGATCATGCTGTTGGGCTTCAGCTATGGTAGTGAAATTGATGATGTTAGATGCATCCAGAGCATTTATGTCAACTTGGGAGAGTGCATCTGCTGCAGAGTTATTTTTAGCACTGATGTGCCTCAAAAGTTTGTCCTGAACTGGGAGATGAAATCAAGATGTCGTACTAATCTTGGAAAGTTGCGATCGGGTCCTGACTTGAGAGCATATGTTAATGGCTTGTGATCCATATCGACCTGAGAATGTCCTCCCTTCCAGCATATGATGAAAGTGTTTGACATTCAGGCAGGCTGCTAAAAGTTCTCTCCCAGACGTGCTATATCTGGTCTCTGCAGGTCGAAAACGCTTTGAGAAAAAAAAGAGTGGTTGCCAGACATCATTTACATTTTGCTGCAAAACTCATCCTACTCCCACATCCGAGGCATCGACTCAGAGGCAGAGTGGTGCTTCAGCCTTGGAATGCACAAGAAGTGGAGCCTCAGCCAACCTCATCTTCACCTCTGAAGGGAGACAATTATTTTTCAGAAGGAGACAGGCTGATTTTTCTGATTACCCTCTCCTTCGGAGAGGGTGTTGCATTTGGGTCCGTTTGGCTGTTTGTCCGCACAGAACTTTCGTGTTTTTCTCCGCAACTGCTTGTCGGATTGAGACGAAATTTTCACCATTGGTGCGACTACTCATGTAAAATGTTTAAATGATAATTATGATGTCATAGGTCACGTGGTGTGGCAGCCATATTGTAAAAACGGAAACACTTTGGACATCTCTCTAAAACTGCACCAAGGAAAAAATTGAACCTTGGCACATGGCAAGTACTCATGGGGAACGAGTGTGATTTTTTTATGATGTCATAGGTGCCTTCATTATGACATCATAATTGCATACGTAGAATGCCACATCCGATCAGTATGAAAATTTTTGAGGGTCATCTCGGGATAAAGTGGTCCACAAAAATGTTTTGATGACGTCATTCGGCAGCCATATTGTTTAAAAAAAATAAAATAATAAAACCTTCAAAAATCTTCTCTGAAATAGCTGAACCAGTCATCACTGCCAGCATTTATAAAGTGGCAGTTCTAATTATGTCTCTAATTAATTACGTAACACACCAGTACACAAACACCACAAAAAATATACCTCACCAAACTACACAAACACCACACAACGCACCACACAAAACAAGTCCTGGCGAGGGTCTGCAATCTCTGATTGCTATTTTTCTTGTTTTTCTTATGTAGTATATCCGCCAAAGGCTGAGATATGTCTGCGTAGTTGGGGATGAAATGTCTGTAAAAATTCACAAGGCCAAGAAACTCCCTCAACGTGCACAGTGATGTGGGTGCAGAAAAAGCTTGTATGGTCTTGACTTTATTCTCCAGTGGGCAGATACTGTGTTTGTCTATGACTTGTCCAAGGAAGATGAGTGATGGCACTCCAAACTGGCACTTGCTGGGATCGACGACAATGCCAAACTTAGCAAGGCACTTGAAATGTAATCGGACATGTGCTTTGTGCTCTTTCTCTGTCCGGCTTGCTACTTGCAGATCAACAAGGTCAGATCATCAAGCAGATCATCAAGGAAAGCATAGACAAAAGGGAGACAACTGATGACATAATTGATGAACCTCTGAAACGTCTGTGCAGCATTACGCAAGCTAAATAGCATGCGAACAAACTCGTAGAGGCCAAAAGGTGTTGTGATGGCCGTTTTGTGAATGCCAGTCAGCTATACTGGTATCCGTTGATCTGCTACGATAAGGTCTATATTGGAGAAAACACATACACTTTTGAGGGAGGATGAAAAATCCTGTAAATAGGGAGTTGGATAGCGATCAGGAATGGTGCATTCGTTAAGTGAATTGTAGTCACCACATGGCCGCAGATACCCGGTGACTTCTTCGGTACCATATGCAAGGGCGAAGACCAGTTGCTGGCAGATTGTCAAATGATGTCGAGTTTAAAACATGTGCTCAAACTCTGACTTGGCGATATTCAGACAATCTGGGGGTAAGATGCTGTGGTAGTGCTGCAAATGGAGGTCCATGAGTGACTATGTGGTGAGTAGTCGAGTGCTTGATCTCGCAATCCCTGCATATTGAATGAGCAATCTCTGGCTATTCATGCAAGAAGGGTGTCATAACATGACTGAGATGTAGCTTTCACGAACATGGGACTGATGGAAGGTGTACGATTAATGATTCCCTGCACAGTAAGGTCATGGTGTCAATGAGCTTGTGATGTTTGCCATCCACTCGGAGGCCAAAACGGCGAAGAAAAACAGCCCTGGTGATGAGTGAAGGCAACAACCACGAATACCCATCAAAATACTTGTCGCAGTCCAAAATTTTGCATTGAAGATCTCTCCCTGTATGTGGTGATGTGCAAGTGATTCACTGCCTGAAGCTGGATTGATGCAGGCTGAGTTTTGATTTTCTGAAAAGATGGTAAAACATCACTTCAGCACCAGTATCCACTGAAAACATGGGACCTGTTGCCTTGTCAGTGATGTAGAATAGGCAACTAGATGTATTACTGCCAGACTGACTTGTCACCGCAAGTCGCTGGTGTTGGAATTTCCCTGCTCTGAAGAGTGGGACTGGTACGAGCATGGACTGATGCATTTGTGAGCCTTTTCTCCATGCTTCCAATGGTATGAGCACATCTGTTTGGCGTGTTCGTTCGAGCTGGGATTGTGTCCTCTTGATCGACTTCTAGATGGGCCATGCTCACGGCTTATACTCCTCCCTCTTTCCACATGTAGTTGTGTCAGGAGAGCTTGTACGTGTCTGGTCAAGTTCTCAACCTGGGTGGCCAAGGTGCGGACTTGGTCTGGTCGAGGTGCAAGTTACTGTTGAGGTTTTGAAACAGCTCCTATGTATGTAATTGAGGACAAATGAGAAAAGACTTCCATGATCTTGTCGGTGACATCCGCCAGTTGTTCGATGTCGACAGCCTCTTTAGTTGAGGCCAAGATCAGTTGGACGTTGGTGGGAAGTCTCTGGAGAAACAGCTGTTTTAAGATGGTATTCTCCAAGCAGCTGTCTAATCCTTCGCAAAAGCTGAGAAGATTTTCTATTACCAAGCTCTTCAGAAATGAGTAGTTTGTGTCGTCTCTTTTACTCTGAAGCGGAAGTATGCCTGATGTACTCAGTCTTGAGTTTGGTATAACGTTCCGAGGTTGGACAAGCAATTAGGAGGTCCCTCACTTCTTGCACCATTTCTGGCTGGAGAGATCCAACAGCATAGGCAAAGGGTGTATTCTCAGTGGTGACATGTCTGGTCAGGAACTGCACTTCAACTTGTGCAAGGCACAATGGAGGATCGTTGGGCCAGAAGGCATGGAGTTTTAAACAAATGGCCACCACCAGTGACGGGAATACCTCAACAGATGCACCTTGGTGGACGTCGTTGTCGGACGTAGCTTTGACAGGCATGATAACAAGAGATCACGTCGGGGTCACCAATATATAGAAAATAGAGTTATCGACTTCTACTCACTGCTAAAGGTTGATGACTTTGGCCAGTCTGAACGTTGTCCCACAAAGACCCACTGAAGATAGGGCCGTGAACAACACACGTGGAAAGCAGCTCTATGGGTGTGGAGAGCAAAGCACTGCTGAATGTAGGGCCGCAAACAAGAGACCTGGTACCAAGCTCTGTGTGTGTGTGCAGAGAGCAAAGCACTGCTGAGGAAAGGGCCACAAACACACACGTGGTACAAAACTCCACGAGACAAGAGAGGAAATGCGTCGCTGAAGATAAGTCTGCGAATGCAGTTTAACTACAGTGAACTCCAGTATAACTCCAGTGAAACTCAAGTCCATGAGTCAATTCCACAACGACGTAAATAGCAAGCCGTCAAGCTAGAAAGCATCTGCACACCTCCATTTAAGGCCTTCCTCACCTCCCGTCCTTGAAGGGGACAGTCCTAGAGCCTTATAGTATTGTAGGGCAAAATGATTGCTTAGAAAACAGATTAAAGAACGCGCCTCTACTGCTGCCATTGGTTGGACAAGAAAATGGAACAAAGTTCATTGTGTAAAAGTACTAACAAGTTGGCACGGATGAAAAGTACACAACAGACCCAACTACTGCAACAAAACAAACTTTAAGCGGTTGTTTAAAGTAATTGATGCTTTCAAAGCTGCCCCAACCATGAACACTCCTCCCTCCACCACCTCCATCATCCTCCCTCCACCACCTCCATCATCCTCCCTTCATGAACACATCCCCACACAGCCTGGCCACAAATACAACCTCCCTAACCACTCTTTTCCCCGGTGAATGAAAGTTAAAAAGCAATAAACAACAAAACCAAAATCACATTTTTGTGTATAAAATAACAAAATAATAAAAAAAATTGCTAACAGTTGTCCATCATATACTAGATGCATGTGTATTGTCAACATTTCAGACACATCACAGACATGTGGCTAACGCTTGATGGAGAGCTTTATGAGTTATCAGACAAGGAGAATTGAAGTTGCAAACTGACAAAATGTTCGAATCATCCACCGAAGTGATTGATGTGCGTTACATTGTACGACTGTAGATTTTGGCGAGTTTGCTTCTAATTGACTGGAAAACCAAGTTATTAAACCCAACCATTCTGGAAGGGTCTTGAATGGCTATCCCGATTCTCATTCACTACACTCTGTTACAGATCGACGGTGATGCCGAAGATGTTTCTTCATGAGAGTTGTACTGGGCGGTTTGCCATTGACTTCCCAGCAGTAGTTAGGGCAGGGATTTGGAATTTGTTCAGGGTGCCAGCGATAGCTCACCTCCTCTTTGGGAAGGACACCGTGGGATGTTTAACATCCACCAACGAATGCTGGTGGATGGGACACGCAGCTTAACATTCATCTGAGGGATGGCACACACATTGTTGGAATCACCCAGCCTGTGAAACACCGGGATGACAGTTTTTACCTGGGTTGGGATTCAAACCCAGGCTGGAAGGCTTAGAGGTGAATGTGTGTACCTCTAGGTCATCATGCAAGCCCACCATCATAACAGATGTGAAGATTTTAACCATACCTGTGCAGGTTAACAAGACTCAGCAGCAACATTAAAATATGGCCACAAATCAGGTCAGGTCAGGTATGGAAGCAGACGCTAGAGCAGCGTGTCGCTGCATCCACTTTCCGTTGGTATTCCAGGGCCCTCTGTCTGGCCATCTCCCAGGCATATGCCTGGTCCATCCCAATCTCCTTGAGATGCTGATCAATCTGCTGCACCCAAGAGGCAGGTGGTCGGCCCATTGGCCTCCTCCATTCACACGGCTCCCTCGCTGAGAGAATCTGGTGAGCAGGATCAGCAAACAGGAAAACGAGCCACATGTCCCATGCAGCCACAGCTGACACTCACTGACTATGCAGGTAACAAATCTCATTTGAGTCTCTCTCAGCAACCACTTGGACACAAAGTCCAACCAGCGATAGCCAAGGATTCTGCGAAGACACCTTGTGAGTGGAGGTGTCCATTAGGCCGACTACGTGCCTGATGGTACCTGGTACCAAAGGAATTAAGTCTCCATCTCTGATCCCTGGTCAGAGTCCAAGTCTCACATCCACAGAGCAAGACTGGAAGCACCAAGGACATGAAGACTCAGACTTTCGTCGTCTGCACATGTAGCGACAGCGCCACACCCCATGTTCCAGTGAATCCACGACTCCCCAGGCCCGACCCAAACATTCATTGCCCTCTGGCTCACCGCCAGCAGAGACATTAACATCACTGCCAAGGTAAGTGAATAACTCCGTGGTCTCAACATCCTCACCACAAAGAGGTCGAGACAAGATAGCAGCATTCAAGATTTCAATGAAAGCCTGCATCTTAGTTTTGACCCAGGAAGCCTGTAAACCCAGTGGCACAGACTCCTCATTCAGCACCTCGAGGGCCTCCAAAAGGATATCCAGAGTTTCCGCAAAGATAACTGCATCATCTGCGAAATCAAGGTCAGAGATCTTGACATTCCCAAACGATGCACCAGAGCTTGATCTCTCCGACATCTTCCCCAGAATCCAGTCCATACTAGTGCTGAAAAGTGTGCGGGCCAGTACACACCCCATGACGAACTCCAGTATCAACTGGAAATAAGTCAGAGATGGTATCACCACATTTCACAGCACTCTCAGTACCACAGTATAGTTCAGACATCAGATCGATCAGTTTTGGTGGCAACTCGCAAAGACCAATAATCCTCCAGAGGGCATCCCGATTCACTGAATTGAACACGATGCAGAGATCAACATAGGCTGCAAGGAGCCCCTGCCGAAACTCTCATCTGCGTTTGATGAGGACCAAAAAGGGCAAGGATATGGTCAAACGTTGACGTCTTTGGTGTAAAGCTTGACTGCTCTGGGCGCTGGTGCTCAAGCAGATGGTGGCGAACCCCAACAAGAATTAGCCAAGTAAAGACCTTGCCCGGTACAGAGAGCAGAGTCACCCCTTGGTAGTTATTGCAGTCCTGGCAATCACCCTTCCCTTTCCAGAGAGGGATAACAAAGTCCCTCTTCCAGTCAGTTGCAATGATGCCTGTGTTCAAGGCAGAGCACAAAACTGCGTGCAAAGACATGAGTACAGCATTTCCACCAGCCTTGAGAAGTTTACCATGGATGCCACAGATCCCATGAACTTCACCCCATTTCAACTGGTTCACCGCAGCCTAGTTTCCACAAATGAAGGTGGATTACAGTTAATTGGAGGGTCCACAGTAGGGATAGTAACACCCCTGACATCTAACTCAACAGCTGGTGGATCAGCTTGGTACAGCCACTCAAAGTAACCATCCCAGTGGGCCTTCACTTCGGACTCGTCTGTCAACAGCCCACCACCCTCCACTCTAACTGCAGTACACCGAGGGATGGGCTTGGAGGAACGCAATGTGCGAATTCCCTGTAAGCAGCATGAGAATCGATTGACCACAGGTGATGCTCTACCACCTCACAGATTCTTCACACATCGGCCTCCTTGTCCACCCTCAGTGTGATACAGTTTTATGCCTCAACTCCCTGAACATCTCAGCTCTGCCATTAAGCCTGGTCCTGCGACTCTGGTCAATGGTATCCAGTGTCCGTTGAGAGACAAAATTCTTCTTCACCCTCCGCTGAGTTCCAAGACATCCACCAGCAACATGAAAGATGGTGGTCTTGAAGGCACTCCACAACTCTTCAGGATTCCCCAAAGCACCCAGACTCCCCAAATCCCCACTCAGCCTATTCACAAACTCCTCAGCTCCCCTCTCATCCTTGAGCTTGCCAACATCCAGCCTAGGCTGAAATGGTACCATTATCCTGGATTTAAGCTGCAACTTCAGAGTTGCTACCACAAGCCTGTGGTCAGTATTGAGGAACTCAGCACTCCGGTCGACCTTGCAGTTGTGGATCATCCTCCAGCGACCAGCAATGAGCACATGGTTAATCTCCTTTGCCACACCACCAACTTTGGAATACCAAGTCCAGCGATGAGCCTGTGGGTGCTGAAACCATGAACCAGCCACCCTAATTCCATGACTTCTTGCAAAATCAAGGAACATAATGCTATTCTGGTTCACAGCTCCAGACCCATGGGGACCAACACATGTCTCAACCATCCCTATCAGTTCCAGTCGATGCATTGAAATCCCACAAGACGAGAAGAGTATATCACCTGGGGCGTCATCAACCACAGACTCGAGCATGGCATATGATGCGTCCTTCACAGTGAGATCACTCGCCTCAGTCGGAGCATACAGTATATAGAGACCAGGGAAACGACACCCAAAAAGTGACAAATCCTTAGTCTAATAATATGCTTGTTGACCGGTGTTACATCAGTTTTCATTGGAGTCAGCTTGTTGGACACAGCTACTGCAACTTCTTGTGCATGGTAACCATCAGAGCGACTAGACCAATAGTAGGTCTAACCACCTGCCATGATCTCGCCACTATCCGGTCTCCGAACCTCAGGGAGTGCTGCAATACTGATGTTCAAACGCTTCAGCTCAGATTATCATCCTCTCTTTTGGAAAGGACATTCCAGGCACCCACCCAAAGGGACCACCTCAGGTCAACCCAAGGAGACCACCATCTGGTGGACGACACCTCAGCACCACCCCGACACACACTACTAAAATCTGATCCACAAATCCTTTCACCAAAGAGGATATTCTTCATTGTTCCCACACTGTTCCACCACAATTAAGGAGATTTCTTTTCCTGCACCACCCTTTCAATTGGATATCTTGTTACATTTTAAGTAATTTCTCCAGGTGTTATTACAATTTCCTCAAATAACACGAGATCGAAGTATCTTTCCCAATTCGAAAACAACCTGCTTCAGGGCGAGTTATCTCAGCAAATTGCTAACCATACCCTCCAAAAATATTGTGCCTTTCTCTATATATTCCCATCAAAAGATGTTCAGTTATGTATTGTCTACATTGAAGAGCACCAAGTCATCTTGGTGAAGACTTTCCCACCGCCCATCTTATGTTTGCTCCATACCTGTACCGGCTGCATGCCACAGCTCATCGCATCTGTGCTCAAAAATCTCTGCAGGGAGGCGATACTCACAGCCTTTCCCTTTACCCAACCCAAACATGCCATTTTTATATCTACCTACTGAAACAACATAGCATTCAAACAATGATCCAGGGAATATTTCTGACGTTATACATGAGTTGTGTTCAGGCTTGACCATCCAAGAACAAATCAACCCAAAGGTGTAACATTTCATGATACGAAAGTAATGTCATCACAAATTATTTGAGTGACTGTTAAGCGGTGCATTGTTGCAGTGTGACATTAACGCTTATGAATATGTATATATATATATATATATATATATATATATATATATATATATATATATATATATATATATATATATATATATATATACACAGCTCTGGAAAAAAATAAGAGACCACTCCAAAAATATTTTAAATCAGCATCTCTCCATGTATGGTAGCCATTCCATTCCAGTGTCTGTTGAATTCCAACACAGGCACACCTCATTCTACATAGTGAGGTACTGATTAGGTGATCACCTGAACCGAATCTTATTTAACAAGGAAAAGTATAAAAACCACTGCTGCGGTCATCACTATCCTCTTGCAATAGGACCAGCTGGAAGGCAAAAACAGTGCCAGTAGTACCTCAAATGTAATTGGAATCAAAAAAATAACTATTGACCATGCCAAAAGGGTTGAAAACAAAAGTTTTGAGTGAGGAAAAGAAGGGTTCAATTCTGGCTTTACTGGCAGAGGGATACAGTGAGCATCACGTTGCTTCCATCATTAAAATTTCAAAGACGGCGGTTCATAAAGACAAGGTCAAGCAGCAGACATTGGGACAACAAATCTACAGACTGGCAGAGGCGAAAACGACTTTCCACTGACCGGATGACCGCCAATTATTCGAATGTCACTCAAAAACCGTAGGATGACATCAAGTGACCTACAAAAAGAATGGCAAACGGCAGCTGGGGTGAAGTGCACGGTGAGACGTTTGAAACAGGCTCCTAGGGGCAGGGCTGAAGTCGTACAAAGCTAGAAAAAAGCCCTTCATCAATGAGAAGCAAAGAAGAGCCAGGCTGAGGTTTGCAAAAGACCATAAGGATTGGACCGTAGAGGACTGGAGTAAGGTCATCTTCTCTGATGAGTCCAATTTTCAGCTTTGCCCAACACCTGGTCGTCTAATGGTTAGACGGAGACCTGGAGAGGCCTACAAGCCACAGTGTCTCGCACCCACTGTAAATTTGGTGGATGATCGGTGATGATCTGGGGGTGCTTCAGCAAGGCTGGAATCGGGCAGATTTGTCTTTGTGAAGGACTCATGAATCAAGCCACGTACAAGGTTGTCCTGGAAGAACACTTGCTTCCTTCTGCCCTGATAATGTTCCCCAACTCTGAGGATTGGTTTTTCCAGCAGGATAATACTCCATGCCACACAGCCAGGTCAATCAAGGTGTGGATGGAGGACCATCAGATCAAGACCCTGTCATGGCCAGCACAATCTCCAGACCTGAACCCCATTGAAAACCTCTGGAATGTGATCAAGAGGAAGAGGATGGTCACAAGCCACCAAACAAAGCCGAGCTGCTTGAATTTTTGCGCCAGGAGTGGCATAAAGTCACCCAACAGCAATGTGAAAGACTGGTGGAGAGCATGCCAAGACGCATGAAAGCTGTGATTGAAAATCAGGGTTATTCCACAAAATATTGATTTCTGAACTCTTCCTAAGTTAAAACATTAGTATTGTGTTGTTTAAAAATGAATATGAACTTGTTTTGTTTGGTTATTTGAGGTCTGAAAACACTGAATCTTTATTGTTATTTTGACCAGTGTTCATTTTCTGCAAATAAATGCTCTAAAGTCTAAATGACAATATTTTTATTCGGCATTTGGGAGAAATGTTGTCAGTAGTTTATAGAATAAAACAAAAATGTTCATTTTACTCAAACACACACCTATAAATAGTAAAACCAGAAAAACTGATAATTTTGCAGTGGTCTCTTAATTTTACCAGAGCTGTATATATATATATATATATATATATATATATATATATATAATTCCAGCAATATGTGTGTGTGTGTGTGTGTGTGTGTGTGTGTGTGTGTGTGTGTGTGTGTGTGGTGTCTGTGACCGCTGTTTCTCGACAACCACTGGTCCGATCTAATTGAAACTTGCCAGGATATTGCTGGGGACCTGTGGATGTGCCTTTTCAAGGTTTAATATTAATCGGACAAGTGGTTCCCAAGTTATGGCCATTTATTTACCAAACCAATGACAGGACACGGTGCTATGATATCACAATTGACGTCACAATTCTTCTTCTTCGTTTGATATGACATCACAATTGACGCTGGGGACCTGAGTATGTGCCTTTTCAAGGTTTGATATCGTTCTTCTTCATCCGTTTCAGCTGTTTCCCAAGTATTTCCCAAGTTATGCCATTTATTTACCAAACCAGACAGGGAGGTAAAATTGATTTTAATTTGGATTTTAATTAACTCTGTGTGTGTAAGTATCACAGCAGTTGTTACTTCAATGCAAGGATAATTCGTGGAAAGCATGTGAACATTCCGTACGGGCCGCACACTTCCGGATAGTGATGACTTCATGTATTCTAATAATTTCTCGATTTCTTATGCGCATTTATAGATAAACACAATGCCCCAATCCAGTCGTCGTTACGAGAGCGAAGGAACGGCCTGTGTGGTTGTTTGAAATGTTTTTTTTGCACGTACGCCACGCACGTATGGCCACGCGAGAGCGAAGGAACGGCCTGTGTGGTTGTTGTTTCTGGCACGCGGTTTGAAAGTTTTTTTTTTATTATTTTTTGTTTGCAGTACGGCCACGCACTAGTATATATACATCTACACAAATATATGTGTGTGAGGAAGGAAGAGAGAGAGAGAGAGAGAGAAGAGAGAGGAGAGAGGAGAGAGAGAGAGAAGAGAGAGAGAGAAGAGAGAGAGAGAGAGAATGTTGTGCTTTCCAGACATGGTGGACCACCGACTGGGACAACTTGGCCGGGGTATTTCCCAGCATTAACTTCACAATCAATATTGAAAAAGAAAGCAAATTCACCTTTTTTGATGTGGAGGTTCACCGTAAGCCTGGTGGCTCCCTAAAGACCTCGGTTTACAGGAAACCAACCCACACCAGCAGATTTCTGGATTTAAACTCCTGCAACCCAATCTCCTACAAATGCAGGGTAGCACGGACCTTAGCAGCTCAGGCATGGACAGTCACGGACATCCAAAGCCAAGGCAATTAAAGAAATCACATTAGTTAGAGGAGTCCTGCTCAAAAATGGGTATAACAAGGGTATACTCCCCACCTTGAAATAACCAAAACGGACAAAACGGAATAAACCAGGCACACTTGGGCAATGTGTACTGCCAGACTTACCTGGGCCTTTCAGAAAGGATTGGAAGGATAGTACACAGTGCACAGATTGGCAGAGCCTACAAGCCTCTACGCAATATCTGTAATGCAATCTCAAAACTAAAGGACCCAATTCCAACTGGTGATAAATCTGGAGTAGTTTACCAAATGCAAACACTGTGACCAATTCTACATTGGTGAAACTGGAAGAAATTTGAAACAACGACTAGATGAACATGATAGAGCAATTAGGCTTGGAAGGTTGACCCTATCAGCCATAGCACGTCATTGCCTGCAATCTGGCCATAAATTTTACTTTGATGGGACCCGTGTCCTAGACACTACATCGAACAAACGACACAGGTTAATTTTGGAAGTGTGGCACGTGAAGAGCCGGGGAGTGGTCTAACGAGCGAGATAGTGGACATACCCACGCAATACACACCTCTGACGCAAATGGCAAAAACTGGATGCTCAATGGCTGGATAAGGCAAGCAACAAACAACACCCAATCTCAAACACCACATCCACATGTGCACAACACCCAACGAGAACCCACAACTCACAACAACCAACACTCATTATGCCAATCCGGACACGAAACCAGCAGTGTTCATGCCCCAGAAACACAAAAACAACAAGCGCACTCACGTGCTCACCCACACACATACAACACCAGATCACATGTAAGTAAAAAAAAAAAAAAAAAAAAGAGCAGAGCACCCCTTCAATGGAGTGATTTGACATATATTTTGCTTTTGCAGAGGAAAAAAAGAAACACTCCTCCATTATCTACATATATACATATATATATACATGTTACAGTTCTGCAAAACAGCATGCCTCTAACGCAATGGCACCCAACATACAGTGATCCCCAGGTAGTTATTTCATTAGTTTTTGTGTAGTTAGTTAGTCCTCCCCTCATGTCTAGTGGGTAAGCGGGACGAAGAGCGTTCCGTGAGACTCATAGTTAGGTTGAATAAATATCTCTGATTCGTACTTTGACCCCTATTCTAACCCTTTCCTTTTAGCCATAATGCCCAACAAGCATGGAAGCACACAAGTCATTCAACAGACAATTGTTTAATAAGCACACCGCCACGCCTCCCGTGGCTCGGATGGTCCCCGTTGCACACAAGACAACCTGCCCCGGGAATTTGCACACCATTTCCCATTCAAATCTGTGCGTCAATTCCCAACCGGCAACTCATCTTACTCCGCATCTCGCTCACCAAATTTCACCACTCGACCACAAATGCTTCCCGCACATGGGAAAAATACTCCCGCACCCCCTCGTACTTCTGCATCACTACAATTCGCCACTATTTTGAGCACCGCATGGCGTCAGCCATTTTCCTTTGGTGCCGCGTGATGCTTGACCACGCTAGAAATGCTATATAGCTCCACCACATTTCACCAGAAATATCCCGAGTGAGCATCCGGAATCGTTACAGCCCTCATCCAGTCGTCAGACCACGGCAAGACCGTAAGCAACGAGGAGTCGCCACGGAAAGGGCAATCCGGGAGTTTTGTTGGGGTCCCATGTGTGCATTTTGGCTCATGAAAGAGCCTGTGGGGGGCAGAAAAAGTCCGCTACCATCCAACATACAGACTATACTCGGTGCACGTTTGGGGTGAGGATTCTGGCTTGGGGAGCATGCTCCCCATGTTACGTCAGGAGATCCGAGCTGTGCCGAATCTGGTGGGCATCTGAGCCTGTTTCTGGTCCCAGAGCCTGGCGGGTGTGGCTAGGACCACTGAAGCCCAATAGAGAAGAAGGATTTGGACCACATCGCATCGTTTTCCGGTCCTCACCCCACCCTTCGCCTGGGGTTTATAAAAGAGGGTAGCGCAAAGCCGTTAGGACAGCTTCTTCTTCGAGAACATCATCCGTGTGTGACTGCTGTCCTTGAGAGTATGCAGTGGACTCCCTGCCGAGCCGTCGATGTGCTGCCACCCCTAGATGGACTCACGGCCGGCCACGGACGGCGGACCAGTGTGGAGCGCGTGTTGCCAGGAGCCCCGGCTAATAACTAGGCATGAGATAACGCGCCATATCACGAGGTGGGAATGCTCAGGCGGAGCGTCCGATGGAGGTACACGCGATGCATACAGACTTTTACACGGCTAGGTGAGGGATCTTCCTTCTCACGCATCTATTCTCTTCTCTCTCTACACACCCCTCTATCCCATCCATTGTGGGTGCACAAAGAATGTGTACCGACTTGCAATCCTATTTTCCTCTGGCACGACACCACACCCCCTCACGTCGCATACATCGCACCTTCCCACTCCCACACAGGTAGACACTAGTATCTTTCCAACTAACCCTCCCGAAGGATCCTGGGTCACGTTCGTTCAGTCGACCGTGCCAGGTATTTAGAGGGTGCTCAACCTCACCTTTCTTGACTCTCTAACTTTCCGTGTGTGGTGTGTGTGTGGTGTGTGTGTGTGTGGCATGTGTGTGTGTGTGCGTGTGTGTGTGTGTGTCACTAAAGTTTGGTTTGGTGATTGAAAAGTTTTGTTCAAAAGTCGAACAAAGTGAGGTGACAAATGTTGTGATATTGTAATTTACTTTAGGCCATGTGGAAAGATCGTGAAAGTTCAAGATATTGCTGGTTATTTATATTGCTGTTATTCAAGATATAAGGTGCACAAGCAGACAGTACTATCCCAGGAAACGTGATGTACAAATGCCTGTCTTAAAGGAGTATATGGACAATAACTATCAGTACAGCATCTGAATCCGATGCACAGCTTCTTCTGAATAAGGTGAATGACTTCATGAATTGGAGTAAGAGGAGAATAAACCCTGCCAAATCAAGATCGCTTGAAATGAAGAGGGGCAAAGTGATATGGGAAGAACCTTTTCAGGTCAATGGTCAGCAAATTCCCGGTGTTCAAAACAAACCAGTGAAATCTTTGGGGAGAGATTTGAATGACAAGCAAGCTCATGAGGACATGGAAGAGCTACTGCAGTATTAGCTTTGGAAGTTAGATAAGTCTGTTCTGACCGGCGTCATGAAGTGTTGGATTTACTAGCATGTTGCTGTGTCGAAGCTCCATTGGCAACTAATGATATATGATGTACCCCTTTCTCATGTGAAGTGGATGGGGATTATAGAAGCCAAGAATCTATGCAAATGGATGGGTGTGAGCTCCAACCTTAAAAAGATGCCCTGTTCACCAACCAATCGAAGCTGTGACTTCCTCTAGAAGGACTTACCTCGGTCATGAAGACGTTATGGGTTAATTCATTCATTAATGCAACTTCGACAGAGCAAAGATGGTGTGGTCACAGCAATTAAACCAGTAGTTGTGAGATGTGGTCGGAAGTGTAAGGCAGAGGAAGCAGTAGATCGAGCGACGAGTAGACTTGAGATAGAGGACATGGTGAGAGGGCAAGTTTGTAAGCAGGCAATCGGAACTGATGCAATTCTGAAACCGGTGTCTAGTTTGTCATGGAAAGACTTAACGACAGAGGTAAATAGGTTGATGGTAAAGGAGCATGATGATGAGTAGTTTGTAAGGGCAATGCAGATGGGAGTACAAGGTGCATGGACGAGTTGTAAAGGAGTAAAACAGAGGAAAATGTCATGGAGATTCCTTCTCGAGACCAATCCAAAGTTGATGCAATTTGTGATTGGTACAATTTTGACACGGTAGCCTCTCCAGCCAATCTAAAGAGGTGGGGGTTCAGTGAGATAGACTTGTTGTTTTTATTGAATTAACAGTCCCCCGAAGAAGGGTGGATGCAATTGGCCCATGAGAGGAAGATGGCTAAATATGAAGATCGTGTGCATTATGTCATGAGAGGGCAATGACGGCACATATTGTGGCTGGTTTCCCCATTAGTCTGAAACAAGGCTGCGATATGTGGAGGCACAATCGTGTTTTGGAAATCATTGCAGAGGCTTTTGAAACGAGAGTCAATGTGCACAATGACAAGTGGAGACCACAATCTTGCATCCCAATGATAAAATTTGTCAGACAAGGTGAGGCACCCCAGTGTTAGAGAAAATTGGTGCAGATTAGATCTTCACATCTCTGCAGGGCTGCAGGCTGGAGGGTTTTGGCAGACTTGGGAGAGAAGCTCGTCTTCCCAGATGACATCTGCATAACTCCCATGCGACCTGATGTGGTCTTCTGAAGAGAGATCTGTTGTCATTATTGAATTAACAGTCCCCGAAGAAGAGGGGATGCAATTGCCCCATGAGAGGAAGATGGCTAAATATGAGGATCTCCTAACAGCTCGGTTGGAAGGCCGAGGTCTAGTCTGTGGAGGTTGAGTGCAAAGGGTTCACTTCTGGAAGTTTCATGACTGCATTTAAGCGTTTAGGAGCGACCATCAAAAAGGCTCAACTTTCAGAGAGAATGGCATGCAGTGCAGCTGAAAAGGCATCCTTTCAACTGTGGCTGAGAAGAGAGGAGTATGTGTGGGCTTTGGCCCACAAATAATACTACATGGAGTGAGACCAAGCACTCACTATTCTGTGTCTGTGGGAATGGAGAATTACATGAATAGCATAAATATTATGTGCTCTTAATTAACAGGTTCAAGTTTGAGGATTTGTCCGGCCGGGACCAGATGTGTTTCGGCACATCTGGTTCAGAAACGAATCTTAACATCTTGCCACACCCTGGCTGTTTATGAAGTTTGTGGATAGCTGCATATTAAGTTTTTTGTTTGTTTGTTTCTTCTTTTTCCTCTCTTCCCCTTTATATGATGGTACTCCCCTGATGATGTATGTAGTTTTGCCTTTGGGTAGTGAAACACACTATATATTATATATATATATATATATATATATATATATATATATATACACATACATATATATACATATATAGTATATATAAATATACAGGGTGTCCAAAAAGTCTGGATCCATAGGCAAAAATTTATTTTAAAGTTTTATTACAGTAAATGCTCAAATTGATGGCCTTGGACTTCGCGACACTTGTTTATATGCTGAATATAAGAACGTTGAAACATTTCTGAACCTAAAACATTTAAACACTTTAACTTTAACTTTTAAACACTTTAACAGTGCATGCTTATCATGATGCTTTCTATTGAATTCGGCAGCAACTCCTCTGTGTGAAGAATCCTGTTTTGCGTACGTAAGAATGAATTCAATTCGATCTTCTATTGTTAAGGCCCAGTCACACCTTGACGTTTTAGCCAGCTTATGCCGATTTTTGAAAAATTTGTCTAAAACACTGGCACACGTCGAATACGTTATGGGTAAGTTTTGGAAACATTAAGAGCACGCTGAAAACACTGCCATACGTCGTAGTACGCTGGCTTTCATCGTTTACTTTGCCGTTGTCCTCAAATTTTATCATGCTTGAAATTTTACGACGTATGCCAGCGTATGACTCACACGTTCCGTTACGCTGGCTATAAGTTGTAGGCACGTTATGCGATCGTTGACACACATCGACACACGTTACTTGTAAGTTACTCATAAGTCGAAACATGTCGAGGTAATGATTAGCGTACCCGAAACTATTTATAACCTATGAGTAACGTGTTGTAGGCACGTTACACGATCGTTGCACACACGTCGAGGCACGTTATGCGATCGTTGACACACGTCGAGGCACGTTACTTGTAAGTTACTCATAAGTCGAAACACGTCGAGGTAATGCTTAGCATACCCAAAACTTATTTCTAACCTCTGAGTAACGTGCTTTGAACTATGTGTAACGTACCTCCAACGCATATTGACGTATGTAGACGTATTTGATTGACGTCTTCCGGACGACCACAGAACTACTGAACGTGTTTCTAATTTATAGCTACCGTATAATGGCGTATTGGCAGCGTTTAAAAAAAACAAAAAAAAAAACAATAACTTCCGATATTTCGTCACGTGCCGTTACGTCACGTCCAATTGCCTCTTCAGTTTGCTCATGTCTATTCTTAGTTCCTCCTCTGTGAATATTTTCTGTTTGAGGATATTGTCACGTCGACGTCGAAACTTAAAAGCAATGTCCGAATATATTTTAAAATTCGTGATAGACTTAAAAAAAAAAAATAAATAAATAAAAAACAACAACAACAACAACAACAACAACTTCAGATATTTCGTCACATGCCTTCACGGAGCCAAGGAGAAAAAAAGAAAATGTGCCTTGAGGAGAAAATAAGTTTCGGGTATGCTAAACATTACCTCGACGTGTTTCGACTTACGAGTAACTTACAAGGAACTTGTGTCGACGTGTCAACGATCGCATATCGTGCCTACAACTTATTCCCAGCGTAGCGGAACGTGTGAGCCATACGGCGAGTACGTCGTAAAATTTTCAGCATGCTTGAAATTTCACGACGTACGAGACGTACCACGAAATATGACAGCGTACTTCATCGTTTTTCAGCGTGCTCTTAACGTATACACAACTTACCCATAACGTATTCGACATGTGCCAGCGTTTTAGACACATTTTCATAGGTCGGCATACGCTGGCTAAATCGTCAAGGTGTGACTGCGTGTTGACACTTCCAATCTCAGGCGGTTATGATTTAAATCGGCGTGCGGCAGGTTTTTAACAGGCTACGCCACGAGTTCGTCGGCGATACGTGCAGCGCGCTATGCCTAAGTTAAACCATCGTTGGGCATAGGTTGTGAACGCCGAAAACAGGCTAAGCATTCGTTGGTATAAGTTATCTATAAGACAACGAAACGTCTGTGCCCGTTACTAATATGTTATGCAATGACCAACTCATTATGAATACGTCCGAATCTTTAAAAAAAACATCAAAAGTTCAGCATAAGCCAGCGTTTTACATACATTTTCATACGTTGCCATTGCTGGCTAAAACGTCAAGGTGTGACTGGGCCTTTAGTTTCGAAGCCATCTTGGATCTGAAAGAAAAATAAAAATATCAAATTGTATAAAAGGAATAGCCTATGGATCCAGACTTTTGGGGCACCCTGTATATATATGCATTAGGGATACAACTTTTTTGCAACTCCATAGTCCTGTATCATATTCTGATGAGCTTTTGCTAGAAAACAATGAAAATCAATGTTTTTTTGTATTTGTTCAAAAAAGTTCACCCATGACTAACTTTGAAATTTTTATACTCAGTTGCATTTGGGTGGATTTCCAAAAACTAGAACCCTGTTTAAATTATATTTAACTTTAAAAAAGCCTTACTACCCTGCAAGACTGCTTTGAAATCCTTGACAAATCACTGGAAACAAGAGCCATCAAAACTAAACATCAGCAGAAGCAATCAATGCTGTGAGCGAGCAATTAAGGTCATGCAAGTCATCAAATTTCAAAGTTAGTCATGGGTGAACTTTTTTGAACAAATACAAAAAAAACATTGATTTTCATTGTTTTCTAGCAAAAGCTCATCAGAATATGATACAGGACTATGGGGTTGCAAAAAAGTTGTATCCCTAATATGCATATATATACACAGTGTGTGTGTGTGTGTGTGTGTGTGTGGTGTGTTGTGTGTGTGTGTGTGTGTGGTGTGTCACTAATGTTTGTTTAAGCAAGTGAAATGTTTTGTTAAAAGTCAAACAAAGTGAGGTGACAAGTTATGGTATTGTAATTGAACTTGAAGCCGTGTGGAAAGATCATAAAAATTCAAGGAATTGCTGGTTATTCCCAGACATTGATCCATGTAGTGTAAACAAGCCATTTGTAGCATAGCGGTTTCAGGTTATAGAATCAACTAGTAATTACTATGAGTAGTTTGTAGTGAGGGGGGGGGGAGGGAGTGATGGTGGCTTTCATGAATGTTCTTCGTCCAACTATATACAAGTTTTAAGGCAGAGTGAGAGAAGAGGAAAGAGAAGAAGAGCAAGTCATCAGTTGCTTTTATCTGTACAACGTCGTGCTGGAGAACTGTGTTGATCGCTTGTGCATTACCTGTGAAATAATTGCAAGTTTGGACGACACCCACCTTTGATTGATCGATTAACTTCCTTTGTGTTTTGTTACAAATGCGCAAAATCACCTCTCCAGCTTTTTGAGAAATTCAAGCAAATGACCCTAAAAAAAACTAAATAACCAAGCACAAGTCAATTTGCCTACTTGTCCAAGTTCTTCCATCTTAATCTTTGGGCAATTTTTTTTTTAAAGCAAAGTCTTAATAATAAATCGATATAACCACATTTTGCCATCAGACCCAAAGCTGCTCTCATAAACGCACCGCTAAGAAGCATGCGAGGCAGGGCATGCCTACTTTGGCACAGATTACAAGGTATCAACAGCAAAGTAAATGCTACAACTCAGTTCAATAATTAGAAAACAAAACTACTAGGCCTTGGTGTATGGTGGGTTGAGTAAAAGATGCCATGGGTTTAAGAAATGTTGTACCAGCTGCAGTGCAGTCCTAATTGCATCTTTGCGAATGTCAAGATTTCTTGTCAGGCTGAGCCCAAACATGTGCAAAGCTTTATAAAATATACATACGTAGAAGTTTGGGGTGGTTGGGATTGTCCATTATTTTTCACAGAAGAGGTTCTTCCAAGCAAAGTTTGTTAGGTTCTACATCTCTGATTATGAAATACATATGATACACAAATGGATACATACATGTTTAAAATAAAAAATAAAAATCTGATAATTAAAAATAGGCCAACCAACCAATGTCATATTCAGCCTTACTCAAACGATTTTGAATCAAACAGGAAAGAGCAGACGTTCATGTGTGATTTAGAATCGGTGGAATCAGATTTGGTACAAATCGTTTGGCTGTAGATTTTTGTGAACAATGGATCGTCGCAACTGCCTGAGTCTCGTAGTTCAGCGGATAGGTGAAGGTATCGTGCCCGTTATGATAAAAGCATGAAACCTGGATAGGTGAAGGTATCGTGCCCATTATGATAAAAGCATGAAACCTGGCAGACTACAAATCACGGGGACCATTTTAAAGATTGGAGGCACTCTAGATATATCACACGCCAGCCTTGGCATCCATATTTCCAAAGGTGGCCATCATGGAGGTTGACCACTATAAGGGTGTGGGCAAAATTACTCCCAACAATATTTTCATGTCAGCTACCCCCACTAAAATAGACCCCAAGGATGCAATGATGGGCTAAAAAATTGACCTTAGATGACCTTCTTGACCTATAGGCATTGTTTTACATCAAAACAAAGAAAATGTGATCAAAAGACAATGACACACATTCCTTCCTCAAACCATCATGAGATTTATTTGAACCTAATCATCCAGCATCGTGGCTTCAGGTTAGAGAATAGTGGTATAATTTATTGGTACAACTTTTATGTGTTCTGTTCATTATTTTATCAGAGCATACTGCAACTTGCATGGATTCCCTGTTTAAGAATCAGTCTGAAGAAAGACACAAATGTTGCAGTTAGATCATGGTCAATGTTATTGATAGCATCGGCGTATTCACGACATCGGCTGAACATAGGAGGGCACACTGTTCAAATGCTCTCAAGGTGACGAATTATCGAGTTACCTAGATCAGTAGACACGCTTAGCACACGGACATATGAGACAGCTGGCCCCAGTTTGTAGTGTCCACAAGATATTTTGATCTTGTTTGAGTGCACCAACACACCAAGGAAAAGTGGCAGTGGCGTTTCGCACTGTTCTGTGTTTTGGGTGTCAGGAGACACATGCTTGCTCTGAAAACAGCTGTTACAAGTCAGCAGCTGCGACAGTAAAAAAAAACCTAGCTGCAACAAGTAGTTTGCTCGATTTTCGATGCTAGTCCCATACAGGATCATGACGAGTGTCAGCAATGAGGGAGCAACAGACTTTTCCTGCAGTCTTCAGTGAATGAACCATTGACAGTTAAGCATGTCTCTGTGTGCAATGTTTGCAGAATGGGAGAGAACAGCAGCTTCAAAATCATCGAGCAGGCAAGTGCATCGAAGAGATTGTCCCACATTCTCATGAGGCACGAGTAGCAAGTCGCAGCCTTTACTGTGTGCTTCCAACTCGGGAAAGTAGCTGAGAACTGTTTTTAATTGAGTGGAGTGAACTACAGACGATTCCTCCCCGAGCTGGTCAACTCTATCAGTATAAAGTTTTTTTTAGTTTTTTTCGAAAAGCAAATTTGGAAGTTAAGATCACTGAAAAACGGTAATTTCTTCATGATCAACAAGGCTTTTTGCATGTATGAAATCAGTTCAGTAAATACAGTGCTGTGAGCATTTTTTGTGCCACCATTATCTTGGAATGTTCTGCGCCTGTCTGTCTCTGTTGTATAACACCAGACATTAGGTGTGGTACCTTGCCTGTGTCGCTATCATGTCTCCAACACTGCGCTTTGGTAGCAGATTCTCATCCTGTAGATTGAAAGTGCACCATCTCACACGAGTGTTGAGGTCAAATGTTGAGGCTTCATGGAGAGGTTTACCACTGGCTGTGTGCTTGTCACATAAAAAACACTTGTGATCAGTGCCATCTGTTGAAGATGCCTTCTGAAAAGTGAATTTTTCCTATTTATCAGAAGTACCTAAGCCATCAACAATCCTCTCTTTGCCTGCTTGTTTTATTTAAGTTTTATTGCCAGAAGCCAGCAAGTTGTGTACTTTTGCTCCCATGTGTACGAAAGTTCTCTCATCCATCGTGACAATTGGCTGCGACTTCCCTCCACTCCCACCTCTTGTTTGTCTGTGTGCTGTACCATCCTCCAAAAAACGACTCCATCTCCATCTCTCCCCCCAACCCCCATCTCTCTCCCTCTTTTTTTCAGACAACATAGACAAACTTTCAACCACTGATCCCAATTCTGTCTTCCTCAAATGTGGTGATTTCAATTGTCACCATGAAAATTGGCTGGGTATTGGCACCTCTCTCACCAGCCATGGCACTTCAGCAAAGGACTTCTGTGACTCCATGGGACCGACTCAATCTGTGACATTACCAACCTAGATTTCTGTTAACAGCAAATCCCCCTTCTGGACTTGGTGATGACTCACTTTCCCACAAATGTCTTGTGCTCCTCTGCTACAATTGGACAAATGTCTTGTGCTCCTCTCATCATGTGTTTGTGCTAAACATCTCTCAAGCCATTCTCAGAGAATTTGCATCAATGAGCCTGTCAGTTCACTCAGACAAACTGGCAGGGACTACAAGCAGCCATTGCACTTCAGGACTGGTCTCCTATATGTATGCACCACTCCTGATATCAACTCAGCCTGGAAATTATTCCACAGAAACCTCATCTGCCTTATGCAGATTCATCTCATGAGGTCTTCAGTTTTCTTCCCACCCATGGTACACTGAATCCTATGGTGAGCAGTTGCCTTAAAACAACTTGCATTTTCTTCCTGGGAGGCAAAGCCAACTGAAGAAAACCTCAGATCATTCCACAAAGCCTGTAACAAGTGTTCGTCTACCCTCAGAAGAGCAAGAAAAAACATCTGTCCAACCTCAGAATTGAACTTTCAAACCAGTCTCCCTTACTCTAAAACTTGGTGGTGCCTTGTTAAGTCAGTCTCCAGAGTATGCTGCCCCTCCATCCCTTCTCTCAGTTCAAATGGCACCACAGCCGACTATGCTTGTGAGAAGGCCGAATGTCTCAATTCTGTGTTATGTCCCCGACCTCTCACAATATGATTATATGTGCATTAAATAATTCGATGCAAACTATTGTGGTTGCCTAACTATTGGGAAAATTAATGAAATTTAACTCCGAAGTTGTTATTTCTCGAGGCTGTTGAAAAAACAGACCGCGTGCCATATATGGATAGTGACGTCACGTTCTCCAAAACAAAGCGGAAGCTCACTCTTTCATTGAAGAAGTGTCCAGTTGAGCGGGCCGTTATTCGCTTTTTTGAGCTTGCAACTGTCTACATTATCCTTTTTTTCTTTTGAATTATTGTAGAACAAAATATTTGGATATTTGTACATCATGCCTCGTACGTGTGTCGTCATGTTTTGCAAAAATGGCTGGAAAACGGGTAATCGCTCCCACCGATTCGCGAAGGAATCAAACATTCGCCGGCAGTGGATAAGACTTGTACAAACAAAACGGGCGAATTTTCCCCCAAACAAAACGGGCGAATTTTCCCTGCCTTTTAAACTTTT
>CM068955.1:76389123-76400362 GCA_035128595.1 Eptatretus atami | reverse complement strand
AAGAGATTCTTCACTATAGGCACTGAGCTGGCGTCTTCGCAAGCCAAGCAGAGCGGAGTAACGTCTGCTCTCTTCCTTATGCCTGGTGTTGGCTTAATGGTTAGGGTGGTGGGCTTGGGATCCGAGGTCCTGAGTTCAAATCCTGCTCAGCTGTTGAATTATACCAGGTGGGTTAACTCGGCCTGTTATCCTTCCGAGGTCGGCAAATGAGTGTCAGCATGCTGGTATACTGTGTGTCGGAGTAATCGACCGTCCAGGATTGTGCCCAATCGGCAAGGAGACTGCTTAAGCAGCACCAATGCTCCTGCACAGAGTATGGTCCCCAATTCCTCCTCCTCCTCTACTTCCTTGCTTCTCGAGCACTTCCTTGATGACACGAGTGGTCGGGGTACAGAGCAAAGTCAGATTCTTCAGTTGTAAGCTCACATGCACATACGAAGAAAGATCTGCCATGGTTTGTCTCCCTCCATCCTCTCCCTGGTTTGAAACTGCCCCCGTCTTTTGTTCCCACTTTCAGAACGGTATTGGCAAAATGTCCCGCTCTCCGTAAAGGCCATTGCCAAGAGCTCAGGACGGCTCGAAAAACTCGGTCACCTTTCATGTCTGTCATTTGCAACCTGTCTGGCCTATTCCGCACATTGCCTTTTTCTCATTCCTCTCCGGTATAACCGAGCCCCTTAACCTGCAGCACATGCTAAGGCAGAGTGAAAAAGGTTCTTTTGCTGCCTCCAGATGCTTCTTTTTCGCAACAAGCTTCAGCTCTTCATTACAGCTTTAATGGAAAACTGACAGTACTGACTGCCGGAGCGGGAAGGAGCAGGTGCTTTTGTCTCAGATAGAAGTTGAAGGAAGCTCAGGTGTGTGTGTGTGTGTGTGTGTGTGTGCGTATGTAAAATGGACACTTAATTTGGCAATTTTTTAATATTTAAAGCTCTAAACCAGGTTTTGTTTTCAGTTATCATGCAAAATGCAACATTATCGTTGTCGTCTTGGATGCAGGTGAGGCATTTAGGTGAGGTGAGGCATTTATCCTCACCCCAGTACTTGTACTATTGAGTATATTAAAGGAGACAACCAGTATCTCATATTTCTCATGGCAGGAATCCTGGTGAAACATCCATTCATTAGATGGTATGGCCATCCCACTTGCATGGAGTGCTGTGAGGCAAGCTTTGCAAATTCTGGTCCATGCTGTGCTCGATGAGTGAGTGCACTGTTAGGTCAGGTTATGGAACCTCTGATGTCACATGTAAACAACATGACTTCCATATTGTGTTTCAAGTCTGGAGTATTACAACTGATTAGCCTATGGCGGTATACGTTTGTTGCTGACAACTCGCAGACTATGGACGATTTGCCAGGTTTTTGTTGAAATCACGCAGGCCGTGCTTTGAAGGTCATTTTGGACCTGCTGCCAATGTGATGGAAATGGTGAAACACACTTGAGACTTTTTTCCCCGCTGTAGTTTTAAGTTGGGGAGTAACTTGTGCAAACTAAATGCTTTCTCTGTCACGAAGTTGAAACTGGAAACTGGACACTGGCACCCATCCAGCGGGGTGGTACTCGAACGGATTTTGCTGCAAGTTAAAACCTGCCTTTGTGGCCAGTCAAATTGATCGAATGGTTATCGAGAAACTTTTTACCGAGTAAGTTCATATTCAAATTGGAAGGCACCACCAATGTTCGCATCACTGTCCAGTAGGCAAGCTTTTGGTGAAATGTTTCAATTACAGAGCGCTCTTCAACCGGGACTGTACAGGCATCAGGTGCCATGTAGTCAGGTGCATGCGAGGCTGGACTTATCTGACTTCCACTTTTTAAAATACCATTTTACACCGACTTAAGTTGAAATCGATTGTGTATCATTGTTGAGAGGCTGAAATGAAGTGTGGTTGGGGTGGTGTGAGGGAACCTTTTTTATTAACCATGATAAAAGTTAATTTTGGTGCACACATTGCTTGTGAGGTGTACAATCGCATTCTCACTACATTGCAGGGCTCTTGAGGACCTTGATCTGAAATTGATTACAGCTGTGATAGCTTTGAGGTTTTGGAAACTGACCATGCACCTACCTACAATGGTGCCTACCTGGCAGGGTGGTTTAATAAAGGGCAACTATGGTGTTGTCTTCATCCTTCGTATTGTTATTCACATTTGTCTTTTGGTAATGAGGCCATTTTGATACCATGATGGTGTAGCCTCCTTGGGTAGTGCTAGGATATGTATCTGTGGCCTTCCATAGCTCGTTAAACAGATTGTGTCTCATTATGCTTGGCTGATGCTGTTTGGGGAGTGTGGGGAAGAGAATCTGGGGTTCCTGCCTAGAGCCCACTTCACTATGAACAAAGCCCTCATCGTCTCCTCTCTTGAGAGCCTCGTTACAAGGAGCGACACCGCTGGGCCAGATTGCTGGAAAGATCATGACTATACAGTTAATGTGAGCTGGTACTTTCTGTGCATGGTCTTGCTGTTGCTGCGTATTTTGGGGAAACTCGTTCTGCGACAAGGAATGCAACTGGTTTTCCTGTTGATGGAATTTGGAGTTTAACAAGTAAAACTTGCCTTTTGTGACCTTTTGACATGACATAACAAACGGACTACTGCAGAAGGTACCAGATTTTGCTTTAACATTCGTTCCTTTTCTCCAAAACTTCTTCCTGATTCTCCCCAGGTCATTCATTGGGCTGGAGTGTGCCGTTCACCTGATAGAAGGTGATTGGTGGGATTGTTTGTTCCACGGTGCTGTAAAAACACTTTTGGTCCATTGTGTGGTTACGTTGGCCAAATTGGAACCAAATGCCTGGTCCTCTGCTGAAATGCCATGGCTGGCAGGATGACCTAGAGGTAGTACACACATCATCTCTAAGCTGTCTAGCCTGGGTTCAATGTCTGCCCAGCCATAAACTGCCATCCAGTGTTTCACAGACAGGAACGCAGGTGATTCATCAATGTGTGTGCCGTCCTTCGGATGGATGTTCAACTGGGTTGTCCATCTGCCGGCATTAGCTGGTGTACGTTAAAGAGCTATCGCGGCATCATGGCAAAATTCCAAATTCCTGCCCAAACTACTGCTTGGAGAGGGATGGCAAACTGCCAGTAATAACCCTTGGCCAAGAACCGCTTCTGTGGAACCAATGCTATGTAACAGAGAGTATGGTACATCAGTCAGTCAGTCGAATGTAACAGCTTGGCCAGCCAGTTCGTGAAAGACTTTGGCCAACCCCACAAGGTGGGAATAATTGGGGTGGTGGTGAAGGATCAGAATTGGGATGAGGTAGTAATTCTGATGTTGAGGCAATGGCAAACCACCCATTGTAACTTTGCTTCATCAGCACTTGCTCTCTTCTCGGAAAACATTATTATTTTTTTTTTTGTGTGTACAGAGTCGAGGCTCGTGGAATAGCTGGTGTCACTGTGTCAGAATACACATGCTTTCATCATCAAATTTGTTTGTACAAATTATATTTCAAGAATGCATAAAAATCTGAACCGATTCACATACAAAATACCAGATTGTGTGTTCAATGGGAACAGGACGGATTGTTGACGTGGCAAATAAATCGCACCGGATGCAAAAGTTTTCGTCGGCAACACATCGAAGGCAGAGCACGAGGGTGCAACCATCGAGATAACACCATGTGATGTCCCGGTACCAATCCATTGTTTGTTGATGCCCTTGAGATGTGTGCTCATTCTGTGGGCTCTGTAATCGAGTGCCAAAAGTGATGGCCCGCAGTATTTCTCTTGTTGGGAAGGTGAACGGCCCTGGCGACGTCCCTGGGTGAGGCATTGCCGGGGCCGCTGCAAGTAAACGGCTGTGTAAACGGTTTCCGTGAGAGCAATGCCAAAGAATCCCCATGTTTTAATTATCTCCTTGTAATGCCTCGTCTCGGGGATCACTTCCAGGAGTCTGCCAAAAGTGAGTGTGCCTCGTTTGCCTGAGCCTGCGCCTCTTTTACCCAAGGTGGACCTCTCGCTGGTGTATTTAAGGAAGAGTAAAATGAAAACTAGTGCCTCCAGCTCTATTTTTTTTTGATCTGAATTGCCACGTTAGACAAAGGTAGTGGAGGTGCACCTGTTTGTTCCTCCACCACCTCTAACAAAGTAAGATTGTGTGAATGCTGTGGATGGTGCTGAGTGGAGAATGCTTGTGACCAATTAGACACAACAGCATCACAGTTTAATTCCTCATCGAAACGCCACAACAATGGCTTGGGATTAGTTTTTCCAAATACAATATGTGGTCATCCAAAAAACATTGTATGTGTCTGTGTGTCCTTGTATAGCTGGATCCATTTTTGGCAGCTGGCAATGATTATTTTTGGCACAGTTTCTCCTTCTACCTAATATTGCACATGAGGCTGATCTGATTGAGGGCTTCTGTGGGTTTATCTCCCCTCATCCAATGTTTCTCCTCTAAAATGGTATTCCACCCTATTACCATTATTTTGTTCTTTTTTGCACTGGCAAACCCGGTCTTCACCCCCCCTCCCCTGCCGCTTTCCTTTCCTTTAGCAGTGCAGCGTGACTGTGGTTTTTGATCCTAGCTGCGTTAACCTTGTGCCGCGAGCGGACAACACGTGATCTCATGCTGAGCTTTGCCACCGGCACTGTAGCATTCAAGCCTTGCTGAGCTACTGTGCAGAAATGGCAAGCAAAGTGAAGTCTGGCCCATCACTCTTGCTGCATTATGGTATTGCGTGCAACCCGAATTAGCAGGCTTTGGTTTGTGCGCAAGGCAAAGCTTTGTTACTCGATGGTTGCCAGGTTGGTCGGTGTGTTGTCCTGCAAAAGTCTAATGACTATTCCTCCAGTTTCACTAAGTAATTAATTTTCATTTTCTGGTCAATTACTTTTGCCCTCCGAATTTAATAAATATATAATATATATATATATTATATATATATATATATATATATAATTGTGTGTGTGTGTGAAATAATAGAATGGAAAAGCTGGAAGGATAAGGTCTAGTGGGGGTGATTGGCAGGACGGGATGGTGTCCATGGGACTGACAGATATAATGATGGTGTATTGAAGGGAGGAGGAGAATGTGTGCTTAAAGTGAACCACTGAAGGGCAATATTTCTGTCCATGGATGTTTTCAGCAAAGCAGGTGTACCACTGCAGCAGATCGTGGCATCTATTGATCAGCAAGCAAGAGGTGTCAGAAACATTCCAGACCCTCTTGTTCGGGTAAGATGAAGAGCCATACATGACTCATAAATTCCCTAAGGATGTGATGATTGTCGAACAGTTCCTCATATCTCTCGTGAAACTCCACCCAGGAAGAGTTTCTGGCTGTGTGCTACGCAATGCCTTTCATGAGCAGAATTCCAGGCCGAGCAGTCGGTTTCAAATTAAGACCTCCTGCTGATTGTGTATATTTTTGGCCTCCGCCTTCTGCATTTTGATCCACTTTTGTCTCGAGTGGGTTCTGTGCTCATTTGATGGTCGTTTCATGGGCAAGTCATCCTAATTACAGGAAGGACGATACTTTCCATGCACTTGTAGAGCCCGAACCCACATTACTGATCACATTGCAGCCTAACCCGCACACACACCACCACACTCTCATCCTGCAAACCATAATTTCCTTTTCTCAAAGTAAACAAGTGTCTGTTGATTGCAAGAAGTTTGCCTGAAAACTTGAATGAAAGTGAACTCAAGCTGTAGTTCTCACCTCGAACAGTAACCTGATATTTTGCTGGATACACACTTGGCATGGGATATTCAGGATCTGACACTATTTGCAAACATCGAGGTACCTTTCCCAAGACCCCTCTTGAGACTGGTGTCCTGCAAGGCAGCCTTCTTCATGGTCTACTTTGATGACCCCTCCACTTCCCTGGATTATAATTCTCTGTACGTAATGGCATACCGCATTTCCAAACTCGACTCAAAGGCAGGGCGCTGCCTCGGTATACTCTGGAGAGAGAAATCCATTCTGAGCCACTCAGAGTTCATTACAGTGTATAAGGCCTGTAATCCAAATTATCGGGGAGTATGGTCCCCACTCTGGGATGGTGCTGCTTTCCCTTTTGTTCCCTCAGAAGCGATTCTCAAATGTGCTATCCATCACTCACTCGTGCACTCACCCATCCACGTCCACAACCTTTTCGAAAACACTCTAATTCTCTCCAATTCTATTACTCTGGGCCATTCTAACTTGTTTTTTTAAAATCATTCCTTCTTGTGTATGTCTATACCCCCTTTGGTAGTTTGTGAATCTGCTACCCATTGTCGTTCAGCCCATCCATGAGCCGAGACCCTTGTATTAAAAACGACCTGTCCTTGTTATTGACATTTTCTTGCAGGAGGCCAAGTCCCGAGGTTTGATTCTACATCATTGCAAGCAGTTGGTGGACTCTGATTTATATTGTCTCACTTCTGACCTGCTCCTCTCGTTCCCTCATTCCTCTGTCCTCACACCACATATCCAGGTCACATGTGCTCTTCCAATTACACACCTGGTTACCTTTCCACTTCTAAGTTCAACGTGCACCTCTCCTTAATCCCTTCATTCTCTCGGATGTGAAACCTAGTCCTTGTGTCTGTTTTATCCCAACACATGGCTATTCCATCATCTTCTTTGTTTTTTCCTTCTTTTCCTTTATATTTATATTTTATAAATTTTAAGTTTTATCTTTCTTTTATATATTTTAACTGGATTATGTTTGTCGTCTGTGGACAGTTAAATCAGAATGAGCTTTTTTATTAACAGTTTAAACGTATAATCATATTTAATGTCAATAGGTCAAAAGTTATAAAATGAAAACAAACTAATTGTCATATTCTTGTCACTGTTCTCACGATGCACATCATTCAGAGGCAGGTCGAGTTACGTTGTTCACATCTTTCCTTTTTGATAGGTTGATTTAATTTCTATTTATAACGATTGTGTAATTGGCTGCTAGAGCGATAGCGATTCTGTCTGATCTGAGTTCAATTTCCGACCTGACGATAAACGCAGTACAGTACCCTTACAGGTCATTTGCACGCTTTTATAGATGATAAATGAGGCTTGAGTAGACAAATGCTGCTGAGAAGCATAACTTGACCATACTGTGTGGCAGGCTGTGAAAACCTGATTGCCGAGCCAGTGATTTTAATGTTTCCAAAATAAAACCCCAAAAAACAAAATTCCGTTTCGTGTTCTCTACGAACCTCTTCACCTGACTTCTTCAAAGGTGGTGGGTCCAAGCAAGGCACGCCTAGTTGTTCCATCCTCTTCGTCAGCGGCATCCTCAGGGCCGGATTATGGCAGCGGCCAGTCGGCCTGCAGGCCCCGCGCTTGAAGGAGCCCCACACTGAATGATGAGATGCTTCAGATTTGGCTCACAAGATGGAAAAATATGAGTTTGCTATCTTGTGCATTGTGTGGGACACAATTCTGCATCAGTTAAACATCACAAGCAAAACACTGCAAGGGGAGACACAAGGAAGAGGATAAAATTGGTGGACAATCACGTGTGAGGAAAGGCGACAGTAAATAGAAACGTTTTTTGATTAAAAGAGGGCACTGAAGACGAAGTGAACTTATTGCTGGAGAAAACTTTCATGTCATGACCTGTGTAGTGATTTGGATTCCTTGATTGCTGAACTTGGCCACAGAAAACAAGTATGTGCAGTACTTCATGAACAGTTTGGGCTGCTCTTTGAATTACGAACACTTTGGACTGCTACCATTTCACATCTTGCTGCAAATCTGCAGAGTTGTAAAATTCAGATTTGGAAGAAAGTTTTTCCTGATGCGGTCATTCATTTCTCTGGTTACCTATCCAAGATTGACAAAGATCTTTCATCACCTTAGAAGTTGTGCAGCATATTCGAGAATCCAAAATTGGTGGAGTGTTTCCAAATGTTGAAATAGCACTGCGGATTTACCTGACATTGCCAGTGGTAAACACAGAAGGAGAACTTCATTTTCAGTTCTCAAGCATGTGAAAAACGGTCACGCTCCATTGTTGCCTTAAGATCGGTTGTGCGACCTTTCTATTTTGGCCATGGAATCTGCCATTAATTGAACTTGAATTTAATGACATTTCGAGATAGTGAAGCTCATTAAAGGGCAGTCCAATGATCTAATCGGTGCTATAATCGATGTTTCAAGAATATTTCGTTACAAATGTAAATTTGAACTTAATAATCCAGGAAGGGAAATAAAGTTTTCCTTTATTCCCACATGGCTTCCACACCACATGACCCATGACATCATAATTATCATAAAGACATTCCACACGAGTAGTCACGCCGATGTGAAAATTTTGTGTCAATCGGATAAGGGGTTGCAGAGAGAATTTGCACGGACGTATGTACATATGGACGGACGGCCAACCCGAAAACATAATGCCTCCGGCAACTTGGTCATGCTGGTACACAGTTCCTAAGTAGCATTTTTTTGCATGGCTATGTTCACTTCTAGAGTTAGGAGTAATATGCTTTCTTTATGGTGTCATAAAAAATTTTCTTACAGAATGTGGGCTTGTTCTCATGCCAACTCATTGGTCTCTGTCTCTGTCTCTGTCTCTCGGTCTTCCTTAAAACATTTAAAATGGCCTGGCCCTGCAAACTCTCGATCTGTCGCTGTCCCCAGGTGGTGTTTTCACTACAGAGCAACGCAGAACTGCAGGAATGATAAAATGATTGTTTATTTTGATGTTTTCGTTAATTTTGGCAATCTTATCTGTATTTTCGACTATTTTCTGACGTAGGGCCTTTTCTTTGTGCTCAACTTGTGACAAAGCAATCTTTATATCTGAGTTTTCCATCAATGTGGACATGAATACAGGTTAAATTTGCATCGATAAGCATGTTCTGAATGTTCTTATAATCAGATTGCCTGATACAGAGGTCCGACTGTATATATGTAAACATGCAATCATACTAAAGTATGCAATTTGATTGTGTTGTCTCTGTCTCTGTCTGACCATGATACATTTGGTTGTTACTTGTCCAATCCACCAACTTGACAGGAGATCAAAGGTCACACGATGGAGGTTTGTAGCGATTTAATCCCCCCCCTCCCCAAGGTGTCTGCTGCTCTTTAGTGAATCCGTGTTAAGGTGTATAGATAGCTTATCATCGCGTTTTTCCAAGGCTGCTGCTAACAACCAGTAATAACACAAATGGTAATGGTGTTACAAAACAATATTAATACTAATAATACTTCCTTTCCCCAAGGGATTTTCCTCCTTGGACAAACGCCGTGTTAACATGCATAAGTAGCTTATCATGGCGTTTCGTGGGGAACCCCTACCGGAAGTAAAAAAAAAAAAATTATAAACACAAACAGTATGATTTCCTTTTTAAACGATCACTATTGCTGTGTAAGACTAAACTCTCTCTCCATCGAGTGCAGCCTGTGGTGCTGGTTGCATCATTGTTGGGACGCGGCTATGCCGCTGATGCAGTGTCCCCCTTACCAGTACACTGGTACTCATTTTGCCGCCCTCGAAGGATGACAGGCTGATCAACCTCCTGGTGTATTTAATTCAGCGGCCAATGGGGCTTGAACTCAGGACCTAGGATCCCAAGCCGCCACCCTAACCATTAAGCCAACACCAGGCTTACCAAACTAAACTGAAGGGAGGAAACCCGACGTTCTGAGGCATTATATGCTTATTGCGTCCCCCACAGACTAATGGACCTGAGCCGAGATCTACTGAAATCTACATACCCAGGAAGGATAATAACTTATCCGTACTTACTAGTACTTAAAATATGATTGTAACACTTACCACTGTACACCATCTTTCAACGATAAATGTTTTGTGGCTTCCTACCACTGTACATCATCTGTAAATGACAAACACCCACAGACACTTCTACACTCATACTTGAGTTTGTGATTGAACTTCTTTGAGAGAATTGTTAAAGAGCAGGTTTTGGGTCGCTGATGACTTCGCGTGATTCGAAGGTTGTAAGCACATTATAATCGTTGGGCAATTATTTTCTTACATTTGAAACTCAAATATGCTAAAATTACTTTTAAGTCAAAACTTTTGTCAGTGATCGAAAACCGTCCGGAAGTTACCGAGATGCTATGACGTCACGTTCTCCGAAAACTTCGTGAACATTCAGAAACAGCGTGTGAACAATGGCGAGATCTGAATCAAAGAGTGATTTCAGCGGCGATGAAATTGAGTGTTTTCATTCCGATATTGCCGAGGACGAGTGGAGGATGATGGGAATTTATACTATGGAGTTTCTGGCCCTGAGCCATATAAATTTGAGCCACTTGCAAGTGCAAGAAACGGCCTATTTCGTGTACAAGTGGCAGGACTGACTGCCAGCTCAGGAGGACGGAAACCTCCTGTGGAGCAGAAGGGCGAAAGCTCGCTTGATCTTGATTTTCAGTACGAATACAGACCGTGAAAGCGTGGCCTCTGATCCTTTTGACTTTGGGGTTTTAAGCAAGAGGTGTCAGAAAAGTTACCACAGGGATAACTGCTTGTGGCGGCCAAGCGTCAATAGCGACGTCGCTTTTTGATCCTTCGATGTCGGCTCTTCCTATCATTGCGAAGCAGAATTCGCCAAGCGTTGGATTGTTCACCCACTAACAGGGAACGGGAGCTCGCAAGAATAAGGTAAGTTTGGTGCAATTTGAGCTTTTATTCGTCGAGTTATGAATGTTTCAAGTTGAGGGCGCCTGGCGCGTATGGCCGCGGGCGCCTTGGCTAGATCTAGGCCGCGGCGCATTTTCCACAAAGATGAGGTTTAAAAAACATTTTTATCCCAATAAAGTTATCATCACATGCCTGACTTGTTAAGCTGTCGGATTATGTAAAGATTGTTCGTGGATGGCTGAATATTACGGTTTTATGACTTTGACAAAATAATTTTGAATAATGGGTGAATTCTGTGGTGAATTGAGATTTTTGCTTCGATCGACGTTGCGGGTTCGTTTTAAAGTCAATTTAAATTTGTTTTCGGTTTTTGCAGTCGCTTAGGATGCTTAACACTCGGTAGTTGTGAAGTTTGTAAAATTCCGATATTTTATAAGGTTTATGTTCGATGGCGCGCAGGGCCTAGGGCGCCTTGACTAGATGTTAGGCCGCAGCGCTTTTTCCACAAAGATATTGTTTAAAAGTTATCCGACTCGTCCTCGGCAATATCGGAATGAAAACACTCAATTTCATCGCCGCTGAAATCACTCTTTGATTCAGATCTCGCCATTGTTCACACGCTGTTTCTGAATGTTCACGAAGTTTTCGGAGAACGTGACGTCATAGCATC
>CM068955.1:76368791-76389098 GCA_035128595.1 Eptatretus atami | reverse complement strand
AAGCCGAGAGATTTGGAGAGGGATGGCAAACTGCCAGTAATAACCCTTGGCCAGAATCGCGCTTCTGTGGAACCAATGCTATGTAACACAGAGAGTATGGTACAGCTAGTCAGTCAGTCCGAATGTACAGGCTTGGCAGCCAGTTCGTGAAAGACTTTGCCAACCCCACAAGGTGGGAATAATTGGGGTGGTGGTGAAGGATCAGAATTGGGATGAGGTAGTAATTCTGATGTTGAGGCAATGGCAAAACCACCCATTGTAACTTTGCTTCATCAGCACTTGCTCTCTTCTCGGAAAACATTATTATTTTTTTTTGTGTGTACAGAGTCGAGGCTCGTGGAATAGCTGGTGTCACTGTGTCAGAATACACATGCTTTCATCATCAAATTTGTTTGTACAAAATTATATTTTCAAGAATGCATAAAAATCTGAACCGATTCACATACAAATACCAGATTGTGTGTTCAATGGGAACAGGACGGATTGTTGACGTGGCAAATAAATCGCAACCGCGATGCAAAAGTTTTCGGTCGGCAACACATCCGAAGGCAGAGCACGAGGGATGCAACCATCGAGATAACCACCATGTGATGGTCCCGGTACCAATCGATTGTTTGTTGATGCCCTTGAGATGTGTGCTCATTCTGTGGCTCTGTAATCGAGTGCCAAAAGTGATGGGCCCGCAGTATTTCTCTTGTTGGGAAGGTTGAACGGCCCTGGCGACGTCCCTGGGTGAAGGCATTGCGGGGCCGCTGCAGTAAACGGCTGTGTAACGGTTTCCGTGAGAGCAATGCCAAAGAATCCCCCATGTTTTATTATCTCCTTGTAATGCCTCGTCTCGGGGATCACTTTCCCAGGAGTCTCTGCCAAAAGTGAGTGTGCCTCGTTTGCCTGAGCCTGCGCCTCTTTTACCCAAGGGTGGACCTCTCGCTGGTGTATTTAAGGAAGAGTAAAATGAAAACTAGTGCTCCAGCTCTATTTTTTTTTGATCTGAATTGCCACGTTAGACAAAGGTAGTGGAGGTGCACCTGTTTGTTCCTCCACCACCCCTCTAACAAAGTAAGATTTGTGTGAATGCTTGTGGATGGGTGCTGAGTGGAGGAATGCTTGGTGACCAACTTAGACACAACAGCATCACAGTTTAATTCCTCATCGAAACGCCACACAATGGCTTGGATTAGTTTTTCCAAATACATATGTGGTCATCCAAAAACATTGTATGTGTCTGTGTGTCCTTGTATAGCTGGATCCATTTTTGGCAGCTGGCAATGAATTATTTTTTGGCATCACGTTTCTCCTTCTAACTAATATTGCACATGAGGCTGATTGATTGAGGGCTTTCTGTGGGTTTTATCTCCCCATCATCCAATGTTTCTCCTCAAAATGGTATCCACCCTATTACCATTTATTTTGTTCTTTTGCACTGGCAAACGCGGTCTTCACCCCCTCCCTGCCGCTTTTCCTTTCCTTTAGCAGTGCAGCGTGATGTGGTTTTGATCCTAGCTGCGTTACCTTGTGCCGCGAGCGGACAACACGTGATCTCATGCTGAGCTTTGCCACCGGCACTGTAGCATTCAAGCCTTGCTGAGCTACTGTGCAGAAATGGCAAGCAAAGTGAAGTCTGGCCATCACTCTTGCTGCATTATGGTATTGCGCGTGCAACCGAATTAGCAGGCTTTGGTTTGTGCGCAAGGCAAAGCTTTGTTACTCGATGGTTGCCAGGTTGGTCGGTGTGTTGTCCTGCAAAAGTCTAATGACTATTCCTCCAGTTTCACTAAGTAATTAATTTTTCATTTCTGGTCAATTACTTTTGCCCTCCTGAATTTTAAAAGTAATATATATATATATATATATATATTATATATATATAAATTTGTGTGTGTGTGTGAAATAATAGAATGGAAAAGCTGGAAGGATAGGTCTAGTGGGGGTGATTGAGCAAGGACGGGATGGTGTCCATGGGACTGACAGATTATAATGATGGTGTATTGAAGGGAGGAAGGAGAAATTGTGCTTTAAAGTGAACCACTGAAGGGCATATTTCTGTCCATGGATGTTTTCAGCAAAGCAGGTGTACCATCTGCAGCAGATCGTTGGCATTATTGATCAGCAAGCAAGAGGCTGTCAGAAACATTCCAGACCCTCTTGTTCGGGGTAAGATGAAGAGCCATACATGAACTCATAAATTCCCTAAGGATGTGTGATGATTGTCGAACAGTTCCTCATATCTCTCGTGAAACTCCACCCAGGAAGAGTTTCTGGCTGTGTGCTACGCAATGCCTTTCATGAGCAGAATTCCAGGCCGAGCAGTCGGTTTCAAATTAAGACCTCCTGCTGATTGTGTATATTTTTGGCCTCCGCCTTCTGCATTTTGATCCACTTTTGTCTCGAGTGGGTTCTGTGCTCATTTGATGGTCGTTTCATGGGCAAGTCATCCTAATTACAGGAAGGACGATACTTTCCATGCACTTGTAGAGCCCGAACCCACATTACTGATCACATTGCAGCCTAACCCCGCACACACACCACCACACTCTCATCCTGCAAACCATAATTTCCTTTTCTCAAAGTAAACAAAGTGTCTGTTGATTGCAAGAAGTTTGCCTGAAAACTTGAATTGAAAGTGAACTCAAGCTGTAGTTCTCACCTCGAACAGTAACCTGATATTTTGCTGGATACACACTTGGCATGGGATATTCAGGATCTGACACTATTTGCAAACATCGAGGTACCTTTCCCAAGACCCCTCTTGAGACTGGTGTCCTGCAAGGCAGCCTTCTTCATGGTCTACTTTGATGACCCCTCCACTTCTGGATTATAATTCTCTGTACGTAATGGCATACCGCATTTCCAAACTCGACTCAAAGGCAGGGCGCTGCCTCGGTTACTCTGGAGAGAGAAATCCATTCTGAGCCACTCAGAGTTCATTACAGTGATAAGGCTGTAATCCAATTATCGGGAGTATGGGTCCCCACTCTGGGATGGTGCTGCTTTCTTTTGTTCCTCAGAAGCGATTCTCAAATGTGCTATCCATCACTCACTCGTGCACTCACCCATCCACGTCCACAACCTTTTCGAAAACACTCTAATTCTCTCCAATTCTATTACTCTGGGCCATTCTAACTTGTTTTTTTAAAAATCATTCCTTCTTGTGTATGTCTATACCCCCCTTTGGTAGTTTGTGAATCTGCTACCCATTGTCGTTCAGCCCATCCATGAGCCGAGACCTTGTATTAAAAACGACCTGTCCTTGTTATTGACATTTTCTTGGCAGGAGGCCAAGTCCCGATGTTTGATTTTCACTCATTGCAAGCAGTTTGTGGACTCTGATTTATATTGTCTCACTTCTGACCTGCTCCTCTCGTTCCCTCATTCCTCTGTCCCCACCAACATACTCAGGTCACATGTGCTCTTCCAGAAATTACACACCTGGTTACCTTTCCCAATTCTAAGTTCAACGTGCACCTCTCCTTAATCCTTCATTCTCTCGGATGTGAAACCTAGTCCTTGTGTCTGTTTTATCCCAACACATGGCTATTCATCATCTTCTTTTGTTTTTTCCTTTCTTTTCCTTTATATTTGATATTTATTTTATAAATTTTAAGTTTTATCTTTCTTTTATATATTTTACTGGATTATGTTTGTCGTCTGTGGACAGTTAAATCAAGAATGAGCTTTTTATTTAACAGTTTTAAACGTATAATCATATTTAATGTCAATAGGTCAAAAGTTATAAAATGAAAAAAACTAATTGTCATATTCTTGTCACTGTTCTCACGATGCACATCATTCAGAGGCAGGTGAGTTACGTTGTTTCACATCTTTCCTTTTTGATAGGTTGATTTAATTTCTATTATAACGATTGTGTAATTGGCTGCTAGAAGCGATAGCGATTCTGTCTGATCTGAGTTCAATTTCCGACCTGACGATAATGCAGTACAGTGCCCTTACAGGTCATTTGCACGCTTTTAGTAGATGTAAATGAGGCTTGAGTAGACAAAATGCTGCTGAGAAGCATAACTTGACCATACTGTGGTGGCAGGCTGTGAAACCTGATTGCCGAGCCAGTGATTTTAATGTTTCCAAAATAAAACCCCAAAAAAACAATTCCGTTTCGTGTTCTCTACGAACCTCTTCACCTGACTTCTTCAAAGGTGGTGGGTCCAAGCAAGGCACGCCTAGTTGTCTCAATCCCTCTTCGTCAGCGGCATCCTCAGGGCCGGATTATGGGCAGCGGCCTGGGCCGCGCTTGAAGGGAGCCCCACACTGAATGATGAGATGCTTCAGATTTGGCTCACAAGATGGAAAAATATGAGTTTGCTATCTTGTGCATTGTGTGGGACACAATTCTGCATCAGTTAAACATCACAAGCAAAACACTGCAAAAGGAGACACAAGGAAGAGGATAATAATTGGTGGAAATCACGTGTGAGGAAAGGCGACAGTAAAATAGAAACGTTTTTTGATTAAAAGAGGGCCACTGAAGACGAAGTGAATTATTTGCTGGAGAAAACTTTCATGTCATGACCTGTGTAGTGATTTTGGATTCCTTGATTGCTGAACTTGGCCACAGAAAACAAGTATGTGCAGTACTTCATGAACAGTTTGGGCTGCTCTTTGAATTTACGAACACTTTGGACTGCTACCATTTCACATCTTGCTGGCAAATCTGCAGAGTTGTAAAATTCAGATTTGGAAGAAAGTTTTTCTGATGCGGTCATTCATTTCTCTGGTTCTATCCAAGATTGACAAGATCTTTCATCACCTTAGAAGTTGTGCAGCATATTCGAGAATCCAAAATTGGTGGAGTGTTTCCAAAATGTTGAAATAGCACTGCGGATTTACCTGACATTGCCAGTGGTAAACACAGAAGGAGAACGTTCATTTTCAGTTCTCAAGCATGTGAAAAAGGTCACGCTCCATTGTTGCCTTAAGATCGGTTGTGCGACCTTTCTATTTTGGCCATGGATCTGCCATTAATTGAACATTGAATTTAATGACATTTCGAGATAGTGAAGCTCATTAAGGGCAGTCCAATGATCTAATCGGTGCTATAATCGATGTTTCAAGAAATATTTCGTTACAAATGTAAATTTGAACTTAATAATCCAGGAAGGGAAATAAAGTTTTCCTTTATTCCACATGGCTTCCACACCACATGACCATGACATCATAATTATCATAAAGACATTCCACACGAGTAGTCACGCCGATGGTGAAAATTTTGTGTGCAATCGGATAAGGGGTTGCAGAGAGAATTTGCACGGACGTATGTACATATGGACGGACGGCCAACCCGAAAACATAATGCCTCCGGCAACTTGGTCATGCTGGTACACAGTTCCTAAGTAGCATTTTTTTGCATGGCTATGTTCACTTCTAGAGTTAGGAGTAATATGCTTTCTTTTATGGTGTCATAAAAATATTTTCTTACAAGAATGTGGGCTTGTTCTCATGCCGACTCATTGGTCTGTCTCTGTCTCTGTCTCTGTCTCTTCGGTTTTCCTTAAAACATTTAAAATGGCCTAGGCCCTGCAAACTCTCGATCTGTCGCTGTCCCCAGGTGGTGTATTTCACTACCAGAGCAAGCAGAATACAGGGAATGATAAAATGATTGTTTATTTTGATGTTTTCGTTAATTTTGGCATCTTATCTGTATTTCGACTATTTTCTGACGTAGGCCTTTTCTTTGTCAACTTGTGACAAAGCAATCTTTATAATCTGAGTTTTCCATCAATGTGGATCATGAATACAGGTTAAATTTGCATCGATAAAGCATGTTCTGAATGTTCTTAATAATCAGATTGCCTGATACAGAGGTCCGACTGTATATATGTAAACATGCAATCATACTAAAGTATGCAATTTGATGTGTGTCTCTGTCTCTGTCTCTGTCTGACCGTGATACATTTGGTTGTTACTTGTCAATCCAACCAACTTGACAGGAGATCAAAGGTCACACGATGGAGGTTGTAGCGATTTAATCCCCCCCCTCCCCAAAGGTGTCTGCTGCCTTTAGTGAAATCCGTGTTAAGTGTATAGATAGCTTATCATCGCGTTTTTCCAAGGCTGCTGCTAACAACCAGTAATAACACAAATGGTAATGGTGTTACAAAACAATATTAATACTAATAATTACTTCTTTCCCAAGGGATTTTCCTCCTTGGACAAACGCCGTGTTAACATGCATAAGTAGCTTATCATGGCGTTTCGTGGGGAACCCCTACCGGAAGTAAAAAAAAAAAAATTATAAACCACAACACGTATGATTTCCTTTTTAAACGATCACTATTGCTGTGTAAAGACTAAACTCTCTCTCCATCGAGTGCAGCCTGTGGTGCTGGTTGCATCATTGGTTCGGACGCGGCTATGCCGCTGATGCAGTGTCCCCTTACCAGTACACTGTACTCATTTTGCCGACCTCGGAAGGATGACAGGCTGAATCAACCTCCTGGTGTATTTTAATTCAGCGGCCAATGGGGCTTGAACTCAGGACCTAGGATCCCAAGCCGCCACCCTAACCATTAAGCCAACACCAGGCTTACCAATACTAAACTGAAGGGAGGAACCCGACGTTCTTGAGGCATTATATGCTTATTGCGTCCCCCACAGACTAATGGACCTGAGCCGAGATCTACTGAAATCTACATACCCAGGAAGGATAATAACTTATCCGTACTTACTAGTACTTAAAATATGCATTGTAAACACTTACCACTGTACACCATTCTTTCAACGATAATGTTTTGTGGCTTCCTACCACTGTACATCATCTGTAAATGACAAACACCCACAGACATTCTACACTCATACTTGAGTTTGTGATTGAACTTCTTTGAGAGAATTGTTAAGAGCAGGTTTTGGGTCGCTGATGACTTCGCGTGATTCGAAGGTTGTAAGCACATTAATAATCGTTGGCAATTATTTTCTTACATTTGAAACTCAAAATATGCTAAAATTAACTTTTAAGTCAAAACTTTTGTCAGTGATCGAAAAAACGTCCGGAAGTTACCGAATTATTAATGTGCTTACAACCTTCGAATCACGCGAAGTCATCAGCGACCCAAAACCTGCTCTTTAACAATTCTCTCAAAGAAGTTCAATCACAAACTCAAGTATGAGTGTAGAAGTGTCTGTGGGTGTTTGTCATTTACAGATGATGTACAGTGGTAGGAAGCCACAAACATTTATCGTTGAAAGATGGTGTACAGTGGTAAGTGTTACAATGCATATTTTAAGTACTAGTAAGTACGGATAAGTTATTATCCTTCCTGGGTATGTAGATTTCAGTAGATCTCGGCTCAGGTCCATTAGTCTGTGGGGGACGCAATAAGCATATAATGCCTCAAGAACGTCGGGTTTCCTGCCCTTTCAAGTTTGGTATTGGTAAGCCTGGTGTTGGCTTAATGGTTAGGGTGGCGGCTTGGGATCCTAGGTCCTGAGTTCAAGCCCCATTGGCCGCTGAATTAAAATACACCAGGAGGTTGATTCAGCCTGTCATCCTTCCGAGGTCGGCAAAATGAGTACCAGTGTACTGGTAAGGGGCACTCATCAGCGGCATAGCCGCGTCCAACCAATGATGCAACCAGCAGCACAGGCTGCACTCGATGGAGAGAGAGTTTAGTCTTTACACAGCAATAGTGATCGTTTAAAAAGGAAATCATACGTGTTGTGGTTTATAATTTTTTTTTTTTTACTTCCTGAGGGGGTTCCCCACGAAACGCCATGATAAGCTACTTATGCATGTTAACACGGCGTTTGTCCAAGGAGGAAAATCCCTTGGGAAAGGAATTATTATTAGTATTAATATTGTTTTGTAACACCATTACCATTGTGTTATTACTGGTTGTTAGCAGCAGCCTTGGAAAAACGCGATGATAAGCTATCTATACACCTTAACACGGATTTCACTAAAGGCAGCAGACACCTTTGGGGAGGGGGGGGATTAAATCGCTACAACCTCCATCGTGTGACCTTTGATCTCCTGTCAAGTTGGTTGGATTGGACAAGTAACAACCAAATGTATCACGGTCAGACAGAGACAGAGACAGAGACACACATCAAATTGCATACTTTAGTATGATTGCATGTTTACATATATACAGTCGGACCTCTGTATCAGGCAATCTGATTATAAGAAACATTCAGAACATGCTTCATCGATGCAAATTTAACCTGTATTCATGGTCCACATTGATGAAAAACTCAGATTATAAAGATTGCTTTGTCACAAGTTGAGCACAAAGAAAAGGCCCTACGTCAGAAAATAGTCGAAATACAGATAAGATTGCCAAAATTAACGAAAACATCAAAATAAACAATCATTTTATCATTCCCTGCAGTTCTGCGTTGCTCTGGTAGTGAAATACACCACCTGGTGACAGCGACAGATCGAGAGTTTGCAGGGCCCGAGGCCATTTTAAATGTTTTAAGGAAGACCGAGAGACAGAGACAGAGACAGAGACAATGAGTTGGCATGAGAACAAGCCCACATTTCTGTAAGAAAATGTTTTTATGACACCATAAAAGAAAGCATATTACTCCTAACTCTAGAAGTGAACATAGCCATGCAAAAAAATGCTACTTAGGAACTGTGTACCAGCATGACCAAGTTGCCGGAGGCATTATGTTTTCGGGTTGGCCGTCCGTCCATATGTACATACGTCCGTGCAAATTCTCTCTGCAACCCCTTATCCGATTGACACAAAATTTTCACCATCGGCGTGACTACTCGTGTGGAATGTCTTTATGATAATTATGATGTCATGGGTCATGTGGTGTGGAAGCCATGTGGGAATAAAGGAAAACTTTATTTCCCTTCCTGGATTATTAAGTTCAAATTTACATTTGTAACGAAATATTTCTTGAAAACATCGATTATAGCACCGATTAGATCATTGGACTGCCCTTTAATGAGCTTCACTATCTCGAAATGTCATTAAAATTCAATGTTCAATTAATGGCAGATTCCATGGCCAAAATAGAAAGGTCGCACAACCGATCTTAAGGCAACAATGGAGCGTGACCTGTTTTTCACATGCTTGAGAACTGAAAATGAAAGTTCTCCTTCTGTGTTTACCACTGGCAATGTCAGGTAAATCCGCAGTGCTATTTCAACATTTGGAAACACTCCACCAATTTTGGATTCTCGAATATGCTGCACCAACTTCTAAGGTGATGAAAGATCTTTGTCAATCTTGGATAGGTAACCAGAGAAATGAATGACCGCATCAGGAAAAACTTTCTTCCAAATCTGAATTGTACAACCTCTGCAGATTTGCAGCAAGATGTGAAATGGTAGCAGTCCAAAGTGTTCGTAATTCAAAGAGCAGCCCAAACTGTTCATGAAGTACTGCACATACTTGTTTTCTGTGGCCAAGTTCAGCAATCAAGGAATCCAAAATCACTACACAGGTCATGACATGAAAGTTTTCTCCAGCAGATAAGTTCACTTCGTCTTCAGTGACCCTCTTTTAATCAAAAAACGTTTCTATTTTACTGTCGCCTTTCCTCACACGTGATTGTCCACCAATTTCTTATCCTCTTCCTTGTGTCTCCCTTTGCAGTGTTTTGCTTGTGATGTTTAACTGATGCAGAATTGTGTCCCACACAATGCACAAGATAGCAAACTCATATTTTTCCATCTTGTGAGCCAAATCTGAAGCATCTCATCATTCAGTGTGGGGCTCCCTTCAAGCGCGGGGCCCTAGAACATGGCCTGACTGGCCGCTGCCATAATCCGGCCCTGAGGATGCCGCTGACGAAGAGGGATGGAGACAACTAGGCGTGCCTTGCTTGGACCCACCACCTTTGAAGAAGTCAGGTGAAGAGGTTCGTAGAGAACACGAAACGGAATTTTGTTTTTTGGGGTTTTATTTTGGAAACATTAAAATCACTGGCTCGGCAATCAGGTTTTCACAGCCTGCCACACAGTATGGTCAAGTTATGCTTCTCAGCAGCATTTTGTCTACTCAAGCCTCATTTATCATCTATTAAAAGCGTGCAAAATGACCTGTAAGGGTACACTGTACTGCGTTTATCGTCAGGTCGGAAATTGAACTCAGATCAGACAGAATCGCTATCGCTCTAGCAGCCAATTACACAATCGTTATAAATAGAAATTAAATCAACCTATCAAAAAGGAAAGATGTGAACAACGTAACTCGACCTGCCTCTGAATGATGTGCATCGTGAGAACAGTGACAAGAATATGACAATTAGTTTGTTTTCATTTTATAACTTTTGACCTATTGACATTAAATATGATTATACGTTTAAACTGTTAAATAAAAAGCTCATTCTCGATTTAACTGTCCACAGACGACAAACATAATCCAGTTAAAATATATAAAAGAAAGATAAAACTTAAAATTTATAAAATAAATATAAAGGAAAAGAAAGGAAAAAACAAAAGAAGATGATGGAATAGCCATGTGTTGGGATAAAACAGACACAAGGACTAGGTTTCACATCCGAGAGAATGAAGGGATTAAGGAGAGGTGCACGTTGAACTTAGAATTGGGAAAGGTAACCAGGTGTGTAATTCTGGAAGAGCACATGTGACCTGGATATGTTGGTGGAGGACAGAGGAATGAGGGAACGAGAGGAGCAGGTCAGAAGTGAGACAATATAAATCAGAGTCCACCAACTGCTTGCAATGAGTGAGAATCAAACCTCGGGACTTGGCCTCCTGCCAAGAAAATGTCAATAACAAGGACAGGTCGTTTTTAATACAAGGGTCTCGGCTCATGGATGGGCTGAACGACAATGGGTAGCAGATTCACAAACTACCAAAGGGGGGTATAGACATACACAAGAAGGAATGATTTTAAAAAAAACAAGTTAGAATGGCCCAGAGTAATAGAATTGGAGAGAATTAGAGTGTTTTCGAAAAGGTTGTGGACGTGGATGGGTGAGTGCACGAGTGAGTGATGGATAGCACATTTGAGAATCGCTTCTGAGGGAACAAAAGGGAAAGCAGCACCATCCCAGAGTGGGGACCCATACTCCCCGATAATTTGGATTACAGGCCTTATACACTGTAATGAACTCTGAGTGGCTCAGAATGGATTTCTCTCTCCAGAGTATACCGAGGCAGCGCCCTGCCTTTGAGTCGAGTTTGGAAATGCGGTATGCCATTACGTACAGAGAATTATAATCCAGGGAAGTGGAGGGGTCATCAAAGTAGACCATGAAGAAGGCTGCCTTGCAGGACACCAGTCTCAAGAGGGGTCTTGGGAAAGGTACCTCGATGTTTGCAAATAGTGTCAGATCCTGAATATCCCATGCCAAGTGTGTATCCAGCAAAATATCAGGTTACTGTTCGAGGTGAGAACTACAGCTTGAGTTCACTTTCAATTCAAGTTTTTCAGGCAAACTTCTTGCAATCAACAGACACTTAGTTTACTTTGAGAAAAGGAAATTATGGTTTGCAGGATGAGAGTGGTGGTGGTGTGTGTGCGGGGTTAGGCTGCAATGTGATCAGTAATGTGGGGTTCGGGCTCTACAAGTGCATGGAAAGTATCGTCCTTCCTGTAATTAGGATGACTTGCCCATGAAACGACCATCAAATGAGCACAGAACCCACTCGAGACAAAAGTGGATCAAAATGCAGAAGGCGGAGGCCAAAAATATACACAATCAGCAGGAGGTCTTAATTTGAAACCGACTGCTCGGCCTGGAATTCTGCTCATGAAAGGCATTGCGTAGCACACAGCCAGAAACTCTTCCTGGGTGGAGTTTCACGAGAGATATGAGGAACTGTTCGACAATCATCACACATCCTTAGGGAATTTATGAGTCATGTATGGCTCTTCATCTTACCCCGAACAAGAGGGTCTGGAATGTTTCTGACAGCCTCTTGCTTGCTGATCAATAGATGCCACGATCTGCTGCAGATGGTACACCTGCTTTGCTGAAAACATCCATGGACAGAAATATGCCCTTCAGTGGTTCACTTTAAAGCACACATTTCTCCTTCCTCCCTTCAATACACCATCATTATAATCTGTCAGTCCCCATGGACACCATCCCGTCCTCGCCAAATCACCCCCACTAGACCTTATCCTTCCAGCTTTTCCATTCTTATTATTTCACACACACACACAATTATATATATATATATATTATATTATAATATATTATATTATATATATCATATATTACTTTAAAATTCAGGAGGGCAAAAGTAATTGACCAGAAAATGAAAAATTAATTACTTAGTGAAACTGGAGGAATAGTCATTAGACTTTTGCAGGACAACACACCGACCAACCTGGCAACCATCGAGTAACAAAGCTTTGCCTTGCGCACAAACCAAAGCCTGCTAATTCGGGTTGCACGCAATACCATAATGCCAGCAAGAGTGATGGGCCAGACTTCACTTTGCTTGCCATTTCTGCACAGTAGCTCAGCAAGGCTTGAATGCTACAGTGCCGGTGGCAAAGCTCAGCATGAGATCACGTGTTGTCCGCTCGCGGGCACAAGGTTAACGGCAGCTAGGATCAAAACCACAGTCACGCTGCACTGCTAAAGGAAAGGAAAAGCGGCAGGGGAGGGGGGGGGTGAAGACCGGGTTTGCCAGTGCAAAAAAGAACAAAATAAATGGTAATAGGGTGGAATACCATTTTAGAGGAGAAACATTGGATGAGGGGAGATAAAACCCACAGAAGCCCTCAATCAGATCAGCCTCATGTGCAATATTAGGTAGAAGGAGAAACTGATGCCAAAAATAATTCATTGCCAGCTGCCAAAAATGGATCCAGCTATACAAGGACACACAGACACATACAATGTTTTTGGATGACCACATATTGTATTTGGAAAAACTAATCCCAAGCCATTGTTGTGGCGTTTCGATGAGGAATTAAACTGTGATGCTGTTGTGTCTAACTTGGTCACCAAGCATTCCTCCACTCAGCACCATCCACAAGCATTCCACAAATCTTACTTTGTTAGAGGGGTGGTGGAGGGAACAAACAGGTGCACCTCCACTACCTTTGTCTAACGTGGCAATTCAGATCAAAAAAAAATAGAGCTGGAGGCACTAGTTTCATTTTACTCTTCCTTAAATACACCAGCGAGAGGTCCACCCTTGGGTAAAAGAGGCGCAGGCTCAGGCAAACGAGGCACACTCACTTTTGGCAGAGACTCCTGGAAAGTGATCCCCGAGACGAGGCAATTACAAGGAGATAATTAAAACATGGGGGATTCTTTGGCATTGCTCTCACGGAAACCGTTTACACAGCCGTTTACTTGCAGCGGCCCCGGCAATGCCTTCACCCAGGGACGTCGCCAGGGCCGTTCAACCTTCCCAACAAGAGAAATACTGCGGGCCCATCACTTTTGGCACTCGATTACAGAGCCCACAGAATGAGCACACATCTCAAGGGCATCAACAAACAATGGATTGGTACCGGGACCATCACATGGTGTTATCTCGATGGTTGCATCCCTCGTGCTCTGCCTTCGGATGTGTTGCCGACCGAAAACTTTTGCATCCGGTGCGATTTATTTGCCACGTCAACAATCCGTCCTGTTCCCATTGAACACACAATCTGGTATGTTTGTATGTGAATCGGTTCAGATTTTTATGCATTCTTGAAAATATAATTTTGTACAAACAAATTTGATGATGAAGCATGTGTATTCTGACACAGTGACACCAGCTATTCCACGAGCCTCGACTCTGTACACACAAAAAAAAAAATAATAATGTTTTCCGAGAAGAGAGCAAGTGCTGATGAAGCAAAGTTACAATGGGTGGTTTGCCATTGCCTCAACATCAGAATTACTACCTCATCCCAATTCTGATCCTTCACCACCACCCCAATTATTCCCACCTTGTGGGGTTGGCCAAAGTCTTTCACGAACTGGCTGGCCAGGCTGTACATTCGACTGACTGACTGATGTACCATACTCTCTGTTACATAGCATTGGTTCCACAGAAGCGGTTTCTTGGCCAAGGGTTATTACTGGCAGTTTGCCATCCCTCTCCAAGCAGTAGTTTGGGCAGGAATTTGGAATTTTGCCATGATGCCGGCGATAGCTCTTTAACGTACACCAGCTAATGCCGGCAGATGGGACACCCAGTTGAACATCCATCCGAAGGACGGCACACACATTGATGAATCACCCTGCGTTCCTGTCTGTGAAACACTGGGATGGCAGTTTATGGCTGGGCAGACATTGGAACCCAGGCTAGACAGCTTAGAGATGAGTGTGTGTACTACCTCTAGGTCATCCTGCCAGCCATGCATTTCCAGCAGAGGACCAGGCATTTGTTTCCAATTTGGCCAACGTAACCACACAATGGACCAAAAAGTGTTTTTACAGCACCGTGGAAACAAATACCCACAATCACCTTCTATCAGGTGGAACGGCACACTCCAGCCCAATGAATGACCTGGGGAGAATCAGGGAAGAAGTTTTGGAGAAAAGGAACGAATGTTAAAGCAAAATCTGGTACCTTCTGCAGTAGTCCGTTTGTTATGTCATGTCAAAAGGTCACAAAAGGCAAGTTTTACTTGTTAAACTCACAAATTCCATCAACAGGAAAACCAGTTGCATTCCTTGTCGCAGAACGAGTTTTCCACAAATACGCAGCAACAGCAAGACCATGCACAGAAAGTACCAGCTCACATTAACTGTATAGTCATGATCTTTCCAGCAATCCTGGCCCAGCGGTGTCGCTCCTTGTAACGAGGGCTCTCAAGAGAGGAGACGATGAGGGGCTTTGTTCATAGTGAAGTGGGCTCTAGGCAGGAAACCCCAGATTCTCTTCCCCACACTCCCCAAACAGCATCAGCCAAGCATAATGAGACACAATCTGTTTAACGAGCTATGGAAGGCCCACAGATACATATCCTAGCACTACCCCAAGGAGCTACACCATCATGGTATCAAAATGGCCTCATTACCAAAAGACAATGTTGAATAACAATACGAAGGATGAAGACAACACCATAGTTGCCCTTTATTAAACCACCCTGCCAGGTAGGCACCATTGGTAGGTAGGTGCATGGTCAGTTTCCAAAACCTCAAAGCTATCACAGCTGTAATCAATTTCAGATCAAGGTCCTCAAGAGCCCTGCAATGTAGTGAGAATGCGATTGTACACCTCACAAGCAATGTGTGCACCAAAATTAACTTTTATCATGGTTAATAAAAAAGGTTCCCTCACCACCACCCCAACCACACTTCATTTCAGCCTCTCAACAATGATACACAATCGATTTCAACTTAAGTCGGTGTAAAATGGTATTTTAAAAGTGGAAGTCAGATAAGTCCAGCCTCGCATGCACCTGACTACATGGCACCTGATGCCTGTACAGTCCCGGTTGAAGAGCGCTCTGTAATTGAAACATTTCACCAAAAGCTTGCCTACTGGACAGTGATGCGAACATTGGTGGTGCCTTCCAATTTGAATATGAACTTACTCGGTAAAAAGTTTCTCGATAACCATTCGATCAATTTGACTGGCCACAAAAGGCAGGTTTTAACTTGCAGCAAAATCCGTTCGAGTACCACCCCGCTGGATGGGTGCCAGTGTCCAGTTTCCAGTTTCAACTTCGTGACAGAGAAAGCATTTAGTTTGCACAAGTTACTCCCCAACTTAAAACTACAGCGGGGAAAAAAAGTCTCAAGTGTGTTTCACCATTTCCATCACATTGGCAGCAGGTCCAAAATGACCTTCAAAGCACGGCCTGCGTGATTTCAACAAAAACCTGGCAAATCGTCCCATAGTCTGCGAGTTGTCAGCAACAAACGTAGACCGCCATAGGCTAATCAGTTGTAATACTCCAGACTTGAAACACAATATGGAAGTCATGTTTGTTTACATGTGACATCAGAGGTTCCATAACCTGACCTAACAGTGCACTCACTCATCGAGCACAGCATGGACCAGAATTTGCAAAGCTTGCCTCACAGCACTCCATGCAAGTGGGATGGCCATACCATCTAATGAATGGATGTTTCACCAGGATTCCTGCCATGAGAAATATGAGATACTGGTTGTCTCCTTTAATATACTCAATAGTATCAAGTACTGGGGTGAGGATAAATGCCTCACCTCACCTAAATGCCTCACCTGCATCCAAGACGACAACGATAATGTTGCATTTTGCATGATAACTGAAAACAAAACCTGGTTTAGAGCTTTAAATATTAAAAAATTGCCAAATTAAGTGTCCATTTTACATACGCACACACACACACACACACACACACACCTGAGCTTCCTTCAACTTCTATCTGAGACAAAGCACCCTGCTCCTTCCCGCTCCGGCAGTAACTGTCAGTTTTCCATTAAAGCTGTAATGAAGAGCTGAAGCTTGTTGCGAAAAAGAAGCATCTGGAGGCAGCAAAAGAACCTTTTTCACTCTGCCTTAGCATGTGCTGCAGGTTAAGGGGCTCGGGTTATACCCGGAGAGGAATGAGAAAAAGGCAATGTGCGGAATAGGCCAGACAGGTTGCAAATGACAGACATGAAAGGTGACCGAGTTTTTCGAGCCGGTCCTGAGCTCTTGGCAATGGCCTTTACGGAGAGCGGAGACATTTTGCCAATACCGTTCTGAAAGTGGGAACAAAAGACGGGGGGCACGTTTCAAACCAGGGAGAGGATGGAGGGGAGACAAACCATGGCAGATCTTTCTTCGTATGTGCATGTGAGCTTACAACTGAAGAATCTGACTTGCTCTGTACCCCGACCACTCGTGTCATCAAAGGAAGTGCTCGAGAAGCAAGGAAGTAGAGGAGGAGGAGGAGATTGGGACCATACTCTGTGCAGAGCATTGGTGCTGCTTAAGCAGTCTCCTTGGCGATTGGGCACAATCCTGGACGGGTCGATACTCCGACACACAGTATACCAGCATGCTGACACTCATTTTGCCGACCTCGGAAGGATAACAGGCCGAGTTAACCCCACCTGGTAATAATTCAACAGCTGAGCAGGATTTGAACTCAGGACCCTCGGATCCCAAGCCCACCACCCTAACCATTAAGCCAACACCAGGCATAAGGAAGTAGAGCAAGACGTTTACTCCGCTCTGCTTGGCTTGCGAAGACGCAGCTCATGCTAATAGTGAGACACCAGGGACGTGTTTCATTCCCGAATAAAGTGCAATCAAAAAGGTTATCAGACTCTGGACTAGAAACTTCCAAAGGGATTAACATTACAACCTACAAAGCATGACAACTGCTATTGTAACTGAACATCCTTGGAAGACGACAACCCACCCTCATATTCACGATACCAATAACTGCAAACGATGTTGTTGTTTTTTAATCAAGAAAGACAAATCTTAATAGTGGTGTCAATGACAAGGTGGGCAAATGCAGGTGCCCCTCTGGAACTGGAAATTGGATGGTTTTCCATGGTAGTGCCTTGTGAAGAATCTTTCGTTTGACATACAGCCAGGGCATGACTGGAACACGAAAGTTTTTTTTCTTTTTATATAATAAAATAAAAGGCTCTTATTTTTGTCGACATTAACCTCGTATTTCTGAGACACATGGAGCCCACACTTTGCTACCATCAGAACAGTGTCAGCATTCAGGGTGCCACGAACGCCTTACGTGCTCTTTTCTTGGGTACGAAATGGGGTGCTGCCCCTTTTAACTCAAATGCCTGGTGTGTTCTGCTCCACCAAGCACCATGGCCTGACCTTCTGCCTAGACGTCTTCACGTGCTACAACAGCTGAATGGTAGCAAATGAGAATGTCGGTGAAAGCCCACGATGCTGCTAAGCTCTTCACTCGCTCATCGGTGAGGTGGTCGCATGTGGTCAGCTTCGAGCTGTGTGATCACACGTCTTGTAGATATTATCTTCAAGGTTCCTGGTTATCCAAGTCTTTCAATGCATCCAATTTACCGACCTTCCACAGCCACCACCCCCCCCCCCCCCCACATTCCACCAAAACTCAAACACAAACCATTTTCACTCATATAAATCACTGGACTCACTATGCTAAAGATGTGTGTGATTTCAAGTGTTCACAGATCACATGTATGGTGACATACTAAAGTTGTGCATTAAGGTTGTGAGACAGCCCCCTTTCAGACCATCGATAAAGGTAATCCATTGCTAATCCACAATGTTTTTCAATTCAACAAAGCAGATTAATTTTTTTATTGTTAAAAAAGGCATGAAAAGAATATTTTCTGAAATACTTTCAAAACATGAACTATTTCATTAATTGTAACTAATCCATTAAAACTTGAAAGCTGAAGTTGTGTGATCTCCAATTTTTAAAAATTATCTCTAGTGACAGAGCACGATGAGACCCCCAGCACAGATGGGGCCCGCCGACCCCCGGCACGCATGGGGGCTGCTGACCATCAGGCGCACACTGGACCCGCCGCCACACGGCACACAGAATAAATGCAGTGTTCCCTGCGACTGTTGTAACCGTCAAATTCTCTCTGACATTTCTACATCAAATGCAGTTTGGGCTCGCCCTTCCAGCACATGAAGCACAGTGATGGAATCCATCTTTAAAGCTCAGCTTCACTGCAGTAAGTTTTATATTAAACTAGCTGGGATACCCGGCATTGCCTGGTGCTGTTCTAATCCCATTGGCATTTTGAAGAAATCAAATTTGGTCTTTTTTTTCTATTTTTTTTGTGGGAGCCCAAAACACTTCCCTACATACCGACAAAGGAATGGGGTCAGGGATTATTTAATATTATCTTTCACATCGATACAAAGGGTTAGCACTATAGAGATATTTTTTTAAATAATAAAAATAAATCTAAAAAAAAATTCCAAAACTTTTTTTTTGCCTTAAACACGACCCGACACTCACTGACGAACCTCTGGAAGTTTATCGAAGGTCCGCTAAAGGATCTCTGAGAAAAATGGTGGCAGACAGACAAACACACACCTCTCTTGTAGGTTTTCAAAAGAAATCAAATATTCCAGATGAACGTGCACCTTTCAAAAGACACTTAAATTTTGAGTATCTTGGAACAGTCATGTCGAAGACTAATCCACCAATTTACGCCGGATAATCATAAGAACTCATCAGGTGGCCCTCTTCAATGCGGTCAACAAGTGTGGACTATCAGACCGAAAGCCTCGTTTTTCGAAGGTCGAGTGCTTTTTGGAGGAAGACTCGTCACCAAACCACAGGGTGACCATTATCAAACAGTGGTTGATGCTGACGGAACTCATATCCCAATTATCGCACCTGAAGCACATTCCAATTGCTGTGGTGGAACTTTATCATGCTTCAAGAACTTGTTCAGAACAGTCGAGTTTGTTTTTTTGGTTTTTTTTTTAATTGACTGTAGGATGTCAGCTGGGATCCAGACGCACGACTTCCAGAAAACAGCTTTTCGATAAGCGCAAGGCGGAAAAATTCGTCCCTCAAACCGAGGTAGACATTTGTGTGGGAAATGCAAGGCCAGTTATTGCATATACTCAATTGCCATGGTTTTTGAAGCCACACTAGGAACCACTGACAATGCCTGACGTTGATCAAAACTTTACAGAATTAGCCATGAGTTGAGGAGTGGGGATGGGGGGGATATGTTGGTCAATTCAAGAGAGCATTCCATAAATCATCAAAAGGGAAATAATTATCTGGAAAATAATTATTTTTAAATTGGTAGATACCTGTTTGTGGCTTCACATTTGTTTAACCAACGAGGCAAGAGGGGGTTTCAACAAAAGATATTTGCATGAAATCACTCACACACACAAACACACACACACACACACACACACACACACACACACACACACACACACACACACTCTCAATCCAAAATAAAGGGCATTAATATGGAGTATATGCACTGATGTTGGGCGATTAAGTCTGGTCGCAGTCGGGTTTCAATTCATCCCAAAGATGTTCAATGGGGTTGAGGTCAGGGCTCTGTGCAGGCCATTCAAGTTCTTCCACACCGATCGACAAACATTTCTGTATGGACCTCGCTCTGTGCTTGGGGGGCATTGCCATGCTGAAATAGGAAACGGCTTCCCAAACTGTTGCCACAAAGTTGGAAGCACAGAATCGTCTGGAATGTCATTGTATGCTGTAGCGTTAAGATTTCTTATCACTGGAACTAAGGGGCCTAGCCCGAACCATGAAAAACAACCCAGACCATTATTCCTCCATTACCAAACTTTACAGTTGGCAACTATGCATTCGGGCAGGAAGTGTTCTCCTGGCATCCACCAAACCCAGATTCATCCGTCGGACTGCCAGATGGTGAAGCGTGATTCAGCACTCCAGAGAACGCGTTTCCACTGCTCCAGAGTCCAATGGCGGTGATCTTTACACCACTCCAGCCGACGTTTG
>CM068955.1:76290737-76311651 GCA_035128595.1 Eptatretus atami | reverse complement strand
AAATAAATAAATAAAACCCCACAAAAACACTTTAAAAAAATAACAAATTTTGCATTTTCTTCTTTGGATCTTGTGTTGATAAACTAGTGTGGTATTGATGTCACGCAGGCATGATGAGCTGAATGGCCTCCACCTGTGTCTGATTTCCTTGTATTTCCTTGCACAATGGAGCTTCTATGTAAATCAATTGCTGGATAAAGACGTCCTAAGACATTGGTGTACTTTTAAATGAATTACAAGGACATTAGTAGACAATGGAAAAACAAATATGGTATATTGGATTTGAATCTGGGTTTCCTGCATCATTAGCAAGGGATTCAGAGCAAGGTGCTGACAAGCCAACAAACACATTGACCATTTGAGATTAACTCTTTCGTCCTGCTGATATAGCCTACACACTCACCTCTCAGCTGCCTAGCCTGAGTTTGGATCCCGACCCAGCTATAAACTGTCATCCCAGTGTTTCACAGGCAGGGTGATTCATCAATGTGCGTGCCGTCCCTCGGATGGACGTTCAATTGGGCATCCCTTCAGCCGGCATTTATTTGGTGGACGTTAAAGATACCACGGTGTCCTTCACAAAGAGTAGATGAGCTATCGCCGGCATCTTGGCCAACTTCCAAGTTCCACCCCTGACCTCCTGAGCTGGAGTGGCGACTTGACCAGGATTGCAGCCGAGTAACTGCTTCTGCAGCACCAACGCTTTGCACAGGGCATGGTACAGGGTGATGATGATGATGATGATGATGATGATGATGGTAAAGCCTTAAACCCAGAAACAGTGTTTGGACATCATCAAGATTTACACCTGGACTGGTATTAATATTAACTTGTGAATATCCATGTGATCATTGCACACTGCCCGTTTTATTGGGGTGGTCTATCGTAATGTGCTATGGAGATATCATTTCTACTTTGAACCTACAGCTGCCTTTATTGATCCCAAAACACCAGTCCTGGTATTACTCCTGATGATGCCCCAACACTGTTTCTGCCTTAAAGGCTTTTCTTCATAAATACATTAAATTTACATTTATATTTTGTATCCATACCTTTTTTTTTCTCCTCAAAATCCTATTTAATCTGTTGGGAATGTCTGTAAATGCCAGTGTGTAAATGACCTTTTATACCCACATGATAGCATGCGGAACAGCCGACCCCGATGTCGCCTCTGGGTGACTGAATGTTCCATGACGTAGCGCTCCCTGCTGGCTTGAGTGAGGACGGGAGACAAACAAGGCAACAAATAAGCAATGATAAATGAGAAAAACTTTATAATCAAAGAATCTTGTATCAATTTTCATATTTGAGATTTTCATGGTTGGAGATAATTGTTTTCATGGGGGTTTTTTTCCCTTAAAATGATCGAGACTCTTGGAAGAGAAAGGTGACACAGGGTATGAACTGACAGTGTGGCAGCACAGCAACAGTTGGAGCCAATAAGCAAGCGAATGAATGAACATGAAAAGAGGAGAGAGAGGAGAGGAGGAAATACAGTAACTTGAAAGGAAGAAGGTTGGGTTAAGAAGAGTTAATGGGAGTAATAGAGGATAAGGATGGAGGATGGAGGATGACATGAGGTGATGGTACCCCACCTGCTGGAAGCTCTGGATGAAAGAGTGCAATAGAACAGCCTCTGGAAGGAGGTTCCACATATGGGAGAAACGAGGCACGAAAGAGAAGGTGTGTGGTAGGCCTGGATTTTTGGAGTTTAACCAGGAGGGGTCTACTGGAAGAACACGTGCATCCTATCCCTGGAGTTGCTTGGGAGGGTTGGAGGGCCGAGAGGGCAGAGAGGGAGGGCCGAGGGCCGAGAGATTGGAGGGAGGGCCGAGAGGACCTGTCTGCGATGGGAAAGCAATGTAAAAACACACACACATTTCTCCTTTTAGCAATAGATCCAAAGATCTGGTAGAATTTCTCTTGCAACCCCAGAACCAAACAAACAATATATTTATAACAGCCCCCACAGCTCCTCTCCTCCACCCTCCCATCATGACGAATAGTAATTATCATCATTTTAAACTTACCCTGTACATTCACAAGCCCCAGATGTGTCCTTCCCATTGGTGTTCAGGAGCACCCAAACCAGATAGAGTGTCTTCCTCAGGGAAATCTACCTGATACATCTCGCAATCATGTAAACATATCTGGTACAAGCTTTGTCTGCTTTCATGTCACGAAGATGTCCTTTGCTGAAGATTCAGACGCACAGCATCATCCTTCCAAAATGCAGACATCCATTAAATAAATCACCAAGCCTGCCACATTCACAGGAGGCACTCCCACAAGATTCAAAGTCCATTCACTGGTAGCGATCCGTCCGGGGGGGGGGTCTGGGTAGCACATGCTCGTCCATTTGGACCTTGCACTGACTCACATGGTTGGACTCTGCAGTATGAGCAACTGCCCGATGTGCGAGTTTTCTCTCAGGTACTTTTCCAAGTATTTTCCGCTTATTTTAGAAGCTTTCTGAGCCATTTTAGGTAATAACCCTTTTATCGCACACAAGATATACTTTATTGTGCACTGAACACCGCTGTTTCTAGGGGTTTCTGCCCATGTGCACCGAGCATTCTGTGACGGATTATGTCATTTTGAAAGTTGTGTTTTAACAGGGCTGGCAGTATGGATTAGAGATTTGTGCACTCACCTCTGAGATTTCGATGCCTTGCCCTGCATGAGAAACACCAGGGTGACAGTATAAAGCTGAGTATCTGTATCTGTATAAAGCTGAGACAGTTTACTGTATCTCTCAGCCATCTTGCTCGCCCTGTTAATTATTGAGTGTTCGTTTTCCATTGTACACACAGGTATACTGCAAGCAACCTCAATTCCAGGGGGGTGTGTAATCACATGAAGGAAAAATGGCTCCCAAAAGTTAGGGATTGCAAGTGTACACAACAGTAATCAACCTTACTTATGTAGTGCTCGACTGAGAAACCATTGCTTGGAAGTGGCGTTGAACAACCAATTTGTGCAAGTCAAAGATATTATGGACCATTTGTCGCATGATTATTGAAATAGATATCTCAAAGCAATAGCCTCATGTGTGCTGTAATATCATAATAGCTTTCTTCACTATACCTGCTTTTTAAGTGGAAACGTACACTTCATTTTCCTTACACTGCTCAAATCATAAAGAAACAATTGGTTTTCCAAGAAACAATAGCCAAGGAAATAATATTGGCATTGAAAATGTCAGTGGTGTCCCCATTTCCATTAACATCAAAATCTAGAGTGGATCGGGTTCTCGTCTCATGGTAAAGATGCTGTGCTGACAGCGCAGAGGTGAAGGGCGGCTTCCTTAAGGATGGGGATTCGAACATTCCTGAAACTGAGTTGGTCTTAGGATAATTACCAAGTTACTAATTGATTTTTTTCAATGCAAATGGCCAGTTGGCTGATTAATGACATCTTTCAGGCAGATATGCTTACACCACCTGGTTCGATCTCACATCAAACCGGTCCACTCTTTGTGATCGACTCTTAAACGTCTCAGGGAAATTTAGGATGGGTACTAAAATTTATGCTTCTGAAAGAATTGTTTTCCACATGTCCTGAATGTCTTTCTACAGTGATTTAGATCAATTACATCAGTAGAGAGTGTATAAAGACCCACATTAACCGTGCAACATCACATCACTCCATACCTATCTTGCCATTTCTATGGGGTGAAGGGGTGCAGGGGGGGAGTGTTGTAAAACGATCCCAGTCCTATAAACTCACGTTATAATTTTAGAATAAATCCTTCATTCCTCCTTCCTTGCTGCTGTTCTAATAACTAAAATGTGTTTGATTCAGAAAGGCATTAAATAACTTTTTACATTTGACTTGCCCCCTTCCATTGCTGATGGATCAATTGTGACGTCACATGAATAAGGTTAGACCACCAAAGTGTTCCGATACCCAAAGCTTAGAATGAAAAGATGAAAAAAAAAACCTGACGCCTCTCCCGCAGAATTTTCCTTTACCTTCACATTGAGAGTGAAATTAACTCTGACAAACGTAGTTTGTGTCAAATTAATAGCAATGGTGAAAAAATACAACAAAAAACCACAAATAAAGCATCCTGAGCAGTTGGGCATTCCACTTGTACAGTTAATCTTGATTTGCTTTAATGTGCTGCGCTGGGGAATCGACATACCATGGCTGCTTCAGGTCATAATCCTCATTTTGGGTCATCGGCCTCTTCGGACGCTTTGTATGCACTCAGGAGCCCCTAAGGTCATCTTTGAATTCATTGTTTCAGTTGAAATGCTGTTTCCCTTTGCAATATTGCATGATGCTTTGTTTATGTTCACTTAGTTAAGCATATATAGACGATGCATGTTACAGTTTTCTTCTCAATATCCTATTTCCTGACTTTTCTTGTATACGTGGTCGAGGTTCAGCAAAGAGTTTGAGCAGAATGGAGCAAAATGGAAAGGGGGAAACACCATCAGCAGACTAGAGGTGAGAGTGACACTGAGATGAAGGGGAGGGGGAGAAGGACCCATGGGGGTGACCAACTTACACACAAGCTGAATGAAACACAGCATGAAGAGGAAGGGAAACGCGGGGATGAAACAGAAAAGGAACAGACCAACTGACAAAGGAAAAGAGGTGAGGGAGAGGGTGAAAAATCACAATCAATATGATAAAACCGGAGTGTCTGTCCATCCCCGAACTACTCCCTCAGTTTTGTGGCTATCCCCGTCAAACCTTCTGTGGAACGTTTTGGGGTCCCAGCGGATGTCCTCAGGTGGGTGGGAGGTTTCATAAATACCTCAATACAATTATGATTTTGACTTTCGATCCATACGCAACTGTTCCCTATCTGGAAGTAAACACAATCCTGGGGTACCTCGCTTGTAACCTAGAAAAGGGGGAGTGCTTGGGAATGGGGTCATATGGGGAAGAAATCATGAGTATGGATGGGATCTGGGTTGTGGTGAACAGCTGTCTTGAAGCCCTACTGGGAAGAATGGCATTGAATAGACTGGGGAAGTTGGTTCCACAGGTGAGAGAAAAGAGGAACAAATGAGTGGAGGTGAGCATTGAGCCTGGATTTTGGGAATCTAATAAGAAGAGGATTACTGGCAGACTGTGTGCACCCTGCATAAACCTCGGAGGGACAGAGCCAAGAGAAGGTAGAGGATGCAAAACCAAAAAGGAGGCGGTAGAATACAGAGAGGTCACCAACCTGTCAGCGATGTCAGAGTAACAGGCCTAGACATTCAGCTTCGTCGTGGGAAATCCCAATGATTTTCAGGGCCTTGCTTTCCATGGCATCAAGAAAGGCAAGGTGAGAGACAGCAGCACTAGGCCAAAGGTAGGCCAGTGCTCAATAATGGTGCGAATAAAGGTTCTCATTTTCTGTTTCTTAATTTAAAGAAGTAGAATATGTACTGCAATGTGTCTGTGCATTTCTTTTGTCTGCCTGTTCCCTTCTGCCCCCTCTGTCAGTGTGTTAATTTGCCAATCTCTGCCATAGTCTTGCTCCATGAGCCTCTGTCATACAAATTGTGTTGAAAGAGACTATATAACTCTCGAACCATCTGAATCTGATGCAGGTGGTTAGTGCTAGATCAAATGAGCACAACGCTTTCACGGTCTGTATTCGTACTGAAAATCAAGATCAAGCGAGCGTTCACCCTTCTGCTCCACGGGAGGTTTCCATCCTCCCTGAGCTCGCTTAAGGATACCTGCATTATCGTTTGACAGGCGGTAACGCCTATCAAACGGTAATGCAGACCCCGGCTCCAGTCAATCTCCCTGCCCAGAATTGTCCCCGGGGCGGGTCGCCCAAGTCATACACTGACGGGCGCACATGGAAGTGCACCACGCCCAGCCAACCAACACGCTTCGCACAGTAATGCAGGAGCCCCTGACCACAGGGCTCTACCTGTCTCACCAGGTGAGTAAAGGAATGGCAAGATTGTCAAAGTTCAGATTGGCCAAGCAAAAACTTTTCATGACAGAGGATGCGCAAACGGCAGGTGGCTTTGGAGACCATTTTGGAAATATAGTCTGCCCATGAAAGATCATGGCTGATGGTGAGGCCCAAACGTTTGAGTGACTTAATCTCACTGTACAATTTTACTCTCGATTGGAGACTACACTGCAATTTGGGAGATATTAATGAAAACAAACACTGAAATAGCATAAGGAAAGTGGCATTGAGCAAATCTCATCCACATTGTTTTATCTTGTATCACAGTAGCCATTTCTGTGAATTTCCCTCCTTTCCGAAGGTACCTCTGGTTGAGCAGCACCTCAAGGAGTTCCAAAAATATTTGAAACATCGACATCAAATTAAGGGCCTTGTTGGAGTTGGCAGGGACTCGAACCAGCTGAACTGTCTGAATGCTGTGTTGAAAGACACAGACATAATAATCTGTACAGCACAGATCCTATACAATGCTTTTGAGATGTCTATTATGGATGAGGATGAACAAGTGCTTATTACAGGTGAGCAGGATGTGGTTTTCATTTTCTGATTCTTAATTGCATGAACTGCATTAAATATGTGATGCAATAGTCTGTGCATTTCTTTTGTCTGCCTGTTCCCTTCTGCTCCCTCTGTCAGTATGTTAATCTGCCAATCTATATGTACACTGCATATAATAGTATAGATAATGCTGTCTGTCTGTCGATCTGTCTGTCTGTCCAACCATAAACGATGGAAATGCTCCTCGGTGAGAAAAAAAAAATTCAGCTAGTCTCATATGATCCCATCCATACTTTTGCTAGTCTCTGTCACATTGCTCCTCCATGAGCCTCCATCTTACAAATGGTGTTTAAAAATAGTTTACGACAACAGAACCATCTGAATCTGATGCAGAGGGTTAGTGTTGTACCAAATGAGCACAAATGACTGAATGGCAGCTGATGAAGTGGAAATGACTGAAGGACCTTTGGCGATGCATCGTGGCACCTCACCGCAGAACCCTTGGAAAAGATCATGACGTAATTTTAATGCCAATGGGCTGATGCTTGAGAAACTGGCTAAAATTTATGAAAATGCAAAATACTTGGTGGCACTTGTGTGAAATGATTGACATCAATGATTGACATCAACTCGGTTGCTTTTCAAAGTTTCATTTCACGACGAAAATTGTTGCATTATTTATTTTTCATCCACAGTTTCTTTTCTTTTTTTTCACATCTCAGATTTTTCGCTGATAATCTTTGACGAATGTCACCACACGGACAAGGAGGCGGTCTACAACAAGATCATGATGCATTACCTGCTTGTAAAAGAGGAAGGAACACACCCACTGCCTCAGATCGTGGGACTCACGGCATCTCCGGGGACTGGGCGTGCCAAAAATATCCGGACCGCCACGGCGCATGTCATGCAGGTTGTCGGATGAGTTTGATCGATCTTGTGGGATTGTGGGAATTTTTTTTTGCCGAAGCTTTTGTCAAAATATCCAAGGATGACTCATAATCACTGTTCATAAACTAAGACAATACACCCACCCATCAGTTTAAACACCTTTGGACTGATATTCTTATGTAAACATTGTGATCTTAGTTGTTGAACTTTTAGAGGATGTTTACCAAATCTTTTTGACCTCTATTGCACATCAATGGGTTCCCATGACAACTCCATGTACCGGGCTGGCAAGATGGCCGAGCTAGAGGTATGCACAGTCACCTCTAAGCTGTCTAGCCTGGGTTTGAATATCAGCCCAACTATAAACTATCATCCTGGTGTTTCACAGACGGGGATATTCATCAATGTGTGTGTGCCATCCCTCTGATGGACGTTAAACTGGGTGTCCCTTCTGCCGGAATTAGTTGGTGGATGTGAAAGATCCCATGGTGTCATTCACGAAGAGTAGGCGAGCTATTGCAGACATTCTGAACAAATTACAGATTTCTACCCGAACATACAGAGGGCATTGCATCATGCTCCCCTGCAGCCTTGTGCTGCATATGAAAGAAGAAGACTTCCATGTACTGGTGATCCCTGTCAATAGTTCCATTCTTGCTCATGGAAGTTTTTCACTCATGTTTTATTGTAGAGAGATCAAAAGGATTTGGTAATTTTGAGTAGTCTGCAATGTTTTTGGGCAGTGACTGTAAACCAATACAGTGAACTAAATTTTACGTGTTCACCCCATTGTGCCAGGTGTATGCCTAAAACTGTTAGTTTTTGATGGAACATTGAGCAGGAAGAGAGAGAGAGAGAGAGAGAGAGAGAGAGAGAGAGAGAGAGAGAGAGAGAGAGACAGACAGACAGACAGACAGACAAGACAGACAGAGACAGGAAGTGGTGAACTGAAAATAAGCGGGTGTAAGATTTATAGAGATTATAATATATTGTGGTTTTGGGGAGTGATTCTTTCAGTACCCCCTTCCTTGCTAAACTCCGATTAGCTGGTGGGGGGGGGGGGGCAGATGCTGAAGAAGATGGTCGGTGACCATGAATGGAGTTCTGGAGGAAGATTATGGTTGAACTGCCTCCAGAAGACAGTTCCACAAATGGGAGAAAAGAGGAACAAAAAGGTAGAGGTGTGCAAAAAGTTTGCATTTTGGGAGTTTAACAAAGAAGTAGATACTGGGAACAATCAATGCATCCTTGATGAACTGAACAGGGTTGGAGGTTTGAGAGAGAAGATTGAGTAAAACCACAGAAACAGTAAAAACCTGACAGCGCCATAGACCTGTCTGTAATGAGAGAAGGAACAGGCTTTGTGCTTCTGCCTTATCGTGGAAGACGTTACTAATGTTTGGCGCCTTAAATTCAACAGATCCAGGAGAAACAGATGTGAAGTGGTTAGATCAGTGCGATGCCATAAGTTAGAGCAGTACTCCATTGAGCTGCAGACAAAGGCATTGTACGCTGAGTGTTATGATTTTTCAATGATGGATGTCCAGTCTGGCAGGCCTTGGAGGCCAGCTTTGCAATATGGTCAGCCCAGCAGAGTTCGTGGCTGAAGGTGAAGTCTGGACGTTCAAGAAGAGACTGGCAGAGGTTAAAGACACTGAACCTCCTCCAGTGTGGCTGACCATGGAAATTGATAGGTCGGTTCATTTGACAATCCTTCTGGAGTGACAGAGTGAGATTATGAGACGTGTTAGGATTAAACGACATGTTCCATTTATCAGATTAGCATCTCATCAATTCTACATAAGCAGAGAGTGACACAATAGGTGTCTGCCCATTAGATGATGGTACTGTATGACACAATGTGGAATCACTTGTAAAAAGAAAATGAGGTTTGCTGGAGCATCAGATAAGTTGCTTATGTAAATAGGAACAAGACAGATCCCAAGATTGCCTTCAGGCACTGAAGCATTCACTAGGATAGGAGAGACTTTCATTGATATTAAAGTCACAAAGCCAAGTATGAATGCTGCCTTGGAGGCCACAAACAGCCAAGTGAAGTCGGATTCAAGATTCTGTTGAACGCACAAGATATGTCCTGGGAGATGGTCATGACCTCTTGTTTAAGGTTTAGGACCTCAAATCATTGCTGAGAGAGAAGCAGCAGCAAGTCGATAGTTTTATGACCCTGGATGGAATCCAAATTTCTCATGATTGTGGAGGAGTTGCGGCACAAATGAAGCACACACGTGCCCACAAATACACGAGACAATCCAAGATTTGATTCCTGACAAACACACCTGTTTACCATGGGAGGAAAGTAACATAACTTCCTGGGAAATCTGGGTACCGGCGAGATGTCATCCTCACCTTCCTTTTCTCTCTGCAACCAAGGGGCTAATAATATAAATAATGTATAATAAAGCAGGACTGTCTATCTGTATGCCTGGTGTTGGCTTAATGGTTAGGGTGATGGGCTTGGGATGCAGGAGTGTCTGTCTGTATGCCTGGTGTTGGCTTAATGGTTAGGGTGGTGGACTTTGGATCCCAGCGTGGGATCCTAGGATCCTGAGTTCAAATCCTACAAGGCTATTGAATTAATACCAGGTGGGGTTGACTCTGCCTGTCATCCTTCTGAGGTCAGCAAAATGAGTGCCAGCTTGCTGGTATCCTGTGTTGGAGTGGTGACCCGACGAGGATTGTGCCCAATAGCCTAGGAGACCGCTTAAGCAGCACCAATACTCTGCACAGAGTATGGTCCCAATGGATGGATGGTCTGTCTGTCTGTCCCCAAACTACTCCCCTCAGTTTTGGGGCTAGCCCTGCCAAACTTTCTGTGGAACCTTTTGGGGTCCCTACACATGTCCCAAAGTGGGTGGGAGTTTTCATAAAACTTCTCAAAACATTTTTTTCTGAGACTTCGGGCTCCCACCTGTGTGTAGCATGGGTAGATCGCTAGTTAAGGATAAATCTCCACATCCCCCACCCCCAATAGGATGCCATCCCACAGTGTTTGTCTGTGTTCTATACTTTACATGCTGAGCGTTAAGCGAGGAAGCAGCATGTACTATTTTAAAGTCTTTAGTATTATTCGGCCAAGCTCAGAATCAAACCTCGCAGGCTCAGAGTGGATGTTCTGACGATCATGCTACCAAGTCTTTGCTTCTTTCCATCCCTGTCAGTCATGCTCTTTGTGGTTTTAGCACTTTTGAATTCATGGCTACCTTCAGTTTTGATGGCTTCTTCCTCACAAAGTTTGAAATTGAGCATTTTGTCCTCCTGATAACGCCATCAAAGCACAAACATTGCTGTCCAGGTCTAGTGTTGCTTAATCTCATAAAAATCGACTTGACCATTTAATTTCCACACTGCTCCTTCTGGATTGTGGTCAATGGTGATGCCCCATGAAGGTCTCTCACCTCTGAATGAAAATGGTAAAAAATATTACCATTTTATAAAAGCACACATTCACCCACTGCCTGGACGAAATTGAGGTTCTGCCTGTTTGTTTGTGAAAGAATGCCAACAATGTGAGAACGACGTTAATGACTGCATGGTTTGCTGTGGTACAACGAAGTGCGGTGAAGCATGACAGAACAAAGTGCTTTTGCCAGAATTTTTTTTTTTTCCCCTTTCATTTTTGAGAAGTTGAGAATGAAGGGAGAAATGAGAAACTCATTTCCTTCAAAGCACTTTTCATTTTAACGATCATGATGCATTTCTTATACTTTGTCCAGCCAAGCTTGTTTAACTCCGGTCGCTCCGTCCCAACCACTGCACTTACAGATCTGTGCTAACCTCGATGCCTGGGAGCTCGTTGTGGTTCAACGCCATATGAAGGAACTGATGACTTACACCAATGACCCAGTGAAGCACTATGAGATTGCCGACAAGAGAGAGCGGGTGATGTCTTGTTACATACATGCACACAGGGGGGTCAGGGGCATGTGTGTGCAAACGGTCTCTGCATGTGCAGGCAGTCACATACAGTCGCACATGCAGTGTAAATGTATGTGCAGGCAGTCACATGCACAGGTGGTCACTCTCTTTTGTACCAGGTGGTTACAGATGTGCATATAAGTGGTCACACACACATACACAGATAGTGAACACACAAATATGCAGGTGATCATGTGTGCATGCATAGATGGTCATGCAATCTTACACACACACACACACACACACACACACACACACACTCACACACACCTTATGTGACTTTGTGTTTGTAAGAGTGATTATAATCTATACTGAACACTGAAAGATTAGTGCTTACAGACAGATACGAGCATGTGCACGCACATCTAAGTTAGCATCCACAAGTTACATGTAAATACTAGCTGGTGTCAATTTACGAGTGGAGGTAAATGCCAGCCGAGCAATTTCTCTCCCAATTACGTTAGAATCGCTTTCAGTCGCATGGAAACTATCTGAATCCATATGCGTGGATGGACTGATAAGAGCACTATAAGAGGCAGGAGTCATCACTGCGGAAATTCCCAATGTCTGCACTACCCCGTGTCAATACTGTTGCCGGATTATTTGCAGGACCTGTTTGCTGATCGAGTGAAAAACATCATGCGGATGATACATGACCATTGTGACGTGACATGCTCAGAAAACTTTGGGTCACAAAGCTATGAGCAGTTCATTGTGGAGCTGGAAAAGAAAGGTATTTCCCATGCTTTGGTTAATAAAGTGTGTGTGTGTGTGTGTGCGTGTGTGCGCATGAGAAGATGAAACGTACGAGGTAATTCATTAATCGCCATCCTTAGCTCCGCACAGAATTGTAAAACGTCCTTTTCTACGCCGTCAAGAAATTAATACAGGGAAATGAGCTGGAAAGTTCGATTCTGCAGCAACAAATTTTAAATTGCTTCATTGTTGTGTAACTTAATTTTCATTGCATTATATTAAAGTACATTTGCATTCATACAGAGTCACATGAGTGTCTAAATGGGTGATGAAGGTTGTGGCCTCTGAATTAATGTGCACATGACTGTTTTCTTTTGCTGAGGCCTTCTGTGAATGCGGTACAAGTTATGGTGACTTATCATTACCATAGTTAACCGTTAATGCCTGCCACTGAGCATATTCACGAAGTTTCTCTGATGAAAGCCATGGTTGTGATTAGAGGATCTATTGAAACAACTTAGACACAATTGATTTTGGCGCACCCTGGTTTTAATGACAATTTTTTTTTCTTTTTTCTTGTTAACGATGTTCATTTCAAAACCAATTGTGCAGAATGTAAATGATATTTATTATGTCAAACTACCTTGGTTGTGTGGTCACCGGTCTTTCACGCAAGAAAAGTTTATTTGCTGATGTTAGTTGCCGCAAAGCCCTTTCTTACACGTCATGATTGATGGTAGCTCAATTGCTCCCACGACCATTTCAATTGAGTTGGACGTGACGAAAACGGCTCGTATTTTCAGTCGAATCCAACAAATACTGGAGTTGGTGTTGTGTTGGTGAATTCAACAAATACTGGTATGCCTGGTGTTGGCTTAATGGTTAGAGTGGTGGGCTTGGGATCCTAGGGTACTGAGTTCAAATCCTGCTCGGCTGTTGAATTAACACCAGGTGGGGTTAACTCGGCGTGTTATCCTTCCGAGGTCGGCAAAATGAGTGCAGCATGCTGGTATACTGTGTCGGAGTGGCGACCCGTCCAGGATTGTGTCCAATAGCCAAGGAGACTGAGAAAGTAGCACCAACGCTCTGCACAGAGTATGGTCCCAATGTCCTCCTCTCCAACAAATACTGCCACCCATGTGTGGTGTCAGAAGAGGTGCTGCATCACAAAGCATGACATCATTCAAAAAGTTGGCTGTGCAATCCGCAATGTAGTCAATATAAACGATCTGTATTTTAAAAAAAGATTATTTCACAAGGGTAAGCCATTGAGCCAGTAGTATGACTTTTAAACCGTACAGATATGGAGTTTTTTTTTATTATTGTTTACCTTTTAGGACTATTACATTTGGCACCTGTAAAGCTTTAAATACAAAGCCAGTACTCGATCGGTTCAGACGCTGTTTCCATAATCACTGTAAAATACATAAATAATGACATCTACCTTGTTGAGTTAAACACGATTGTGGAATATCAAAGACTGAAACTGAACTTTGATGCACAGGCAATTAAGAAGGCAGTGGGATAAAAAAAAATAACGTCCTTTCATGATTTCATTAGCAGTACAGCAGCACAAGAATACCTATGAGTGATACCCAATTTGTGCAAATAAATAAATAAACAAAGAGCCACAAATAATGCATCAGTAGTTATCAGTAAAAAATTTTTTATCCATAATTAGTGCAAAGCCTTAACTGATGTCACAATTAATGGAATGTTTATGCGAATATGTTGAAAGAAATTACAGTTTTCAATGGCAATCCCCTCTATAATTTAAGCTTCTCCTCTTTGCTTTCCATCCAAGAGATGTGGTGAACGCGCAAAAAAATGATTAACGGTTTCATAAAAGCTTACAGAATAGAAAATCCATTTCTTATCTCTCAAGGATGCTAAATGAGCCGTTCTATTTGGTTTGTCAGAAACTCAACCATCCCCATTCATTTTCACAAGTGCCGTGACAAAATTTCGAACAGGTCAATTTGTTTACCAAGCATGATTCTGTACTAATGGCCTCGGCCTCACGCTGGAGGAAACGAAGCCGATTCGAACCGGGATTTCAATCGACATCGATCATTGCTGACATCGATACGTGTTTATGAAAAGTGCAAGTGATGACGCAAACTCGAAAATTGGTTTTGGTTTGGTGGACAATATATGTTTGGGTGATCCCAACGGTGGGGGTACCCGAGTGGACAAGAGACTCATGAGTGGTTGGAAATTAATGGAGATCCGCAAATGGAGGTGAGTCCAGAGGTGTGTGTGCAGAGAGGATGTATTCATATGCATGATCTTGACGTACAAATTGGCGGTTCCGTGAGAAATTAGTCAAACGACGAGCATCCGTAAAGACAAATGGCATTAAAATTGTGTTGTCTGTATCGCACAGGGGTGGAGCAAGCCAGGCGGCATGTACAAATGTGTGCCAGACACCTGCGCAAGTACAACGATGCTCTACTTATTAATGACACCGTACGCCAGGTGGACGCGTACAAATACCTGGAGTCGTTCCACGAAGATGAGAACACAAAAGAAACGCTGGATGACACCGATAACTTCCTGGCGAAAGTGTTTGCCGGTGCGTGCCATTTGTCATTATCATTTCTTCTCCTCTCCTTGTTGCCCTCCCCAAGTCTAATCTTCATTCCCACCTGCTCTCCTTCATCACCATGCTCTCTTGTGTATAAAACCATCTCCCTGGGTGTGTCGACCCATGCTCTTTCCTCCAATCTTTCGAGAGTGCAGTACATCACCACCTCATGGCCTCTCCCACACCCACTCGAGCTTTTCTACACTCGCTGACCCCTGACACCATTTTTCTATCTGCCACTCCCCGTCACTTAATGTGGCACATAATGGCCTACCTTTTCCCCTCTGCCTATGTATCAGTCTTTTGGCCTTCTAACTTCTGTTGTTCAGCTCCTCCATGATCCTTGACTTCTGGATAAAACTTCGACGACTGTAGAGCATCGGCAGGTTCCACTGGTCATGAACTCACACATTAACTTGTCTGTGTAATGCACTGGACCTACCTCGTTACATGTGGACACAGTCATTTTTTGCAAAGAAGCCTGCGTGGAAGGGTTAAGCGCTTCATGGATCAAAAATCTACGCATGAAGCCTGAAGGAATAAATGTGTACCACACATTGACTAGATATCAGAAGAAAGGATGACTTTGCCTTGTGATTGTAGTGTGTTGCAAAGATTTTAAAAAATTATATTTACGAGAGGTGAGGGCCTTCCCTCTTGATCAACAGGACACCAGGCTTATGCCGTGGTATCCCTGTCTGTCTGGAACTCTGGAGAAAAGAAACTGAGAACGTGTCTATAAACACAAGAAAGTCAAAAGCTCTTAATCTCTCCCTTTTTTATTCGGATAGATTATGAAACTTCACAGTCTACTTTTCAGGCTAACCCCTATAACAGGTACAATCATCGAAGTAGCTTTGCCTCACCATCTGTCTCAACCTTTCTTGGGTGGAGCATATCTCCATGCTGGCTTCTAAGACTGGCCAAGTCATTGTTATGCCCTGCAGAACCAAGTCCATTCGGAGCTACGCAGAGCTCTCACCATGGTCAACAACATATTAATCTGAAGGACTATTGAATCAGACTTCCCGCTGTGGGTTTTTTTTAATCTCCACGCTTTTTGAAAAAAATCACGGGGTGGGTGGGTGGGGGCGAGGGGATATCATAATCGGCTCCATCTGTCCGGCTGTCACTCTATCTCCTCCTAATGGTTGTGCAGAAATTCACCAAACTTGGTAGTTATGATCAACACATAGTAAGGTTCCAGAGCAGGAAATTTTGGCCACCCCCCTGGGACTGGGTCAAAAATTCAAATCCTCAGGAGGTGGGAACTTTGGGTCATAGAGGTCAAAACAGCAAAAAAAAAAAAAAAAACTCAAAAGTTGATATTGAGTCATTCCTGGTGCAACTTTGACATCTTTCAACTTTGCTTTCAGTGGGAAGCGTGGGGATTTGTGATGACGTGTCATCGACTTTGCTCTGGTTTTTCTTTTGTTTGCAATGTCGAGGCTTATGGAGGAGCTAGAACGTTAGAATGTATCAGGACGTAATACAACAAAAGAAACAGTAGAAAGAGAAGGGGGAAATACATCAGCAGCTTGGACGAGGGACAAAATAAAGGGTGACTTGAAGAAACAAGGGATGTGGGGAATAATGAGTGTTAGGGGAGGCTGAAAAGATGGATACAGCCACAAAGTCTCAGGAAGGAAAAACTGGAAACTTGCAAAGAGGTGGGCTTCCAAAGGGTTAACAGAGGTAGAAGAGATCATGATTATGATGGGGGGTTTTCAATGATCTGAGATGGTGGTGAACAGCTATCTTGATGACCTGGAGGGGAAAATGAGATTGAAGAGAATGTGGATGTTGGTTCCACAGGTGGGAAAAATGAGGAATGAATGAGTGGAGGTGAGCAGTGATCCTGCATTTTGGGAATTTCATCAGAAGGAGGTTGATGGCAGACTGTGTACACTCTACAGAAACCTGGGAAAGGGGGAGGAGGGAACAGAGCACAGAAAGGGTAGAGGGTGCAAGACCACAATGGGGGCAGTATCAGACAGAAAGACCATCGATCTGTCTGTGATGTCAAAGTATTAGAGCCATAGACTCAGCTTCATCACGGGAGATTCCAATGATCTTCAAGGCCTTGGTTTCTACTGCGTCAAGCTGAGCGAGGTGTGATGCAGAAGTACCAGCCCAAAGGGAAGAACAGGACTTCATCAAGCTGCGGATGAGCTCCTTGTAGGTAGATAAATGTTCAGCTGTGCCAAGGAAGGATTTGTAAGATGGAGGATGCCGAGTCGGCGATTGGCTTTGGAGGCCAACTTTGAAATGTGGCTTGCCCAAAAAAGATCGTGGCTGATAGTGAGGTCCAAAAGTTTGAGTGACTGAACTTCTTCAAGAAGATTGTTAAGAAAGGTAAAAAGGCAGAGAGAGAGACGAGGAGAGAGAGAGAGAGAGAGAGAGAGAGAGAGAGAGAGAAGAGAGAGAGAGAGAGAGAGAGATTGGGGAGACAATATTTGGAAGCAAACACAGAATGAAGGCATTCAGCCTTCTCACAAGTGAAGTCGGCTGTGGTATCATTTGAAAAGCGAGAAGGGATGAAGGGGGAGCATACACCAGATACAGATTTAACAAGGTGCTTCCAGGTTTTAGATGATGGAGACAAGTTTGAAAGTTTAATGTTGAGGTTGGTCAGATGTTGTTTTCTGGCTCTCCTAAGAGGGGACACATACTTGTTGTGGGCTTTCTTAGCTGTTGCTGCCGTTTGCATTTTGCTCCACTGGGGGCAATCAAGTCCAAAGCTCTTCATGTTGTTGGTAACTCTGGGCAAGAGGCCGAGTCCCAGGGGTTGCTTTTCGCTCAGTGCAGGCAAGTTAGTGGATTCCCGGATTTTTTTTTAATTGTTCCACTGTTGACCTTACGTCACCCATCCTTTACCTATCAACTAATTGCCCCACTTTTTCCCTTTACCTATCCACTGCCCCACCCCCCAACCCCCAATTCACATGTGCTTTTCCAAAAACCCACACCTGGTTTCCTTTCCCAATCTTAATGATTGCTCACCTTCATTTCTTCACCCCTGTCTTCTCTCTTTTGTTGAACCAACTCCCTGTGTGCTTGATGCCTTGTGCTTTTCTCTCGTCTTTCAAGGATGCCTTCAATTATCATACCATGCTTTCTCCCATACCCACCGCTGATCTCTTCGACTCATCACTGACTACCACCCCATTTTTCCTTATTATTATTTATTTATTTCCCCCTCTTCCATTCCTGCCACTTCATTACTCATTTGCATTGTGTCCAAGTATTTTTTTCCTCTCTCTTTTCTTCTTTTACCCCTGTGACAGTCTGTAAAGCTGTTGCTCTCTGTCATTTTCCTTTTCTATTGGCACAGACTTCTATGTATATAAATTTTAAAAGTTTTGCAGCCACTTCTCACTCCAGACACTCCTGTCACTTTTACTGACAAACCATCAGGAAATGCCTCTCACATGCCATCTAGAGGTGAAGAATTGCAGTTTTATAAGTCACAATATAGAATCAAATAAAAGTGTGCCGGCATTACGAGGTGACTTATTGCCGTGAACTGCAGAACACAAGGAAGAACTGGATGCAATTTCACCTGAGGAGAAGTGTGAGAACCCCAAACTGGACCGACTGCAGCGCACCATCCTGACAGCATTTTTGAGCAATCAACAGTCACGTGGTATCGTGTTCACACGCACACGTCAAAGTGCCATGGCCCTGCATGAGTGGATGTCCCAAAATGAACTACTAAGGGACGTTGGGGTGCGATCCCAATATCTGACTGGTGCTGGGAACCAGGTCGGCCACATGACTGCGGTAAGTTGAAGATACCTTTACAAGTATGAATCATTATATTACTATAAATTACATAACACATGATACATCGAGGTTGAGTGTAACCCAAATACCTGGCTTTGTGAGCTTCACAAAGACAGCGAGATTGGATGAGGAATGACAAGAAAACATGAATAGGGAACATACATGTATTACCTATGTAGATACAGCGGAGTTCTAACCCCTCCCGCCCAACATCCCTACCACCACATCCCATCCTGTGAGCTCCATACATGGCCATTCACCTCCCCCTACAGTCCAGTCTACTCCAAACCTCTTTCCCTTGCTCCCACACTCCAGTACCCTCCTTTCTCTCTCCTATGATCCTTGATCCTCCCTTCTCTCCCTTTTTTCAATTTGTTTTGTCCAAGGTAACTGTATTTGGCTGGAGGAAAGTTGTGTGTGTGTGTGTGTGTGTGTGTGTGTGTGTGTTGTGTGTGGTGTGTGTGTGTGTGTGTGTGTGTGTGTGTGTGTGTGTGTGTGTGAACTTTTCCATGAGCTGACAAAACTGCAGAAATCAAAAAGCACAAACACCACCAAGGAACCATTCCGAGCTCTTTTTGTGATCCAAAGCTTTCTGTCATTGCTGAGTCAGAAGTAACAATAAGTCTCAGGATGGCAGAACGAACCCCAATTTGATGATCGTTGATGATGTTTCAGAGATGACATCCGATACTCCATTCATGGACACTGACACATGACTCAATATTCAGTGAATACTTATTGGATGATCATTGAGAGGATCAGAACATTAAGAGGATCAGATCAAGGACGATGTGCTGATAGTCGGGATAAGATCGGATGTACCTGTTACATTTGTTACTTTGCTCATGGAAATAAAACGGGAAAGAGAAAATGACAACAGTAGGTTTACAAGTCAGTGGGTTCGGGCTGGTCTTTTAAGACTGTGTTTCTTCAAGAACAAAGACCTGTTTCTGTGGAGCTTTTCAATTTGGAGGCATCTTTAGATCTCACAAAGAGAGTGAACATACTGTGATTAAAAAATCTCAACATGTGTAATACCTGTGGCTAGTTGTAAGGAATTTGAAATTATGTATCGATAAAAAATTAATAAACATCATCACGTGCATTCTGTTCTCTTCAAACACTTCAGTGACATAATATATCCTTGTCTTTTTAGCCAGAACAGAGTCAGGTGCTTCTCAACTTTCGAGATGGAAGCTTGAACCTCCTCTTTTCCACTACGGTTGGCGAAGAGGGATTGGATATCAAAGAATGCAACTTTGTGGTTCGCTATCAGCACGCCACCAACGAGACAGCAATGGTTCAGGTGAGCTTTCAATGTGAACGTGTCATCACTCGTGAACGGGTACATATTAACGAAACAAATAGGTTTCGTGATATATGTTAGCACTTCATGGGAGGGGCTAATTGAGGGTAGAAAGAATTGTGGGTAAGGATAGGGGATGACACGAGATGGTGGGCACCCCCTGCTAGAAACTCTAGAGGGAAGAGTGGAATTGAAAAGCCTCACGAAGGTTGTCCCACAGGCAGGAGGTGAGCAGTAAGCCTGGATTTTTGGAGTTTAACAAGGATGGAATTACTGGAAGAACATGTGCGTGCACTCAAGGTGCTGGGGAGGGACGGAGCATTGTGAGAGAGCAGAGGGAACCAGACCGCAAGGAGAGGTGGTGAAAAACGAAGAGGGCACTGACCTGCCTGTGACGAGAGAGGAACGAGCCTCGTGTTTCCGTCGCAAACTTTCTCGTTTGTAGACCAACTGTACCACAGGGCAAACACAAGTAATCTTGGTCGAATCAGGTCTTGCACAAGTGAATCAAAGCCTGAAAAGAAAAACTCATTACGAGGTGGCCCTTAAGCAAATCTCGTGAATGTGAAATCTGTTTAACTACCTAAAACTTATTCGCGCAGAATTAATGAGGCCTGTTGGCGGCAGTGTCTGGCTGGCTTAATTTTGGAGATGGAAATTAAAAAGCATCTCGTTAATGAGTTCCAGAACAAACATGTAATACGTACGTACACTTTACGTATATAAAGTGATGTGAAATAAAATTGTGAGCAATTTCGTTTGACTGTTCATCAAGTGAATTAACCCTTGAAATGCAGATCGAGTCAATCGTGGAGATGCATCAAACACACACGGATGATAAAAGAACCAGAGATTTGGTGTCAAAGCCACCCAATGCTCGCCTGTTTATACATTTATCGTTTTTTAAAAGACTGTTAATGTAATATTTTTTATAAAACATTGCAGTGAAGTCTGATCCAAATAATTTTAAAGCAATATATGTATTTGTATATTGTAATCAGTAAAAAATAGTGTGGTAGATAAAAACATTAGAAAGAAAAAACTTTAACGTTGATGTGCTACAAAAAAGTTAAGTTCAAAACAGGTGAAAAATTTAAAACATTTGAAATTATTTTTTAATTTCAACTTCACTTACATCAATAGTATACCCCAAAGGAACCTCCATGCCAAATATCAGCATCCTAGTACACATATTAAATGAATGGCAAGCTTCTAAATAACTTTTAGAACTTTAACAAAAACTTTAACATTTTCACGCTGACGCTGACGCTGACGCTCA
>CM068955.1:76278321-76290727 GCA_035128595.1 Eptatretus atami | reverse complement strand
ATCGCTATAGCTCTCTGTTCTTCGAACAGGCGAGCTAAAAACAAGATTATTCAGTAATTTGGAGATTAGCAATGCACATCCACTCTTATTGTACACTGTAGGTTCTCATTCGTCACCGTTGTTATGCAGCACGTGACTGGGGGCTTTGCATCAGTGGGCGGAATCATTTGCTGTGCCGTTGATGCAGTGACCCCCTGTATGTTAGAGCAGGAATTTGTAATGGGTTCAGGGTGTTGGGATAGCTCACAAACTCTTCGTGAAGGACACCGTGGGATCTTTAACGTCCACCAACTAATGCCGGCAGATGGGACCGCCAGTTCTAACGTCCATACGATGGACGGCACACACATTGAAGGATTGCCCTGCATGTGAAACACCAGGATGGCAGTTTGTAGCTCGGTCGTATTCAAACCCGGGCTAGGCGGCTCACAGATGAGTCTGTGTATCTCTGGCCTACCCTGCCGGCTGAGATTCTCATGAAAATGAAGGCTTTGATATTAACTTTGCTAAGATAATCGTTCGTGTATTTATTGTTTTTTTTTTTTTGCAATAATCTTATCAGATTTGTCTCAGACCATTTGTTTTTATTACGGTGATCTAAGGCTCGTGGAGGAGTTTCTACGTAAATCATGGACAAAGACGTTTGTAGATATTGGGGAAACACATATGGTGTATGGGATGTGAATTGAGATTTCTTTACGTGATCATGAGGTGGAGGTTCAGATGGGAATGGCTGACAGAACTATTCATTTTAATAATAATAGTTCACGATACCTGCAACGACTCCGCTGAGATCAATTTTGGGTAAAGCAACTCACAGTTAACCAGGATGCACTCCTTTACCAATCCTCTGCCTCTCCCTATAATCTCTTTTTGTGCAGTCAAAAAAGACTTCTCTCTCTCTCTCTCTCTCTGGACACAAGCAAGGTGGATAGACTAGATGGCATCCCTCCTCGTATCTCGAAGGAATGTGCTTGGGAACTTCCACCTGTGCTTGCTCGTTTATTTCACTTCTGGTCGAAAACAAAAACTTTTCCTCTTTCCTGGAAACGTGCATTTGTATCGTGATCTTCCAAAGAAGGGTGATCGTTCAAACCCTTCCAACTACCATCCTTTTGCTCTGACTTATACTATTTCCAAAGTATTTGAACATCTTCTCAATTCGCATTTCCTCAAGCATCTTGACTCTCACAGCGTTCTCTCTGACCACCAGTAAAGCTTTCCCAAGGCAAGATCAACAGGTGATCAATCCATTGGGACCATACTCTGTGCAGAGCATTGGTGCTGCCTAAGCAGTCTCCTTGGCTATAATGGGCACAATCCTGGATGGGTCGCCACTCCGACACAGTATACCAGCAAGCTGGCACTCATTTTGCCGACCTCAGAAGGATGACAGGCAGAGTTAACACCACCTGGTATTAATTCAACAGCCGAGTGGGATTTGAACTCAGGATCCTAGGATCCAAAGTCCACCACCCTAACCATTAAGCCAACACCAGGCATTACAGGTGATATCCTTTCCGATATTACGAATGTCTGGTCTTCTTGTCTGCAAGACTTTGGGCAATTCTTTGTTTTAGCCCATGATATCTCAAAAGGTTTTGACACAGTTTGGCATCAGGGTCTAATCTCCAAGCTCCTCTATTTCGGCTTTCCTCTTTCACTCCATTTTCTCCGAGCGAGCTTTCTCTCTGGCCGTTCTATCTCATTGTTGATGGTTCAACATCTCCCTTCTTCTCTACCAACAATGGTGTCCCTCAGGGTTCTGCCCCGTCTCCGACACTCTTCCTTCTTTTTATCAATGATCTTCTTTCGACTGCAAATAACCAAATGCATTCATATGCTGACGACTCAACATTACATTCCTCGACATTTTTCACATCTGCTCCATCTTCTCTTTCTCGATATACATCTCGTTTCATCACGACTGCCTCTATAAATTTGGATTTGGACAGGATTTCTCAGCAGGGCAAATGCAATCAAGTTAAGTTTAATGCTTCTAAAACTCAAATTCTTCCCATTTCTCTGTCCAAAACCCTTCTCAACTTCCCCCATCTCCTTTGAAGGCTCCACTATTTACCTTGGTACTTGGTGTTACTAGAACATCAAATCTATCTTGGAAACTTCACATTGTGCAAATAGCTAAGTCTGCCTCCAAAAAACTGGGAGTCCTGTTCAGATGTCAAAGATTCTTCTCGTCTGAGCAGTTGCTCCGATTATATAAAGGATTGATTCGTCCTTGTGTAGAGTACTGCTCTCAGATCTGGGGAGGTTTTAGATCTCCCAGACTTGAAAGATTTGAGTCGAAAGCATTCCGACTTATCAACTCTCCCAATGTGACCTCAAAACTCAACTCGCTTGAATTACGCCATAAAGTTGGCTCTCTTTCACTTTTCTATCGACATTACTTCGGTTTCTGCTCCCGAGAACTGGCTGCTTGTATAACGACACCATGAGCGAGACCAAAAAATATTCTGCAAGCCACGATGTCACATGATTATTGTGTGGCCATTGGCACCTCAAGGGTGGGCCGTTATGATGTTTGTTTCTTTCCCTTCACTGCTAAGCTCTGGACTTCTTTACTATCTCATGTCTTTCCTAACAGTTACAACCTGCCCCCCTTTTCAAAAGGCAGGTTTTCCAGTTCCTCAAAAACTCTGATTAATTATTTTTCCTTCTCATCACTTCCCTATTTCTTCAGTTATTTTTTGTTTGTTTCATTTAAGGCCTGGCCTCGATGAGGATGATACAGGATCCGTGACTGGAGCCTTAAACATAATTTAAAAAAAGAGAAGTTGATGATGCTTATGTGATCAGAATGACTGAAACTGTTAATACTTTGTTGTTAATTGGCAACTGAAATTGCTCTACGCACTCCGGTGCCCCACACACAGGCACGAGGTCGCGCTCGTGCTTCAGATTCCACCTACAGCATCGTGGCCGACAGCTGCTCAATCGAGGAACGTCTTGAGCACACCAACGAGATGCGCGTACACCTGATGAGGAAGGCCATCGACACCGTACGAGCGTACGACAAGGAGATCTACCTCCAAAAGGTGACGCACAACTACTGGCTTAAAATTTGAGTTTGGGAGTAGTTGCAAAGTTAATGCTACGTTAACTTAACATCGACAATGTGTATAACTTTCACATCCCGTTTTATTTCATATGCCGGCAGGTTTGTTTTAGCCATGGTACTGTGCAAAAGGCCCACTCCGACCAATAACATAATGGTATATTTAGTGTCCTTGAGCGAAATGACTGCTATATGAATGATGTCGTGTGCCCAGCTATATTTATCTGAAAATTATACAATGAGAAACCCGATAGGTATTCCCTAAAGATGGTCTGTACGTACAATGTAATGAGCATAATCTGGGTGGTACAAATGGCCTTTCTCGAGACTTGGTTCAGCTGTAGAATAAAGATTAGCCAAAAGTCTCACTCGTGTTAGCATCCTTTGATCACCGTTTCCTTGTACATCCCATTAGAGCAGAGCCTTATGAATACGAGTCTGCCATAGTCTCGGTAAGTAGCATTGTCACTGTTGCTGGCAAGCTTTTGGAGGTTATAGTGGGTGACAATTGTGAAAGGAATGGAAGTAAGTAAGGCTGCAGTGTAGATTTTTGGATATAATAGTTAACATGCTCAACTAAACCTTCATGAACATCAAAACCCTGCAGTCGATGCAATGTTGAAATTTTGTGGCAACAAATAGAAGACTTGTGTATCCGCTACATCAGTAACAAGAAAGTTTCTTCTCATGCAGTATACAATTTCTTAAGTCATGCTCTACAAAGATAAATTGTAGTCAACATGCATATACTGTACCTACGTTAATAAATCCAATCCATTGGGACCATACTCTGTACAGAGCGTCGGTGCTTGCCTAAGCAGTCTCCTGGGCTACTGGGCACAATCCTGGACGGGTCGCCACTCCGACGCAGGATACTCGAATGGCTCAATCATCCCAGCAAGCTGGTACTCATTTTGCCGACCTCAGAAGGATGACAGGCTGAGTCAACCCCACCTGGTATTAATTCAATAGCCAAGCAGGATTTGAACTCAAGACCCTAGGATCCCAAGCCCACCACCCTAACTATTAAGCCAACACCAAGAATACGTTTATAAAGGAAATGTAACATGTAGGAGAATGAAACAATGACTTTGGCTGTGCTTCATTCAGTATTCACTCATTCTTCATTGTGTACCAAGTAATGTCTTCAATATTGTCTGATCAAAGGCAGGGGTAGTGTGGGGTGCCACCCACTCAATGTCGCTGCATTCAGGTCTGTCATCACGACAAGTAATGGCAACTGAGGAACAGAGCTTCTTCTTCTTCTTCTCTTGGCTTTCCCCATTTTTACATGGGGGTCGCCACAATGATGGTTGTTCAGCCTCCTCAATCTCCTTCTGTCAATCGGCCATTGTTCTTCCAATCCCACAACTTCTAAATCTCTCCACCGCATCGTTCCATCTCGTTTTCAGCCTTCCTCTTCTTCTTCCTGGCAATCCCATCTCCATCACTTGCCTAACGCACATCTCTCTCTCTCTCCTCTCTCTCTCTTCTCTCTCTCTCTCTCTCTCTCTCTCTCTCTCTCCACATCAGATGACCAAAACAATCCAATCTCTTCTCCGCTACTTTCTTCAATGCTTCCACAATCTTAACTAAACCCCGATGTACTGGTTCCTGATCTTGTCCTTTCTTTGTCACTCAGAGCCATCCATCTCAGCATCTGCATGTCATTTTCATCCACTTTTATATACTCTTTCTTTGATGTTGAACTCGGGAACAGAGCAGTTACTCCAAATAATATTATTATTAACTAGACGACCCGTGAACCCGTTGGGTTCCCGTTGTGACAGTGGTTGATAAAAAAAAAATTCAAAAAAATAAAAAGATAGCTCCAGCGAACGATACCCCTGAGGTTGTTTGCAATGATCACATAATCCCGAAGAGTACTTGACTGAATCGGGAATTTTTTTTTTAATAATTTTTTTCGTTGCCCGATTTGAACGAAACTTGATATTGCGCATCAATGTGAAAAAAAAAAACGGAGAAAAGAAAGTCAAAGAAATTATTGTGCGTAATCTTCTAAACACAATTTATATATTAATGAACACGGAAGTATTAGAACAAAATGGCGATGTTTATTTTATGCTTAAAAATAAATCGTTCTTTGTCTGCACTAAATGTTTGAGATATTAAAATAAATAATTTCAAGAAAAACAAAAAAGATAGCTCCAGCGAACTATACCGCTGAGGTTGTTTGCATTGATCAAATTTCCCGAAGAGTACTGGACTGAATCGGAAAATGATTTTTTAAATAATTTTTTCGTTGCCCGATTTGAACGAAACTTGATACTGCACACGCAGGACAATGGCGAGTAAGGTAGCCCTAAAATTTTTGCGCTATCGTGTACCGTTTTGGCTGTATTTCAGGAACATACATACATACATACATACATACATATATACAAGATGAGAGTTTTAGTAAATAATAGATAACGTGGTTTCTCGTAACACCTTAATTGAGAAAATGGAAGATAAAATAGCATTAGACGTTAATCATGTGTTCAAAGTTGTTGAAATCATAAATTTGATGGTCTGAGTTCCAAATTGGCTTCAGTTAACTGGAGTTTATTACTTACGAAATCTAAAGATTTCATAAGTATATTGATGACTTCCGTCCTCTGTTTGTGTATTGTTTGTTTTTGTGTGTGTGTGTGTGTGTGTGTGTTTGTTTGTTTGTAGGCACGATAACTCGAGAACGGAAGAAGCTACCAATGTCAAATTACACCACTCGATTCAGGAGGGATGGCTAGCGCTGATTAGATTTTGGTCAAAATCGGTCAAAGGTCAAGGTCACAGTGAGGTCAAACATAATTCCGTAAATTCATGTGGAGAAATGGAGTATTTTTGCTTCGCTCGACGTTACGAGTTCGTTTTAACTTCGATTTTAATTTTGTCTTCTGGTTTTTGCGATCGCTTAGGACGCTTAACACTCGGTTGTCAAAATTCTGGTAAAAATCGGATGTTTTGGAGACGTTTTAAGATTGTATAAAAAATATTTCACTCGCCGCGTCACGGCTCGTCACGTGGTGCAGCGCGCTCGAGCAGACGCGTCGTTGAGTCACGTAAAGGTTTTCCGTGTGCGCGCTGACGGTGTTTTCGATAAAGATGGTGTTTAAAAGTCATTTTTTATCCCAATAAAGGTTATCGTCGCATGCCTGACTCGCTAAGCCGTCGGATTATGTAAAGATTGTTGGTGGATGGCCGAATATTACGGTTTTGTGACTTTGATAAAATATATTAAATAATTGCGTGGAGAAATGGAGATTTTTGCTTCGGTCGACGTTACGATTTTTGATGGTTTGGTACAGAATCATCGTAGAAACTTCTGGTTTGCGTCCTACTTCTCTAGAGACAGCTTTTATTAGACAAGGTCAGAGGTCAAGTTGACGATTTCATAAGTACCAGTCTATGACTGCTTGTTTGTTTGTTTGTTGCAGGATATCTCAAAAAGTTGTGGACGGATTCGGATGAAATTTTTGTGGACAGGTTGGGTGTGTGAAGAACAGGAACTCATTCGATTTTGATGAAGATCCAGATCCAGATCTGACTACTCGAATTTTAAAACTGATTCTTCACCTTTGAGAGATAGGGCTAACCGATATATCGCAGGATATCTCAAAAAGTTGTGGACAGATTCGGATGAAACTTGGTGGACACGTTGGGTGTGTGACAAGACCGAATCATTTCGATTTTGATGAAGATCCAGATCTGGATCTGGATACGAGAGTTATTAAATTTTTTAAGTGATTCTTCACCATTGAGAGAGATCGGGCCAAAAACGATATGGTACTGTATATCATGATATTTCAAAAATGTATTGGGCCCGATATGTTCTCATGGATCAGGCATTACGTGGCGGAGGTGTGTGCTCTACAGAGTGCCCTTCTAGTTTTTGATATGTTACTTGCGGTTTTCTTTAGGTTGTGTGGATTACAAATGGTGAGCATATTATTTATTTTCTATGCTTTGGGGCCTTTAAAAACATGCCCTTTTTTTTGGGGCGCCCCGGGTTATAAAAGGGCAAAAATAAGTTCTGACCAAAGATCAATGATTAACGCAGTTGAAGGAATTGCTTCAGCCAAAGATACAACAGGCCTATAGGCCTAATCACCAGATCGAGGATCATTAGAGTGATGGAGCTTACCTTTCAGGATCCAATGGAAATCGAAAAGGGCTCAAGTCTGGATTATCTCTTTTTGCTTTAAGAACAATTAGGAGCTGAATGCCAGAAGTCGTCCCTCGCTGACTGTTAAATTTTGTGGGATATAATGACTCCATGTTTTTGCTCTGGGTAAAGTCTGCTGTCATTGCATCTCTCGTTTTGGTGAGTTATATGAACCCTTGCTGAAAATGCAGTCGACTTGGTGCAAGCACAGTGTAAGACAGAGGACTATTTTGGAAATCTACAGTGAGACTTATGATCAAACTCTGTCCTGGGGTTTTGACCCATCGACATGAGTACGCACACAGCAAAATGGGGGAATTTGTGAACCCTTCATTAAAACTCCTTTTTTGCTTATGTATGCCTCAGACGTCTCCCTTCTCTCCCGCTTCACAAATTCTTATTTCCTCCCAACCTGCTTATATTGTCTAACATCACCCCACTCCCCACCCTCTTTGACGATATGTACCCTCCCCTGCCAGCATATTTATTATGTATATGCTTCATTTCATCTGTTCTTCACATCGATCTGTAGCCAAAGCAGTCCTTCACTACAATGTACATATAGGGAGTGAAGTGAGATTTTCTTCTCCAAACCTGTTTCGAGGTTGCAGTGATTTTACCATTTTACTTTTCAGCAAATCTTCTTGGGGGATTCAATTACATGACTCTAAAAAAAACATCTCTGCGGCTTCCTCCACCCAAGAAGGCAATCGCACACCCATCCCGTTGGTTATCACACTTGTGTATACCCCCTCCCGCAACTCCTTCCCTCAGCCTTACAACCATCAATTACAACCGCATCTAGTTACTCAACACAAGCATGTTCAACAAGCAGATGCATTAGATTAAAACCACAAGGGTGAAATGCGAAACCGCTCCCTCTGTCGTCGCACTCAACAAACGGTCACGGATACCCTGGATGCCGACTGCACTGCCAAATGGGGCCCATACCTTGTTTTCCATCCTGAAATGTGAAGCAAAAACTTATCAAATATTTAATGGAGCCAACAAGGAAGTGTCTCACCACTGAGATTATCAAATAACTGGTCAGGGGCGAATTATATGGAATTATCTTATTGTCTGTAAAAGTCACACCAACCAAACAAGGCAGATGTTTTGTATCATTTACCAAAATATATTTATGCAATTTTGCTTGTTATGAAAAAACTCATAGTTATTTAATAATAGCCGTGTGTGTGTGTGTGTGTGTGTGACCATAATCTGGCTACTGGACCGGTATCCCAGAGGTCGTCAAATCAAATCCAGTTTGGATTCTTAGTTCGAATCGAGCTGGAGGCAGCAGTATTATTATGCCTTTGGATTCCAAGCTACAAGAAACTCAACTGCTCTCTAAAATCGTCACAATACTCTCAGATTGTTAATAAAAAAAACCCAGCAGACTCAATAATGGAGTGGCAGTATGCATACTCACCTCTGAGCTGTCTAACCTGGGTTCGAATCTCGACCGAGCTATAAACGGTCACCCTGGAGTTTTGCATTCAGGGCAAGGCATCAATTGGGGTGCTATCCATCAGGACATTAAGACAGAGGATCCATCTGACAGTGCTGCCTGTTGGTGTACTTTGAGGATCCTATGGTACCTTTCGGGAACAGTGGGTGAGTTATTTCCAGCATCCTGAACAAATTACAAATTCCTACCACTTTCAGCCAAGTTACCTGCAATGGAATAGATTCCCATCCAGGATTGGCTCCAGCCTTAAAATGTTTCTCAACTTGTTATGAACACCCCAGAGCTCCAACAAGAGTATGGGCCTCTGTTATTGTTAGCTTATCTGGAATTAGAATTCCAGATAAAGTATTCTCATTGTGCACCATCCGTCCATTTGTCTGTCTCCTATTTTGACTTCTCCGGCCAAACCGCTGGGCCGATCCAGCTGAAATTTGGCAACAAAGTTCCGCAACTGACTGGTGAACAGGGATTGCAAAGCTCTTTCCGGTCACATGACTTGATGTCGGTCAAAATGGCCATCTTAGTAAATTTCTTCAAAAATCTTCTCCAGACCCACCAATCAAAACGCCACCAAATTTGAGTGATAACATTAGGCCAGGGTAGGGATGTTAAATTGCGGAGGTCATGCTGATCACATGACCGGAAGTCTGATCAGTATGAACATTTTTGAGGGTCACCTAGGGATAAATTTGTCCACAAAAAAAAAATTGATGACATCATCAGTCATGTGATTCGGCAGCCACGTTTAAAAAAAAAAAATAAAAAACCTTCAAAAATCTTCTCTGAAATTGCTGAACAGATTGAGGCGAAACTTCACAAGTATGACCGCCTATCCATGAGGAACAAAACTTTCACACATATGACATCGAAGGTCACATGGTTTGGCAGCCATATTGGATCTATCCTAAAATCTATTTTTAAAAATCTCCTTCTCCAGAACGGCTGGACAGATCAAGGGGAAACTTCACAAATATTCCCCAAGTATTTGGGATACCAGGGTATTCGCGAATAATTGATGTCACGTGGTCTGGCAGCCATATTGAATTAAGCAGAAATCTTTAATAAACTCTTTCTCTTGAACCGCTTCATCGATCGACGTGAAACTTCACAATTATGATCCAGTCGTGATAGGGAATATATGTTTTAAATTTCAACCTGATCGGACGCATGGTCTGGCAGTCAGAATTATTAAATTTTTTGATTTGGGTTCTTTTAGATGTTTTATTTTTGAATCAGGTTCACTTGGCTGTGCTTGGATGGGTTTGAGCGTAGAGGAGTAGCAGCTGAAACCAGAATCCTATCCAGGTTCCTCCTGATGACTTAATCTTTGCTTTTTGCTTGTTCGGATTCCTTCTCTCGTGCCTGGTGTTGGCTTTGTGGTTAAAGTGGCTGGCTTTGGACCTTAGGGTGCTGATTTTAAGCCCCTGTCAACTGTTGAATTAATACCAGGTGGGGTTGACTCAGCCTGTCATCCTTATGAGGTCAGTGAAATGAGTACCAGCTTGCTGGGATGATCGAGCCATTCGAGTATCGTACGTCGGAGTGGTGACCCCTCCAAAATTGTGCCCAATAGCCCTGGAGACTGCTTCGGCAGCACCAACGCATGGTCCCAATGGATGGATGGAATACACCAGTACACAAACACCACACAAAGTACACAACACAAAACGACACAAACACCACATTAAACAAGCCCTGGTGAGGGTCTGCAATCTCTGATTGCTCCTTTTCTTCTTATTATTGTAAATGCTGCTTTTCATGATGCAGATTCGAAAACTCCAGGAGGATTCCATTGCAGAATGGAAGCAAAAGAGAAAAAAGGAAGATGAGCGGACAAATGAGTATCCCGCAACCCAGGTGAAGCTGCTCTGTAGAAATTGCCACATTGCCATGTGTGGGGGCAATGATCTCCGCATAGTGGATGGCATGCATCGGATCTGCGTGAGAAAGGACTTCAGGTAATCCACACACGTGGGAAGTTGTTCTGTGCTTGCATGTTCTACCATCATTTCTTTGGGAATATGCCATTAAAAGAGAAACTTGGGCACAGGATTAAGATGGTTTCGATGCTGTTGTCAGATGCACCAAACTTTATGAATGTATCTGTAAGCAGAGATCACACCGGCCATGCTAAGGCTAAAGTGTGCTTGCCATGCTGACATGCTTCCTTCCCAGAGCCTCAAGGGAAGTGTGTGTGACGTTGGTTGTTATCTCCATATGCGTGTTCCAGAAGGTGGTACTGAGCTCTCCCAGGTGTCAAAATACCACCTTCATGTGTGCGTGTATATATATATATATGAGTGTGTGTGCATATATGTGTGCATGTGTGTCTGTGTGTATATGTGTTGGATTGACTGACTTTTTTGACACAGCTAAGGTGAACCCATGGCCGATGTTGTGGTCCCACTTTTTGGAGAGGTTTTGGGCTGAAAGGGTCAGAACAGATGGGAACCCTAATAGGAACAGAGCCAAGCTGATGATCTGGGCAGTCTTAAAATATATAAATTACTTACAAGTTAATAAGGTTCTTACTATAGGGAAACAACTATTTTGAGGTTTGTGATCACGATAAAATTAACTCTCGGGTGTTGTATAATTATTACCATTTACAACATCCTTTATATTGTTACGGTTCGAGGAACCGTATGCATACAAACATACAGGTGCCCCGAAGTTAGTTATGCCGTTAAGTATATGTGTAGATAGAACCCCTCCTTGTGTTTAGTGGGAAATCAAAGGGGTGCGTTGCGATGTTTTTTTAGTTATTTAATAATATAGTTACGGTTGAGGTCACCGGATCCCAACTCGTACATGATTAACTAGATTAATAAATCTTTATATCCCCTCCATTATGAACCACAGTACCTTCCTCTGGCATGGGCTGAACAAACGCTTGTTCGCCTACTCGCCCAATGGCGACTCGCTGTCCAAGGAAAAATCCTCTTGCAGTTGTTCCTTTTTGGCGAGTCCGCACGTGTGGAGTGGGTGGGCTTCCCGGTATGGCCGAAATCCCGCCCAGAAAGGGTGGACCAATGGAAGCCCCGTCCAATCAAGGCGGACAGTGACGTCAGCTTCACCAAGGCCCCTCCCCGCTGAGGGAGATCTATAAATTACGAAGTGTGCTGAGACAGTTGGTCGGTTGAGGAGCGTTGGGAGGCTGAGAGAGTCGGAGGGTTCGTTGGTAGAGGCTGAGAGAGTCAGAGGGTTCGTTGGTAGAGGCTGAGAGGGTCGGTTGAGGAGCGTTGGGAGGCTGAGAGGGTCGGAGGTTTCGTAGTCTGGTGGGCTGAGAGGGAGAGCGAGTGAGCTGGAAAGTGAGTCGTCTGGTGAGCTGGAAAGTGAGTCGTCTTGGGAGTAAGCAGGAAACCCTGATCCCCGCCTCGGACTCCACTCTACTCGACTCGGGCTCCTTCGCCGACACGGTCTCCACGCGGGCGGCCGTGGACCGAGCCGCACGACCATTGCCAGGTGCCGCACCACGGAGCATTCCTTTCCCCGGAACTCAGGTACCGAGAACTGCGACCTCAACTCCCCCCCCCGCCTGGCTGAAAAGGTCCTTTGCATACAACTGGGTTTATCTTGTCCGAGTGTGTGTCTGAGTGTGTGGCGCCGTCTTTAAGTAGAAACTATAAGTTATTCGAACCTTGTAAATCTTGCCTGTATTATTCTCACGACAAGTCTGCTCTGTGTCTGCTTT
>CM068955.1:76229178-76267169 GCA_035128595.1 Eptatretus atami | reverse complement strand
TCAAAAAATATCTGCCATATTTATGTACGTGGTAAACAGATGGCCTTTTGAACTATGTAACATCACCAATTGAGAGATGCCCCATAAAAAATACTGGACTTTCCTCCTGAAAGTATGTACTTATTCCATCTGGAAGAACCTTTGGCTATCCTCTATGTCAGTGGGTCTCAACCTATTTACCACAGTGGGTGACACTTGCAGCTGTTGATGTGTTGTGTGGGCAGCACCCACACAACGTACCTCCGGTGCATCCATTTTAAAAATGTTTTGTATCTGTTATCTGACAGTAATGCTGAGTGTCTCGGCCTAGCTTTTACTTTTGCATCTGGTGTTGGCTTAACGGTTAAGGTAGCTGGCTTAAGATCTTAGAGTCTTGAGTTTGAGGCCCTGTTAGCCTGTTGAAATAACACCAGATGGGTTGACTCAGCCTGTCATCCTTCTGAGGTTGGTAAAATGAGTACCAGCCTACTGATAATAGGCACTGCATCAGTGGCTCAGCTGTGTTTCCAGAAAATGATGCAACCAGCAGTGACAGGCTGCACATAAAACAACAACTTTTGCATTGCAGGCAGGTTGGTGGCCTTACTATATTCTACTGCCTCGTTTTTGATGTTGCACCCTCTGCCCTCTCTTGGCTCTGTCCCTCCCAGGTTTCTGCAGGACACACACGGTCTGCCAGTAATCCTGTTTTTGTTAAACTCACAAAATCCAGGCTCACTGCTCACCTCCACTCATTTGTTCCTCTTTACTCTCACCTGTGGAACCACCTTCCCCAGTCTGTTCAGTCACATTCTTCCCTCCAGAGCTTTAAGACAGCTGTTCACCATGACACATGTGGAAAAGAACATGTCCACCAATGAACAGGAAAGGAGCTAGACCAGAGAGATGTGGTATTCGAACGTCAAGCCTGGACCCCACCATCCATCCTCATGATCTCTTCTACCCCAAATGACCGCATTCCCAAGCAATCCCTTTTCCAGGTGTGCGGTAAGCCTGTGGATTTTGGGGGCGTTTAATGAGGAGGGAAGAATTACTGGAAGAAAATGTGCGTCTTGGAGAATCTGGAGAGGGTCAGAGGGTCGAGAGAGCAGAGGGAGCGTGACCGGAGATTCCACCATCCCGTCAGTGAAGACATTGTGCTTCAGTCCCATTGTAAGATTCCGATAATTTTTAGAGCTTCAGATTCTACAGCAACCAGGAGAGGCAGATGTAATGCTGGGGTGCTGTCGCAAGGGAGAGAGCAGTACTCCATTGAGCTATGGACAAAGGCCTTGTAGGCTGTGAGAATTTCTGATTTTCCAAAGGAATGACTTGGACCGAGACAGGATGCCCAGTCTGCGGTGGGCTTTGGAGACCAGCTTGGCTCGATGGTCAACCCAAAGGAGGTCAAGGCCCATGGTGAGGCCTAGAAGTGTAAGAGTCTGAACAGTTCCTTGTGCACACACCTCAAAGGATCACAACTCGTACAAATGAAGTTGGCGAATGCAACAAAGACAAAAGGACGACCAATCATTGACAAGCACTTGGTTGGGCTGATCTTTTGGGGGCTTCGACCGAAAGGCTGAACGGAAATCCTAATCTTGCTTGAAAATAATAGCACAGAGGGATCTTCTCTGTGTTTGCACAATCAAGTGCGCTTTATCTATAGTCGGGGATAAAGTTTCCAATACCATATCCAGAGCGTCCATAATGCAGCACGGTGAGTGACCCAAAGCGGTTTTACAGCCCGTGGTTCATTTGCATGTCGTCTCGGTTTGAAATAAAGCTTTTAACGCAATGCCAATAAATGCTGTGCTTACAGCCTCGTGAAAAGAAGAAAAAAAAGAAGTCACATTTACGGTCCTGCTTACAACCTGCATGGCAGAAACGCTTTTTGCGCCACGCAATAAAAGCATAAATGCTTTGTATAAAAGTATCGGCAAACATTGAGTTTCTTTCATTCGGACCTGAACCTCGCATTGCATTGCCGCTCCAAGTCTGGACAAGAGCTCGCAAGTAAGGGTTAAGATCCTGTTCAGGTCTTTTTGTGTTTTGATGGTGCAGATGTCTCGCAATTGCCAATTTGAACTGTGTAGTCTGGCTTTGATTCCCAGCGAGATTGTAAACTGTTGGATTGGTGATTCACAGCCCAGGGTATTGCATCACAGAGCGCGTCAGTGTCTTTCTTGAAGTGTGAGCGAGTTATCGCAAATGCCCTGAACGAATTGGAAATGATAGGCTACCATCCATCCATCCGTTGGGACTACACTCTGTGGAAAGCGTTGGTGCTGCCTAAGCAGTCTCCTTGGCTATTGGGTACAATCCTGGACGGGTCGCCACTCCGACACAGGCTGAGTCACCCCCACCTGGTATTAATTCAACAGCCGAGTGGGATTTGAACTCAGGATCCTAGGATCCCAAGCCCACCACCCTAGCCATGAAGCCAACACCAGGCAATAGGCTACCGCTGAGGAAGTAAAGGCAAACCACCCAATGCGATCCTTGCAGAGAGACTACTTTGGCAGCACCGAACCAGTGCTCAGACAAAACGACACCGCAAGTCGAAGGAATGATCACGTGATCGAAACCTGCACTGGTTCTACTAATTCCAGTGGTATTTCATATTGAGTGATCACGACTTGTAATTGGTAATCACGAGCGGTGCACGCTCTTGCTTTAAGAGGTCACCCGGGTATTATCGGACACGATTTGCTCGTATAGTTTCCGATACAGCTTGTGTGTGGCATGGGCAAACAATACAATCAATACGCCTGAGCAAACACCGCTTTGCACTCTCATACACCACCACAGTTAACGATTTTGGACAAAGAAGGCAGGAAATTTCTTTTTTTAACCGTAATTAAAAAATTGTTTAGTCATTGAATGTTTACCGATAGACTGCGAGGTGATACCATGTGCAAGCCAATGGTCCCGACTGAGAAATTGTGTTGTTCTTCCGTGCTTTAGCCATGGCGAGTGCGTTTAAGCCGGTTGTCCTGCTACTGCCACTGCTGGTTGCCTTCTCCTCCAGTGCGTTTATCTTCCTTGACATTGGCAGGTGAGCTGGTTTGCATTGGGTTTGGGGAAAACAAGGGGAGAGGGGGTTTAGGGTGGAGCAGAAGGGGAGTTCACTTTAGAAATAAATCATCAATAATCATGACTTTCTACACGAGTGAGGCTCATGGAAGGGCAACGGTAAGTTGGTGCAGGGGTAGTGGGGCAACGATTGGGCACAATTTGATAAAGGAGATAAACAAACAGGAAAGGAAGATATATCCTGATTTTGATGTACCACACTCGCTTGCAGAGTGTCAGTGCTGCTGAAGCAGTTTCTTGGCAAGGGTTGAACTGCAAGATATATCCAAAGGGTGGAGAAGCTCCTTGTGAGCCAATGGCCATCCAAATCTAGTGTCCAACTGTGTCTGCAGACATTCTCCTGCAGTTGGGTTACTCTTCTTTTGGAGGTTGATGTCAGGATTTGTACTCCAGCCACTGTAAAACCCTTCACTCAGCAAAACACAAAAACGCAAAGAAATCTGAAAACCCACTCCATGGGAGTACCTCCTGTGCAGCTCACCGGATGACGGGATTTTGGCAAGGCCTTCGGGACCCTCACTCTTTGATGATAGGAGGAAAACCACGGGGTAACCTTCCCGGGTCAGATTGCAGTGGTAAACTGCAACAGTTACTGCAACAGTTGGGGTGGTGCTGAAGTGTCGCCCATGAGACGGGGGTCTCCTTGGGTTAACCTGAGGCAGTCCCTTTGTGTGGGTAGCTGGAATGTCCTATCCCAGAGGATGATCACCATTCTCTGTTATCATCTGAGCTCAAGCGTTTGAGCTTCCGTATTGCAGCACTTTCTGAGGTTCGGAGACCGGATAGTGGCGAGATCATGGCGGGTGGTTACACCTACTATTGGTCTGGTCGCTCTGATGGTTACCATGCCCAAGGAGTTGCTATAGCTGTGCCCAATAAGCGGACTCCAATGCCAATTGAGGTAACACCGGTCAACGAGCGTATTATGAGACGAAGGATTCATCACTCCTTGGGTGTCGTTTGCCTGGTCTCTGTTTATGCTCTGACTGAGGCGAGTGATCTCACCATGGACGACGCATTTTATGCCACGCTCGAGTCTGTGGTTGATCACGCCACAGGTGAGATACTCCTCTATTCTTGGGAGATTTCAATGCATCGACAGGAACTGATAGCAAAGTGTTGGTTCCCATGGGTCTGGAACTGTGAACCAGAATAGCACCAACTTCCTTGACTTAGCAAGAAGTCATGGACTTAGGGTAGCTGGTTCATGGTTTCAGCGTCCACAGGCTCATCGCTGGACTTGGTATTCCAATGCTGGTGGGATTGACCACATGCTCGTTGATGGTCGCTGGTGGATGATCCAGAATTGCAGGGTCTACCATTGTGGTCAGTTCCTCAACACCGACCACAGGCTTGTGGTAGCAACTTTGAAGTTGCAGCGTAAATCCGGGAGAATGGTACCATCGCAGCCTAGGGTGGATGTTGACAAGCTCAAGGATGAGAGGGTAGCTGATGAGTTTGCGAAAAGGTTGAGTGGGGATTTGGGGGGTCTGGATGCTTTGGGGAATCCTGAAGAGTTGTGGAGTGCCTTCAATACCACCATCTTTGATGTTGCTGGTGGATATCTTGGAACTCACCGAAGGGCGAAGAATAATTTTGTCTCTCAAGGGACACTGGATACCATTGACCAGAGTCGAAGTGCAGGCTTAATGGCAGAGCTGAGCTATTCAAGGAGTTGAGGGTGGACAAGGAGGCCTACATGCAAGGAATCTGTGAGGGGGTGGAGCATCACCTGTGGTCAAGTGATTCTTGTCCTGCTTACAGGGGAATTCACGCATTACGTTCCTCCAAGCCGGTCCCTCGGTGCACTGCAGCTAGACTGGACGGCTCTTGGTGGGCTCTTGACAGAGATATCAGAAGTGAAGGCCCGCTGGGCCGATTACTTTGAGCGGCTGTACCAGGCTGATCCACCAGCTGTTGAGTTGGATGTCAGGGGTGTTACTATCCCCATTGCTGACCCTTCAATCAACTGTGGTCCACCTTCGTTTGTGGAAACACAGGCTGCGGTGAACCGGTTGAAATAGGGGTAAAGCTCCTGGCATCTGTGGCATCCCTGCAAAACTTCTCAAGGCTGGGGGAAATGTTGTACTCGTGTCAGTGCATGCATGCAGTTCTGTGCTCTGCTTGGAACACAGGCATCAACCCAAATGACTGGAAGAGGGACCTTGTTGTCCCTCTCTGGAAATGGAAGAGTGATTTCCAGGACAGCAGCAACTACTGAGAGGGGGCATTGCTCTCAGTGCCAGGCAAGGTCTTTGCTCGGATAATTATTGATAGGATGCGCCACCATCTGCTTGAGCACCAGCACCCAGAGCAGTCAGGCTTTACACCAAAGAGGTCAACCATTGACCATATCCTTGCTTTCCGTGTCCTCACCGGACGCAGACAAGAGTTTCGGTTGGGGCTGTTTGCAGCCTATGTTGATCTCTGTAAAGCGTTTGATTCAGTGAATCAGGATGCCCTCTGGAGGATACTTGATCTTCGTGGGGTGCCACCAAAACCGATCAATCTGATGCCTGAACTATATTCTGGAACTGAGAGTGCTGTGAGATGTGGTGATACCATCGCTGACTTATTTCCAGTTGTTACTGGAGTTCGTCAGGGGTGTGTCCTGACCCCCACACTTTTCAGCACTTGTATGGAGTGGATTCTGGGGAGGATGTCGGAGAGATCATGCTGTGGTGCATCGTTTGGGAATGTCAAGATCTCTGCCCTTGATTTGCAGATGATGCAGTTATCTTTGCTGAGACTCTGGATATCCTTTTGGGGACCCTCGGGTGCTGAATGAGGAGTTAGAGCCACTGGGATTATGGGTCCATAGATTTTAGGTCCATAGATGCGGTCAACTCCGAGATATTGAGGTTGAAAATGTGGTTGTGGCCTATTTTATGGTCGTTGCAAGCATCACAAAATGAACGGCTACTTTTAAACTCCCACAACTTTTTAAAATATTAATGCTAGAGCCTTGAAATTTTCAGAGATTATTCTTCTATAACTGCTCTATAAGAAACAAACATAAACTGAGTATACCTCTATTAAATTTTATGACCTGATCAGTTGAAATCCAGAAAAAAAAATGTTGGTTTTGTATGAAGACCCAACTTTGAGACCCCATATATTTTTATTGACCAATTCCAGAAGCTTGAAATTTTTTAATGTAATAAAACTGCATGGTAGTAGTATTCAAATACATGTTTACTTTTCTTAATCAGTCATATATAATACAGACATGATCCTCAAAAATTGAAAAATTTCATTTTCCCGAAATTCAGGTGAGGATTGCAAATATATAGACAAGGTATACCACTTCAAATTGTTCACCATTGGAAAGAGCTATTCAAGTTTAACAAAGTGTCAAATATCAAATGGTATATTTTTTTAAATATATTTTCTATTTTCTTTAAAACTGTTCTTAACACAGTCATGAATACATGAAGTTGTGCATAGTGTGGGCACTAGGGATTACAACTTTTTGCAACTCCATAGTCCTGTATCATATTCTGATGAGCTTTTCTAGAAAACAATGAAAATCAAGTTTTTTTGTATTTGTTCAAAAAAGTTCACCCATGACTAACTTTGAAATTTGCATGACTTGCATGACCTTAATTGCTCGCTCACAGCATTGATTGCTTCTGCTGATGTTTAGTTTGATGGCTCTTGTTTCCAGTGATTTGTCAAGGATTCAAAGCAGTCTTGTAGGTAGTAAGGCTTTTTTAAAGTTAAATAAATAATTAAACAGAGGTTCTAGTTTTTGGAAAATCCACCCAAATGCAACGAGTATAAAAATTTCAAAGTTAGTCATGGTGAACTTTTTGGGACAAATAACAAAAAAACATTGATTTTCATTGTTTCTAGCAAAAGCTCATCAGAATATAACAGGACTATGGAGTTGCAAAAAAAGTTGATCCCTAGTGGGCACCATGTAATCATGAATGATTTTTTTATGATTCACATTAATAATACAAAAATATATCGCTACTTGCAATAACAATGTAATAAACATTTCACGTAAATGATTTGAATAGGTCCTTGATCTGCTTTTCCAAGTCAGGTGCGAGCTTGTACTGCCTTCCAGTTGACGTTAGGGGAGCATCAATAACTTTCATCACATGGACCAAGGAACCCAACAAATGCCCCCCTTGAATGTAACTATATACACTGCTGACATCAGCAGATCAGCCACTATTCCTGAGTTCTATTTTAGCCCCAGCCAGATGAGTTAAGCTCTTGCTATTATAAATGAGAAACAAAGAATTACAAATTCAAATTTCAAGTATTGTGTCATGGTATCCCAATAGCAGATGATATGTATGTACATTGTATATACATGTACTCCACATATGTACTACATGTAAAAGGACTGTTCATTAAATAGCACACACAACGCGCACAGCACTGGCAGAACATCATTCATTCAAATATTTTAAAATATTGATAGAAACATTATCCACTTTGATATTTGACACTTTTGTAAACTTGAATATGCTCTTTCCAATGGTGAACAATTTGAAGTGGTATACCTTGTCATATATTTGCAATCCCCACCTGAATTTCAGTGAAAATGAAAATATTCAATTTTTGTGGGATCATGACTGTATTATATATGACTGATTAAGAAAGTAAACATGTATTTGAATACTACTACCATACAGTTATTACCTGAAAAAATTTCAAGCTTCTGGGATGGTCAATAAAAATATATGGGGTCTCAAAGTTGGGTCTCATACAAAAACAACATTTTTTTCTGGATTTCAACTGATCAGGTCATAAAATTAATAGAGGTATACTCCGTTTATGTTTGTTTCTACAGAGCAGTTATAGAAGAATAATCTCTGAAATCTCAAGGCTCTAGCATTAATATTTAAAAAGTTGTGGAGTTTAAAAGTAGCCGTTCATTTTGTTGATCTCGCAACGACCATAAAATAGGGCCACAACCACATTTTCAACCCTCAATATCTCGGAGTTGACCACATCTATGGACCTAAAATTTACGCAGCTTCATTTTGATACCTGGGAACTATTTTATGAAAGTTTAAAGTAAATCTGAGGTGTCAACTAGGAGGCCTCCGGTGATATGAGGTGGAATGACTTATATATATACTATATATATATATATATATATAATATATATATATTATATATATATATATATATATATATATATATATATATATATATATATATATATATATATATATATTGTTGTGGATTTTCGCCCGTTCGGCATGCGGGCGACCACCTTTAGCTAAATGCGCGCGCGAGCCCACCGAACGAGCAATCTAGTCGCAGAATTTCGGATCAAACGCCGAAACCCAGCTACGGGTGTTGTTAACCACACCATAAATGAGCCAACTTTTCTGTCCGCGCGCTACAGGTTCGATCGCCGAATTGTCGATGTACCTAATTATTCGCGCAGACAGAAATGCGGGGATTTATACCTCAACGGAGCCTGCACGAAAACGAGCCGCTTCAAGCAGCTCGTTCCATTTGCGATTGCCGAGCGTTTTATATCGCCAAGCCCCGTCGGACCAGATGTACGTTTTATCGGCTATTAATCAGCCAGCTATTTATTCCGAACGCAATTATGGCAGTCAATGGCAGGAAAGGACGCAACGAGCAGGTGACATTTCAACAATGGGGACATTTATTTGTGAGGCACATATGCAATGCAATGAATGGTAGGGACAAGACACGAGTAAAAAACCTACAGCCGATATCTATTTATTATGTACATACACTTAGTCAGTTCTACTGTAGACAAGGCACCCAAGACTTTCATCCAAAACCCCAGAAAAGCAAGAACAGGGCCCGTGAGCCTTTATGGTTGCTCGGAGCCGGGATGACCGAAGGGGCTCCGAGAGACCGGCGGGCTACCTGCCACCCTCGTGTGACTCGCTGGGCCCTGGTGCGGCGACCCTCGGGGTCTCTGCCCGCACCTCCAACCTCTGAACTCTCCAGCACTCCACACCAACTCCGAACAGCTCTCCACTGCCTCCGAGCTCTCTCTCGCCAAGCCCGGACTCGACTGGACTCCCTCAACTCTCTTCCCGAACTCGACTGGACTCCACCAACTCCTAACTCAACTGGTTTCAACGAGCGAATGCGGCCTCTTATAGTCCCAAGGAGGGGTTTTTCGCTCCCTCACCTTCGACCTTCACCCCCGCTGGGTTTATATTTATGTTTATATTATATAAACATAAATAAATATATATATCTATATTATATAACTATATAAATATATATATAAACATATATATATGTAAAACTATTTATATATATATATATATAAATAATATTGTTACGGCTCTGGAAATTCGCAAACACCATAAAGTCCCGTAGGTGAGATATATTTCTTAAGTACATGTGTAGTTAGCCCAAACCCATTGTATAGAGGAATTAATGTGATTCATTCGGCTGCGATCCTTTGAGTTAGGCGTTTTCTGTCTACCTTTGGTTTGATACAACAACAACAACAACGCCAGCAGCCACAACCTACCTTCACCACTCGCTACCGCAAACCTCACATCACCGCCATTCCAACAGCGCCATGGCCATCGGACACCGCCGAAACAACCTCCACCACCTTCTCCTACGGCCATCCCGCACCACCTGTGGACGCCGAGCGTCGGGCTGTCTTCAGCGATACACGCGAGACGCCGAGTGCAGATGGCGGGTTTTCTGAGGAGAATTCGGATCAGGAATGATACACGCCCACATCTGATCCACCCAATCAGGAAGCGCGGGCGGCTTGGCCCCGCCTCCAGACGTGCCTGACGAAAATCGCGCATATGCAAATTTGAGGATCAGGAATGATACACGCCCCCTTTTTCTCCGTCCAATCGGTATGCGTGGCTCCGCCCCTGAGGTCGTTTGGATCCGAGAATTTGCATATGTGTGGTCTGAAGCCATAAAAAGGCGAGCGGCAGAGTCGTGAGCAGTATCGTGGGCAGTGAGTAACGCGAGATCGGTGGGGCAGATTCGGGAGACGGAGCTCGAGCAGTGTCGGTTGGGCGGAGTCGGGAGACGGACTCGAAGCAGAGGTGGGGCAGACGGCTGGCGGAGGCGAACGGCTGCGGAGGCGATCGGCTGAGAAGGACCTGGAGGCTCGGTCCGGGACGACGAGCAAGCCAGCCATACTCCCTCCCCAGAGCATCAAACATTCCCCCTTTCCCCGCGCCTGAGAGAGTTGCGACAAGGGCCCGTTCCCACTTTACTCCAAGCAGTGCCAACGAACTGGGGCACCGCCGTGCAGGAACATTTTGCGGCTCGCCACGAGGGCCGGTAGGACCCTTCGTCTCGTGGCCTGGCCGCTCATCCAGGTTCCACGCGCATTAGGCCCACGGCCCAGTCTGACTCCCTTGGCCTTTGAGGGGTCTTTTCTTTGCTCGGTGTGAATGCTGTTGTGGCGCCGTGTCTTGTAAGGTAGAACTGTATAAGTGGTCCGTGTGTCTGGTAGTCGGTTTTTAACTCCTTTTATATGTGCATTTCTTTGTTCTAGTGATATATGTGCAATTGCTTATTTGACTGTAAATACATGCTGTTTGCTTTACGTGTGCTATATGTGTGCTCCGCGCCGCGAATAAATGTGCATTGTGTGAACTGTTTTCCCGTTTCGCTTCGTCTTTTCTTTAATTGAACCTCCATCCTGCTTCACGTAGAAGGTTCGTAGTGGGTGCAAAACGCCGGAATAATCTGAACCGTCGAGGTCGACGATAACACCGCTCGGTTATCCCGATAGTACGGAACGGCCCGCCCAAGCGGCTCGGTCCGGAGTCGACCTGCGGCGAGTACGATCGCCCCGGTTTACCATCCGCGTGGTACTTAGGTAGGTCGAGTTTGTGCGAACAACCCTATCCTACGCGGTGGCCGATTGGCACGATTGTGGTGAGGTCGAAAGGCCCACCCGTGACTGGATCCCGCGTTAAGCCGGGAGGGTCACGAACTGAATTGTCCGTCCGGTGGCGAGGCGGTCGCGGTTCGAGTCGCGTGGCCGATCGCACGCCGACGGGCGCGAATTCGCAACACTGGTGACAGAGTGTATTCTAACCCTCCCGTCTCCAAGCTAAAATTACACAGGGAATCGGTCCCAGGGTGAGAGGAGCGTCCCCCGATTCCCTCTAAATTACGAGAGCATTAAAATTAACCCCTACGTGGAATAGATGGCGTCTCAAGGCGAGCGGAGCCGGGGTAATAGAAATGATGTAGAGGTTTAGGATCCATGGCTCAGGACAAGATCCCCCAGAGGACATTGGTGTGCCAGGAACAGCAATCCCCCCCACAAACGAACCAGAGCCCGAAATTGGTGCGGCGGCGCCGCGGTGTATAACACCTCCCCTCCCCCTCCCACAAAACCCCCCGATCCTGGCCGAATCGGCTCAGCTAAGTGCATCCGACATGGCCCAGCTATTCGCCATGCTGGCAGAAATGAATGCGGATATAAAAGCATGAACGAAAAAATGGATGGAAACTCACTCGAAATGAAAACGAAATAAAAGGAGTGAACAAGCAGATGGAAACAAACACAAACAAAATGGAGGAATGAATAACGAAATGAACGGCAAAATGGATGGAATGAACGAAAAAAAATGATGAAACGCGACTCAAAATGGAAACAAACAAAACGAAAATGAGGAAGAAAATAAAAGAATGCGCGGGTGAACGCAGCAAATGGGCCGGAGCCTGCAGGCGGGCATGAAGGCAACAACAGCGAAGGCGTAATGGCGACGCCACTGTGGGAGCGAACGAGCTGGGAGGGGTGCAACGGTTGTCAGGCCCGCGGTGAAGGCGGGTGAGAAAAAATAATCCGGGAGACGTGTTGGCGAGAAGTTGGGAGGTGACGGAAAAGTGACGGTTAACGAGAGGGAAAAATTAATTGGGTGACGGAGTCGTGCACGAAGGAATAAAAAATAGTGGCGTTGTTGAGAAAGACTCAAGACATGACGAAGAGAGTTGATAAGCTGGACGGGAGGTAAAAACGGAGACAGGAGAACTGGAAGATGATAGCAAACACAAGCAAGATGGAAGAACAGTTAGAAGCAAAGCAAGGTCGGAGTGTGCAGAGGAGATGAGAAAGATGGAGAAGAAAACTGAGTTACAGAAACACCAGAACAAGAGACGGAATTACAGACGAACTGAAGATTTAAAAGAGAAAGGAAGAGAACAGAGAATGAAACGTTAAGAGCCACACTGAGCAGATTGAACAATTAGAAGCCAAAGCAAAGTTGGAGTGTGCGGAGATGAGAAAGGAATTGGAAAGAAAGCTTCTGAGTTACCAAAAACAGCTGAGGATGTTGAGAGAGGAAAGAACGAGAACGGAGAATGAGACGTTAAGGAACACCGCTGTACAGATACGAACAGCTGGAAGCAAAGGCCAGATTGGGATGAGATGCAAGAAAGGTAATGATGGGAAGAACGAATGAGACAGAAGAAGAAATCGATCAATGGAAGGAAACCACGAGATTGCGAGAATGAGGAACAAGAAAGAGTACTGGAAGAACAAGGAATGAGACAGGAGAAAAATCTGTCAGTTGAAAGAAATAATGAGATTGCACGAACGAGGAACAAGAAAGACAGTGGAATAAAAAACTGAAAGAGTATTGATTGAAACTGAACGACAAAAAGAAAAAAATAGGTTGGAATACGAGAAGTTGAAGGAGCAAGAATGAGCAGAAGGAGAAATCAGGAGATTGAAGGACACAACGAGATTGGGAGAGGGAAGACGAGAGGCAATGGATAGAAAACAAAAAGAACATTGAAGCCGAGGTTGACCAATTGAAAGAAAAGGCAAGGCTGGAGTGCGAAGAGGTAGACAAAGAACAGCGAAGAAACACAAAAGGAATTAACCGATGAAACCATGAAACTGCAGAAGGAAGAACAGGAGAAGAAAACAAGGAAGATAATGAGAAGCAGCAAATTAACACAAAAAGCAGATTAACCAATGAAGCAAACAACGAAACTGGAGAGAGCAGAGAAGAAACAAGGAAGAGTAATGAGACAGCAGCAACTGAAACACAAGAAAGAATTAACAAATGAAACAAACAACGAAACTGAGAAGGAGACAAGTGAGAGAAAACAGGAAGGTAATGAGAAAACAGCGAATGAAGCACAGAAAGGAAATGGGCCATTGAAAAGAACGATGAGATGGAAAATGAGGAGCATGAGAAGAGTGGGAGAGAAAACAAAACTATACAGTTTGAAATTAATGAACTGAAGGAGAGAATGAAATTTTAAGTCCAGAGAGATGGAAAACTCCAGAAGAAACAGAAACTAAACAAATGTATGGAGAGCGAAGAAAGAGAAAATAGAGGAGAGATCTGCATATAATGACGGGGTTAAAGAACAGAACACACACACACCAGAGGTAGTGGAGGATAATGGGGGTGAGCTCCGGACGGTAGGACCCGGTGTAGAGCGCTGGATGGCTGCCTCCAGGAACGAGGGAGGAGTATGCCCCTTGAGGCGAATCACGACCAGGTGGTTCGGTCGTTGCCAAGCGGAGTTGAAGGCGACGAGTCGCTGTGATAGGTGCACGTTGTAGCTTGGGGGTATAGAGGCCCGGGAACCCTTGTTGGGGACACCGAATCCCCGTTGTGGTTGTGCAGGGCGTGTTGTTTGCGAGTGTGCGGAGATGCGTGCTTTCGGCACGATGTGTGAGTGAGACCCCCTGGGCGTGGAAAGGTTGGGTGTGAGTGAGGGGGTCCGTGTGAGAGAGACAGTGTGTGTGAGGTCTCTGTGTGTGAGGGAGATGACGGTCGGCATGCGGGGCATGCAGCCGTGTCTCCCAATGTGAATGTGATGGAGTGGGAGTCTGTGCGTCGTGACACGCAGGTGTGCGTGGGTGGAACGGAGACGAGGCGACAGACGGACAGAAGCCGGTAGCGGCCGTAGCTGTTGTGGGGACCGTGCCGGGTTCACCCAGCAGCAGCGCGAGGTCCGTTGCTGTGCAGCGCACGAGACCCCACGTGCTCGCTTGCGGAGTGCAAGCCGCGTCCGGAAACGCAGCGGTGGATGTTGCCGATTCCCGCCGGACGGACAATCTAGGCAGGTAAACGGATTTGACCGGATGGGTTCTCCACGCGAGCTTGTGTTAGGCTCCAACGGGCAGAGCACATGTTTCGCGTGGGGAGCCCCTCCGGAGGTGAGTTTGTTTTTGGGGGTGCGCAGGGTGACGTATGGCTGCACGGGGGTTGGAATCCGCAGGAGGGTGAATCCCTGCCGGATGGTACCTCCAAGAGGGACGAGGTACGCGTGCGCTGCATGACGTCACGGCAAGGTGCAAGAGCGCAGGCTGTGAGTTGCCGCGTGTGCTGCGCTATTGGAAATACAAATTAACGAAAGCAAGCCTCGCTTTCGCGGTGAACGGATTCCCTGGGCAAGGGGTGAAAACCCCTTACCAGGGCACAGGATGGAACTAGCTAGGGGAAGGGTTAGCTTAGCTAGACCGCTCCATGGGGCAGGGGTAAGTCCTCATGGGGCCCCGTTTGGAGGATTAGGTAGAGGATTTTAGTTGAGATTTAGATGGGGAATGATTTTTAAAGATTTTGGAGACAGTGACGACTGTGGATGTGTAGAGGGGACGTAGTTTAGCTACGCAATGTTAAAAGAAGTGCTGTAGTGTAAGGGACGCGTGGGGAGCACGAGTAGTTAGGGGAGGTAGTTAGAAGGATGGCAGGTTCAGCGATGTGTGTGTTGAAATTGTGTTGTGTGGAGACATGTTGAGTGAGTGAGGCCAGCGGGTCTGTGTGTTTGGGCGAATGTGGAATGCATGGTGCGGATGAGGTGATTGGGGGGAGGAGTGACTCCCGCCCAGGACCCGGGGTCAGTATAAAGGAGTTAGTGGGTTAGCGAAATGAAAAATGGAGGTCGTTTTGTTGTTGGTGGGAGTGTAGGCTCGATACCAATTTGGAGGGGTGCAGGAGCCCTGTTGACGGGCTGGGCGTGGCTGCGAACGGTGAGTATCGCTGAGTGGTACCCCGGGCACCGGGCTAGTCGGCCGTGTAGGCCAAGGGCCATGGGGCGGGATAGCGTAGTGGGCACGGCGTGCGCCGCTTGGTGCGGGGCCCGGAAGCGCGTTAGCGCGTGGGCAGTGTCGTGGCACGGTGACCCTCGGAAGGGGCCCGGGGCGCCAGCCTGCCACGTGTGCGTTTCAGGGGGTTGCCATGGGGGCACTCCCGGTGTTTAGGGAGCTGGTAGGCTCGGAGGCAGTGTAGTGCCCGGGGGGTGCCATTGTTGGGGATTCGGCAGAGGGTCGTGCCTGCCAAAAGGGAGCCACGCGTCCCAGCCATGAGACCGTGCAAGGGCACGAGGGAAATTCGAGGGCGAGGCCCGAAACTGTAAGGACACCAACACAGGCACGGGAATCTGGGTTGTTAGAACCAATAGTGTAAGCGAAGGCGCTTTTCGAAAGCCCCGGGTAGTTTAAAGGTTAACGGTTAGGGTAGATAGGAAGTGTTACCCCTCCGCACCATCCATCCCTTCGCTCTCGTGTGGGCCGCTGGACCCATTTGGGTTAGATCGCTGAGATTCGGGGAGGCCATTCTTGAGGCTTGGTTGGGCCTCGGCACAGGAGCTAGCTCTCCCTTATTCCCCCGGAAAGGAACGTAGGTTGGGAGAAGGCTAGGTGACAGAATAGGTTGAGCGAACAAGGACGATAAAGGGGGTTAGGGGCGATTTATAGTGGAAGAGGGTGAATATAAAAACAACAACAAAAAAAATAATTGGGGCTAAATTTGGTTTTTCAAATTAAGGAGTGGGTAGGTACAGTGACAGGCAAAGCGATAGGTGCGAGGGAGACAGTGGTAGGTCCGAGTCCACCTTCTGTGTGGCCAAACCACCGCACTCCCTCCACCAACCTCCACTGCAAGGCAAGGCTGGCCAACTTCATCGTCTGCGGCTGTGTGCTGGCGGGCCTGATGCCGGCCAACTTCATCGGCTGGTTGTTTTCTGCAAGGCCTGTTGCCGGCCGGATCGTCTGCTGTGTTTTGCTGCGAGGCCTGTACGGCCGGATCGTCAGCAGTTGTTTTGCTGAAGGCCTGTGCCGGTCGGATCGTCCGACGGCTGTTTTTCTGCAGGCCTGTTGCCGCCACTTCGTCTGCCGGCTGTGTTTGCCTGCAGTGGCCTTTTCTGCGGCTTTGTATGCTGTTCACCCTTTGCCATGCCATGCCCACTGCCCTCATTCAGTTTGCCCCCGTTCGTCCAATTTTGCTTTGTCCCCCCCCTTGTTCATTGCCATGTGCGCCCAGGATCGTCGTAGCAACAGTTTGCAAGCTGCAGGACTTGTCCTGGCAGCTGCAACACGGGCTGCAGTGGCGGCCCGTGCACCGGTTCTCTTTTGACTCTCCTTTTTCCTGCGAGTCCTGATCCTGGGCCATGGAGTAGTGTAAATTATAAGGTTAAGGTGTTAAGTTGTATTGTAAATATGAGTGCGCCCCCGGCATGTATTGTTAGCGCCGGCAATTTTATTTAAAGTCGTCGTTGTGAGTGAGTTTTTAGTTAGTTACTCAGCCCTCAGGTTATTTATTTTGGGGACACGAATACCATGAATGTCGCACTCCAGGATCCGTAGGTAAAACGTACTAGGGAGAACTACACATATGGCACACGAATAATTTGACGACTCGGGACGAGGTCTGTAAAAAGGGAGGGGGTTAGTGTACGGCTCTGGAAATTCGCAAACACCATTAAAGGTCCGTAGGTGAGATATATTTCTTAAGTACATGTGTAGTTAGCCCAAAACCCATTGTATAGAGGAATTAATTGATTCATTCGGGCTGCGATCCTTTTGAGTTAGGCGTTTTTCTGTTTCTTACCTTTGTTTTGATACAACAACAACAACAACCCAGCAGCCACAACCTACCTTCCACACTCGCTACCGCAAACTCACATCCACGCCATTCCAACAGGCCATTGGCCATCGGACACCGCCGAAACACCTCCACCACCTTCTCCTACGGCCATTTTCCCGCACCACTGTGGACGCCGAGCGTCGGGCTGTCTTCAGCGATACACGCGAGACGCGAGTGCAGATGGCGGGTTTTCTGAGGGAATTCGCATCAGGAATGATACACGCCCACATCTGATCCACCCAATCAGAAGCGCGGGGCGGCTTGGCCCCCCTCCAGACGCGCCTGACGAAAAATCGGCATATGCAAATTTGAGGATCAGGAAAGATACACGCCCCCTTTTTCTCCGTCCAATCGGGCGAGCGTGGGCTCCGCCCCTGAGGTCGTTTGGATCCGGAATTTGCATATGGTGGTTTCCTGAAGCCGATAAAAAAGGCGAGCAGCAGATCGGTGAGCAGTATCGGTGGGGCAGTGAGTCAAGCGGAGGATCGGTGGGGCAGATTCGGGAGACGGAGCTCGAGCAGTGCGGTGGGGCGGAGTCGGGAGACGGGCTCGAAGCAGAGGTGGGGCAGACGGCTGCGGAGGCGAACGGCTGCGGAGGGCGATCGGCTGAGAAGGACCTGGAGGCTCGGGTCCGGGACGACGAGCAAGCCAGCCATACTCCTCCCCAGAGCATCAACATTCCCCCTTTCCCCCGCGCTGAGAGAGTGCGACAAGGGCCCGTTCCACTTTACTCCAAGCGTGCCAACGGAACTGGGCACCGCCGTGCAGGACATTTTGCGGCTCGCCACGAGGGCGCGGTGTAGGACCCTTCGGTTCTCGTGGGCCTGCCGCTCATCCAGGTTCCACGCGCTTAGGCCCACGGGACCAGTCTGACTCCCTTGCCTTTGAGGAGGTCTTGTCTTTGCTTCGTTGTGAATGCGTTTTGGCGGACGACACCCTTCTTGTAGGTAGGAAACTGTCATAAGTGTCCGTTGTCGTGTTAGTCGGTTTTAACTCCTTTTCATGTGTTTCATTTTTTGTTCTTAGGTTATATGATGCAATGCTTATTGTGACTGTAAATACATGCTGTTTGCTCTTACTTGTGCATATATGTGTGCTCCGCCGTGCCGCCGGAATATGTTGCCATTTTGTGTGAACTGTTTTCCGTTTCGCTTCGTCTTTTCTTTAATTGACCTCCATCCTGCTTCCGAAAGGGTTGACGTGGGTGCAAAACGCCCGGTAAATTCTGAACCGTCGGAGGTCGACGATAACACCGCTCGTCGTTATTCCGATGTCGGACGGCCCGGCCAAGCGGTCGTGTCCGGAAGTCGACCTGCGGCGAGGTACGACTCGCCGGTTTACCATCCGGTGGGTACTTAGGTAGGTCGAGTTTGGCGACACCCTATCTACGCGACGGTGGCCGATTGGCACGATTGGTGTGAGGTCGAAAGGCCCACCGTGAGCTGGATCGGCGTTGGGGAGGGGTTCACGATGAATTGTCCGTCGGGTGGGCGAGGCGTCGCGGTTCGAGTCGCTGGACCGATCGCACGCCGACGGGCGCGAATATCGCAAATATATAAGAATATATATACACAAACATATATATATATATATATATATATATATATTATATATATAGAAACATACTATTATAGAAACATATGTAAAAAACATATATAATATATATATATATAGAAACATATGTAAAACATATATATTAATATATATAATATATACAAACATATACATATATATAATAATATATTTACATACAAACAAACATCAATATATATATCCGGGCGTAGTGGCGTGCGCCTGTTGTACCCGCTACTCAGAGGCTGGGTTGGGGATCGCTTGAGACGGGTGCTCTGCTCTGCCGCGGGCTGCGCTATGAGAGGTGTAGGGCAGCCAGAATCATGGCGACCCAATCCTTATCCCTGTGTCGTAAAGGCGACCAGGTTGCTCAGGAAGGGCATCCGGCGTAAAAACCAATCTATGCCAAATTCAGTATGGATGTATAACGGATGATCCGCTGTGGTGACCTTAACGGAGCAGCCAAGAAGAAGAGATATATGGCTGTTTTCACAATGAGGGTACCAGTTTGTTTCACAAACACTAAAAATTCAAACTCAATCTTTTTTATATTTTTTATTTCTCCAAATCCAACATTGTTAATTTACCATACTTAATCCAAATTTTGGAGCATCTGAATGATATAGTTTATTTATAGCCAGCAAGTAGTTTCCTTATAACTCGTGGCAGTTTAGGTCGTTTCCGGAGAGGACACTTTTTGACGGACACATGTAAGGCAATCAGTGCAGGCCATGCAAATAGAAGGTTATTGGTTACACTCAAATTTGTAGGCTAATATCAGTGCAGGTATATTACACACTTGGTAAAACCACAATAAACTTAAAAGACCCTTTATTTATATAAAAAAAAATTCTTCTACAATATGCATTCGGAGAGGACATTTTTTGACGACGAACGGTGGGACATATTTATTGAGGGTGAATAAAATATTCATTCGAAATGAGATAATATGTGTGGGACAAAGTTACAGAGTGGTATTAAATTGATGCAACAACAAATAAAGTCCAATTTCTGCTGTAATTTGTTTATACACTGTGAATGCAGCTGTACCTGGGAAGAATGAGACCAGAGCTCAATTTGTCAAAAAAATGGCAATTTATGCCATTCTGCCAAAATTGACTTTTTGTCAAATTAAAAGTGGTCGAAGTTGGTGCCATCACTAGTACCAACTACTGGCCCTAATGACAGAGACTACTACAGCCTCCATTTAGCATTTAGCATGCAAGGGTACAAAATACCAGAAATGACCATGACTGTGAAACAGCCCATTATATGCATATATATATATATATTACCGGCGTAGTGGCGTGCGCCTGTAATCCGGCTACTCGGAGGCTTGGGTGTGAGGATTTGCTTGAGGACGTACTCTGCACTGGGCCGCGTATGAGAGGTGTAGAGCAGCCTGGAATCATGGCGACACCCAATCCCATCCCTGTGGTCGTAAGAGGCGACCAGGGTGCGTCAGGAAGGGCATCCGGCGTAAAACCTATGCCAAATCAGTATGCGGATTCAAACGGATGATCCGCTGTGGCGACCCCTAACCGGAGAGCCGAAAGACGCAACAACACAATATATATCTTTCTTCTTCTTTCGGCTAGCTCCCGTTAGGGTCGCCCACAGCGATCAACCGTCTCCATTTCGCTCTATCCTCCACATCTTCCATTGACACTCCAACACCCACCCCTCACCGTATCCATGAACCTCTTCTTGGCCTTCCTCTCCTCCTCCTGCCTGCGCTCCATCTTCAACATCCTTCTCCGATATACTCCGCTTCCCTCCTGTTGCACATGTCCAAACCATCTCAATCTCGCCTCTCACTTTGTCTCCAAACCGTCCTACCTGCGCTGTCCCTCTAATATACTCATTTCTTATCCTATCCATCCTCGTCACTCCCACGAGAATCGCAGCATCTTTAACTCTGCCACCTCCAGCTCCGCTTCCTGTCTTTTGTTAGTGCCACCGCCTCCAAACCATACACATAGCTGGTCTCACGTTCTTATATACTTTCCCTTTACTCTTGCAGCTACCATTCTGTCACAGATCACTCCTGCAGTTTCTCACACCACTCATCCTGCCTCCCTCTTTTCACTTCTCTCCCCACTCTCCGTTACTTTGGACAGTTGATTCCCAAGTATTTAAACCCATCCACCTTCCCACCTCAACTCCTTGCAACCGCACCATACACCACCCTCCCTCTCATTTACGCACATGTACTCCGACTGACTATCATTCCCCTCTCTCCAGTGGCGTACCTCACCTCTCGAGGCTCGCCTCAGCCTGCTCCCTACTCTCCCTACATCATGATGTCATCCGCGAAACTCATAGTCCATGGAGACTCCAGTCTGATTCTCGTCCGTCAACCTGTCCATCACCATTGCAAACAGCAAAGGGCTCAGAGTCGTCCTCTTGTGCAATCCACTTTTGCCTTAAACCGGTCCGTCATTCCTACTGCACACTCACCTGCACACTTCCTCATACATATCCTGCACGATCCTCACATACTTCTCCACCACTCCCGACTTCCTCATACACAATGCCACAACTCCTTCTCTTGGCACCCTTCATAACTTTCCAAATCCACAACACACATGTAACTCCTTCTGCCGTCCCTATTACTTCTTCCATCAACATTCTCAAGCAAACATTGCATCATGTGGTGCTCTTTCCTGGCATAAACCCATATTTCTGCTCACAGATCTTCACCTCTCTCTCACCAGCTTCCACTACTCTTTCCCACACCTCATGGTGTGGCTTAACAACTTTATCCTCCTGTAATTTCTACAGCTCTGCACATCACCCTTATTCTTGAAATCGGAACCAGTACACTTATCTCCACTCCTCCGGCATCCTCTCACTTTCAAGACTTTATTAAAACAATCTTCGGTTAAACAACTCACTGCCATCTTCTAGCCTTCCATGCCTCCACTGGTATACATCTGGGCCAACCGCCTTTCCACTTTTCATCTTCTTCATAGCAGTCCTCACTTCTCCTTACTGATCCACCCCACTTCCAATTCACTATCTCCACTCTTCCAACCTTCTCCCTCTCTCATTTCTCATTCATCAGCTCCTCAAGTACTCCATCCACCTTCTCAACACACTCTCCTCGCTCAGTCAGCACATTTCCCATTTTGCGTTCCTATCACCCGGAACCTGCAGCACATCCTTCCAGCTCTGGTCCTCTGTCTTGCAAATCGTTATAAATCCTTTTTCCCCTCTTTTGTATCCAACTTCTCAACAGCTCGTCATATGCTTTTCCTTGGCCTTTGCCACTCTCTTTTTGCCTTTCGCCGCCACTCCTTGTACTCCTGCCTACGTTTTCATCTCTCTGACTATCCACTTCCTTTTCGCCAACCCTTCTTCCTTATTACTTTCCTGTTACTTCCTCGTTCCCACACAGTCTCCTTATCTTCCTTCCTCTGTCCAATGTCACACCAAGAATACCTTCCTAGCTATCTCCCTCACCACTTTGCTGTAGTTGCCCATATCCCACCCATCTTTACCACCATCCACGCCTGTCTCACCTCCTCCCTAAATTTCACGCAACAGTCTTCCTCTTCAGCTTCCACCATCTGTCCTTGGTTCAGCCCTCACTCTTTTCCTCAACCTCACCTCTAAAGTCTCCTACAGACCACCAATCGATGCTGTCAAGCTACACTCTCCCTGCCACCACCTTACAGTCACTAATCTCTTTCAGGTTGCATCTCCTCTTAAGATGTAATCCACCTGTGTGCACTTTCTCTCCACTCTTGTATGTCACCCTGTGTTCCTCCTTCTTCTGAAATACGTATTTACCACTGCCATTTCCATTCTTTTGCAAACTCTACACCATTTGCCCTTCCACATTCTCTTGTGTGAGACCGTACCTACCCATCTCCTCCTAATCCTCTTTATTCCCTTCCCAACATGCCCATTGAAATCTGCTCCCAATCACACTCTTTCATCCTTGGATACACTCTCCACCACTTCATCTAACTCACTCCAGAAATCTTCTTATACTCCATCTCAACCCCATATGTGGGGCATAGCAACAACAACATATATATTATATATATATATATATATATATTTATATAATTATATATATATATATTTACCGGAATTCTCACTTACGACCGGTTCCGTTCCTCACGACTTAGGTTGTTCAAGCGAATTGGTCGATAAGGTTTTTGGAGGTATTATTTTTACTGTTTATACAGTAGCTGTACTGTATACGTAATAAACAGAATAGAGGAAATCAGTTCTCAATCATACATTTACTTAGGTTTGCACACTGTAATATACAGTATCGTTTTTATTCTATTCTGAATTAAATAAAGTCTAAGGAAACTCTTCAACTTTAATTTTTTAATTTGCATAACCTCTCTACATATTTTGACAGACATAAAACATTACATCAGCAAAATTTATTAACAGCGTTAATCAATACCATGGTCGAAGTGATCGGTAGTCTGCTGCAGGGTCGTTAAATGGTAGGTCGTTAGTGAGGGTGCTCTTATATTACTGTATATATTATACACACAACAAACTACAGTGGGGACAAGGTATTTGAGTTACACTGCGATTTTCAGGTTTTCACCACTTACAAAAGCACGTAGGAGTCGTATTTTATCATTAGGCACATTTCAAATGTGAAGATCGGAATCTAAAAAAAATCCTGAAATTTTATGTTTTAAAATATTAATGTTTTGCATATGCATGAAATAGTAATTTGTTACCTCAACAGTAAGATTCCGGGCTCTCACAGACCTGTTAGTTTTGTCTTTAAGATAGCCCCTCCCATTCTCATCATTACCTGAATTACTGCACCTTTTGAACATCTACTGCCATAAAGCAGCTGTCCACCTCACATCAAGTCAGACTCCAAACCTCTCACGACAAGGCCTACAATCAGGGACAAAATTGTAGCTTGCACAAGGCTGGGCATGGGCTACAGAACAAATAGGCAAGCAGCTGGGTGAGAAGGCAACAACTCGTTGTTTCGCGCAATTATAGAAAATGTGAAAGAAATTCAAGTAACAGTCAATTTCCTCGGTCTGGGGTCCATGCAGATCTCCCTTCGTTGGTAGCCTCAATGTCATGAAAAAGGTTGAGGGATCAGCCGAACTTACACGGCAGGACTTGGTCAATGACCCTGAAGGAGAGCTGGCCACAGTATCAAAGCAAACGCATAAGTAAACAAACTACCGCAGTCTGGATTTTAAAATCCATGCAGCGCACGTTAAGGTCCTCTGCTCAAGCCAGCGCAGTCCAGGCCGTCTTGAGTTGTGCCATGACCATCTGGATGATCCAGAGGAGGAATGGAGAGGAACGTCATGTGAGTCTTGATGAGACCCAATAGAGCTTTTTTGGTTAAACTCCACTCGCTAGTGTTTGGAGGAAGAAGAGGATGAGTACAACCCAAGAACGCATCCAACGTGAAGCATGGAGGGAAACATATTTTTGGATGCTTTCTGCAAGGGGGACGGACGACTTGGGAACACGCTATTGACGGGAGGTGATGGCGCATGTTCGTGAGATCTTGGCCAACAACCTCTCTCGGCTTCAACCAGAGCACTTGAGATGCGGGCGTGGCTTGTCTGTCAGGCAGACAACGACCGAACACACAGTCCAGGGCAACTAGGGTGACTCCGTAAGCAAGCATCTCGGTCCTGAGTGCCTAGCCAGTCTCCAGGCCTGGTGAAACCCATAGAAAATCTTTTGGAGGGAGCTTGCAAGTTCTGTGTTGCCGCGCGCAGCCCCGAAACCTGAAGGATTGGAGAGATGCTGTATGGAGGATGGGCCAAGAATCCCTGCCTGCAGTCTGTTGGCAAACCTGTTAATAACTATAGAAAACGTCTGATTCGTGATAATTGCAAACAAAGTTTCTGTCCAATATTAAGTTCTGTTTTCTGATGTAATCAAACTTATTTCATGCATAAAATGCAATTAATTATTTAAAAATCATCACATGTGATTTTAGGATTTTGTATGAGATTCCGTCTTCACGTTGAAGTGTACCTATGATAAAAATACAGACCTCTACGTGCTTTGTAAGTGGGAAAACCTGCCCAATCGGCAGTGTATTCAAATACTTGTTCTCCCCATGTTATAACATTATATATATACATATATATAAACATATATTATTACATATATTATAATTATATATATAAAAACATTATACTTAATACATTACAATTATAATATATTATATATATATATACAAACAATATATCTTCTTCTTCTTTCGGCTGCTCCCGTTAGGGTCGCCACAGCGGATCAACCGTTATGATCCGGCATAATGATTTGGCACAGTTTTACGCCGGATGCCCTTCCTGACGCAACCCTGGTCGCCTCTTACGACACAGGGATATGACACCTATTTCTAACCGGGGCAACAACCGGGCCCAGTACACTGGTACTCACTTCGCCGACCTCGAAGGATGACAGGCTGAGTCAACCTCCTGGTGTGTATTATCAAGCGGCCAATGGGGCTTGAACTCAGGACCTTTTGGATCCAATGCCGCAACCCTAACCACTACGCCCACACCAGGCTATATACAAACATATATATTATTACTATACATACATACACATACAACCGGTCAAAAGTTTTAGAACATGCACATATTTTCCAGTTTTTACTGAATTTTAAGCAGTTCAAGTCCAGTGAACAACTGAAATGGTACAAAGCTAAGCGGTAAACTGCCAGAAGATTAAAAAAAAAAAAGAGTTTAGCGTTCCCAAAAACTAAAAAATAATGTAAATTTCAGAGTTGTTAAAAAAGGCCTTTTCAGTGAATAAGTAATATGGGTGAGTTGAGACACTGCAGCTGTTCTGCAGCAAATGGAAGTAAATTAGGCCTTGAATGTTGAGGCAAACAATTCCTTCAGGTGTGCCAAATTTGTTGATTAGTTACCAACCCTCTTGTCATGATAAAAGCAGTGTGGAGAAACAGACTGTTGCATGTCACCCTCTGAAGCATTATTTGGACAATAATTGCCACTGCAGAGTAGTACATTGCTATCATAATGGTGGAAAAGAGCAATTAACAAAGACAGACAGACAGACCATATATAACCCTAAAAGTTGTCGTCTTTCCTTCACGAGAAATTACAAAGAAGCCAAGGTGTCAGTGAGTACAATTTTCTACACCCATCACAAAGCACTTGGGAAACTGGAGGAAACTCTGACAGGAAGAGGTCTGGCAGACCCAAAGCCACAACACAATCAGAAGATAAGTTCTGAGAGTCAACAGCTTGCGTGTAGGCGCTCACAGAACAGCAGCTTCAAGCACAACTTAACACTGGTTGAAGTAAGGAAGTCTCAGTTTCAACTATGAAGAGAAGACTTCGAGCTGCAGGTTTGACACGTCAAGTGGCAGTAAGAAAGCCATTGCTAAGATGGCAAAATAAGAAAAAAAGGCTTGCCGGCGCCATGAAGCACCGCCAGTGGACTACTGAAAACTGGAAGAAGGTCTTATGGACCACACACGCACAAGCATTTAAAGGCCATTTCCCCGCTAAAGCGGGGGTTAGCCAAGAAGGTCTTATGGATGATGAATCAAAATTTGAAATCTTCGGTTCATCACGCAGGGTTTTTGTACGCTCAAGTAGGCGAAATGATGGTTCCTCAGTGTGACACCAACTGTCAAACGCGGGGGAAAGCGTGATCTGCGGGCTCTTTTGTTGGATCCAGAGTCGGCGACTTGCAAAAGTGACTGGAACCCTGAACCAAAAGGGCTACCACGCATTTTCCAGCGCATGCAATACCCTCTGGTCTACGCCAAGTTGTCAGGAGTTCATCCTGCAGCAAGATAACGACCCAAAACATACCTCCAGGCTATGTCAGAACTACCTTAGAAGAAAAAAAACAAGGGTAGGTTTCAAATCATGCAATGGCCAGCACAGTCTCCAGACTTACACTCCATCGAGCTGGTTTGGAATGAAATGGACAGAGGGTGAAAGCAAAGCAACCTACAGTGCACACATTTGTGGGAACTTCCGCAACAGTGTTGGAAGAACTTTCCAAACAATATTTGATTTCCATTGTGAAAGAATGCCACGAGTATGTTCGGCTGTTATATCTGCAAAAGGTGGCACTTTGATGAGTCAAAAATTTAGATTAAATATTGTTCAACAAAACGATTCCATGATTTCTTTTTATCTGCAATTGTTTATATTGTTCTATGCTTTAATTTTCAGAGTACATGAAACATTAAACTGCTTAAATTTCGTAAAAACTGGAAAAATGGGGATGTTCTAAAACTTTTGACCTGTAGTGTATATACGCAACATAATAAATATAAACATATATTTACAAACATATATATATGTTTTAATATAAATTAATAAAAATTAACATATATATAAAATATAAATATATATAATAAAAAAATATAATATATACTGTATATATATATTATACATATAACACATTTCTAAATACATATATGTATAAAACATTATATATATATAAATAAAACAATATAAACATATAAATAAAACATATAAATACAAATGTATCAATATATAAATATATATGTAAACATATAAATATATAAACATATAAATATATATTAACATCATAAAATATATATATTATATATATATCTATATATATATAAAAAAATAAAATACAGATATAAAACTAAAATATATATAAACATATAATATATGTATAATGTATAGTATATATACATACATATACATATACAGACACACATGTATGTACTCGTGTATATCGAGAAAAACTGTAATGAGCAAATATGACGTATATTATGAAAAGTATTATTATGACCTCAAACAGCAACATATTGGGCCATCTATTTATTACGTACGCAGGGGATGAAGTTAAATGATTGATACTTGGAAGGATGACAGCAGAGGGAGATAGGAGTGTGAAGATAAAGGAAAGACGTTTGGGAGAACAGGAGAGGGAATTAAAGGGGCATTTATGAACACACTGAAAAGAGGGGGGCAGATGGGGGAAAGGTCGGGGAGGGGGCGCGGTGTAAATTAATTTTAAAAAACAAACAAATCACGGCATAAATGCGACGTAATAAATAGATGGACACTTTAAATGTTTCGATGCTTTCACCAACAGCTCCAAGCTGCCCCCGAGCGTTACTGTGTGAGAACAACACTTTTTATTAAAGTAAAAAACAACTCATCATTTTACTTTTATACTGCGTCAGGCGTGTTCACTAATTAATTAATTACACCTTCTCGAGCGTTTCACTTGTTCATTCCTCGTCCTCGTAATTGGCACGTCACTTCCGGTTTGTTCACCGTTGGCGACTTCACTGCGTCTTGGTCTCACTCTCAGCACGCAGGCATCACGTTGTACATGCAGTGTGGGGAAACTGTGTGGAGATCGTTCACAGGAGGCTATTTGGTCCTTCCTGCCTGTGCTTTATCCACACCCTCCATTAACTTTAACAATCCATAATTTACCATGATGAAACTTACTAAGAACTTAACATCCACAGCTTTTTTCGAATAAACATACTTACACTGTTGTTGTTTCATACGTAGCCTGTGGCTGCTGGTTGCATCATTTTCTGGCAGCACAGTTGTGCCCGCTGATGGGGATTTGCCCGTTACCAGTCAGCTGGTACTCATTTTGCCGACCTCGGAGGGATGACAGGCTGAATCAACCCACCTGGTGTCAATTCAGAGAGAAGACGGGGGAAGACCCTGAGATCTCAAGCCAGCCACCTTCTCCGTTAAGCCAACACCAGGCCATCACTTCCAGCACGCCGTAATAAGCGTCCTTTTGAAGCTCGAGGTTGGGAGTTTGGTTAAGATTGCCGACATCACACGTCGTCTGTTTTAAACGCCAAATGCAGACGCGCCAATTCACTTCGCGAATAATAGGCGACTTGTATCGCCGGTAAACCTGAGCATTCAAATTCCCACCAGCTTCATTCGAACGTCAGGCCTGACCATGAGATTCGTGAAAGACTTGGGCTAGAACCAATTCCTCCGGCCGATCCCACACTGAGGGAAGGAACCAGAGTTGGTGTCAAAGCCACCCAATGCTCGCCTGTTTATACATTTATCGTTTTTAAAAGACGTCTAATAATTAATATTTTTTATAAAGCATTGCAGTGAAGTATAATTTTAAAGCAATATATGTATTTGTATATTGTAATCAGTAACAAGAGCGCAAGTGAGCACAATATACGCCCGAACAAGAAGGTATATACAGAATTGTGCAACTACATGAAAACAGCATCCTGGTTGCCATGGCAACCACTTTAGATGACGAACGTATGTCGCGACACACCGTCTCCACAGTCTGTACCTATGTACCAAATATGAAATGTGAAAGTTGAAAACTTTGGGAGTTAGAGTGCAGACAGGAACAGATGGAACACAGCATCCTGGTTGCCATGGCAACCACTTTAGATGGTGAAGTATGTCGCGACACACCGTCTCCCAGTCTGTACCTATGTACCAAATATGAAACGTGAAAGTTGAAAACTTTGGGAGTTAGAGTGCGGACAGGAACGGATGGAAAACAGAATCCTGGTTGCCATGGCAACCACTTTAGATGACGAAGGTATGTCGCGACACACCGTCTCCACAGTCTGTACCTATGTACCAAAGATGAAACGTGAAGTTTAAAACTTTGGGAGTTAGAGTGTGGACAGGAACGGACGGACGACGGACAGACAGACGGCGGACGGATGACGACCGGTATCACATAATACGTCCCGATATATATATCGGGCGTATAAAAAATAGTGTGGTAGATAAAAACATTAGAAAGGAAAAAATAACTTGCACCAAAAACTTTAACATTTTCACGCTCACGCTCACGCTGACACTGACGTCATGCTGACGCTCATGCCGGGAGTATCGCTATAGCTCCCTGTTCTTCGAACAGGCGAGCTAATAATCGTGGTCGTCGAGTGGTCGCCTCGGAAATCAAAGAAGAGGTGTAGTCATTCCATCTGAAATCACCAAATTTAAGAAAATGTTCCAGTTGACCCCCTCAGATTTACTTTAAACTTACATAAAATAGTTCCCAGGTATCAAAAAAATTACCCCCGTGTGGGGGTGATGGTCATCTCTATAATGTTTTTTACTATCATAATCGATTAACCGTTGCCAGATATCTCCTAAAATGACAGACGAGATAGGTTTTGAAAATGGCGACTTTCACAACTTTTGTGAACTCGTGACCTTGACCCTGACCTCGAATCCGGGAAAAAATATGTCGTTGGGTATCACTCATCGACCTCTACCCACATACCAAATTTCATCAAGATCGGAAGTAAAAAGTTTTCTTTGTACCGGGAGGTGTTTTTGACCATCTTCCAGGTTACGTGCGGCCAACGGGACGGAAATTCAAAAATCTGTCCGGTTAGATACAAGATAATATTTTTTACTATCATAATCAATAACAGTTCCGAATATCTTGTAGAATGGCAGACGATAGGTTTTGAAAATGGCGATTTTTATAACTTACGTGACCTCGTGACCTCGTCCTGACCTTGAACCCGGACAAAAGTTATATCGTTGTGCAACACTCATCGACCTCTACCCACATACTAAGTTTCATCAAGATCGGAAAGAAAAATTGTTGACGGACGTCGGACGACGTACGGACGTACGGACGGACATTTGGTCCGGCTTATTAGGTCATCTCGGTAGAGATGACCTGATGAAGCTGCGTAAAATTTTAGGTCCATAGATGCGGTCAACTCCGAGATATTGAGGGTTGAAAATGTGGTTGCACGGCCCTATTTTATGGTCGTTGCGAGCATCACAAAATGAACGGCTACTTTTAAACTCCCACAACTTTTTAAATATGAATGCTAGAGCCTTGAAATTTTCAGTGATTATTCTTCTATAACTGCTCTGTAAGAAACAAACATTAAACTGAGTATACCTCTCTTAAATTTTATGACCTGATCAGTTGAAATCCAGAAAAAAAATGTTGGTTTTGTATGAAGACCCAACTTGAGACCCCATATATTTTTATTGACCCATCCCAGAAGCTTGAAATTTTTTCATGTAATAACTGTATGGTAGTAGTATTCAAATACATGTTTACTTTTCTTAATCAGTCATATATAATACATCATGATACCTCAAAAATTGAAAATTTCATTTTTCCCCTAAATTCAGGTGAGGATTGCAAATATATGACAAGGTATACCACTTCAAATTGTTCACCATTGGAAAGAGCATATTCAAGTTTCAAAAGTGTCAAATATCAAAGTAGTATATTTTAAAAATATATATTATATTTTTTTTAAAACTGTTCTTAACACAAGTCATGAATACATGAAGTGTGTGCATGTGTGGGCACCATGGTAATCATGAATGATTAGTTCTATGATTCAAATTAATAATACAAAAATATATCACATACTGCAATAACAATGTAATAAAACATTTCACGTAAATGATTTGAATAGGTCCTTGATCTGCTTTTCCAAGTCAGGTGCGAGCTGTACTGCCTCCCAGTTGACGTTAGGGAGCATCAATAACTTTCATCACATGGACCAAAGGAACCCAACAAATGTCCACCCTTGAATGTAACTATATACACTGCTGACATCAGCAGGTCAGCCACTATTCCTGAGTTTATTTTTACCCAGCCAGATGAGTTAAGCTCTTGCCATTTACAAATGAGAAACAAAGAATTACAAATTCAAATTTCAAAGTATTGTGTTCATGGTATCCTAATAGCAGATGATATGTATGTACATTGTATATACATGTACTACACATATGTACTACATGTAAAAGGACTGTTCATTAAATAGCACACACAACGTGCACAGCACTGGCAGAACATCATTTATTCAAATATTTTAAAAATATTGATAGAAACATTATACCACTTTGATATTTGACCTTTTGTAAACTTGAATATGCTCTTTCCAATGGTGAACAATTTGAAGTGGTATACCTTGTCATATATTTGCAATCCTCGCCTGAATTTCGGGGAAAAATGAAAATTTTCAATGTTTGAGGATCATGACTGTATTATATATGACTGATTAAGAAAGTTAAACATGCATTTGAATACTACTACCATACAGTTATTACCTGAAAAAATTTCAAGCTTCTGGATGGTCAATAAAAATATATGGGGTCTCAAAGTTGGGTCTTCATACAAAACCAACATTTTTTTCTGGATTTCAATTGATCAGGTCATAAAAATTAATAGAGGTATACTCCGTTTTATGTTTGTTTCTTGCAGAGCAGTTATAAAGAATAATCTCTGAAAATTTCAAGGCTCTAGCATTAATATTAAAAAGTTGTGGAGGTTAAAAGTAGCCGTTCATTTTGTGATCTCGCAATGACCATAAATATAGGGCCAAACCACATTTTCAACCCTCAATATCTCGGAGTTGACCGCATCTATGGACCTAAAATTTTACGCAGCTTCATTTTGATACCTTGTAACTATTTTATGAAAGTTTAAAGTAAATCTTAGGGGGTCAACTGGGAGCCCTCCGGTGATATGAGGTGGAATGACTCATATCACCTTTGTGTTCTGAATGAATGTCCTTTCCTCCTCACCTTTAACGGGCTCTTTTTTTGTTGCAGAGGGAGCAGCAGGTCTGGCCAAAGCAAACGCTACTCTGAAGGCTCTTTGACCAGCGACTACACGAAGATACTGGAGGCGAAAAAAGCCCAACAGTTCGTCCGCTGGTTGCTCGACAACGAATTTCCCACCCAGTGCGTTGACGTCACCCCTGCCCTCATTCATTGTCATGTTTGCAGGAATCAACAAATTGCGTCATAAACACGTCACTGCATGTAATATCGACGAGGAACTTTCACACCATTTCACACCGAGGCAGGTGGACCCACCTTATCACGCACAGGTGAGTTCAGTTACCAAGTTTCGTGCAGAACGCTCGCCAAGTGGCTTAAGCACTCGAGCAAGCACTCCGTTTCGAAACCGTTGATAAGGAACGGCTGACTTGGCAAGCGCTAGCAAGCTGCTTGATAACTGAACACACGCCGGGTAACCAGGTGGTGTTATGGAAACAGACAGTTTAAATGTTATTAAACGTTTTTGTAAACTTCAGAATGATCAACACTGTACTCCAACGATGCAACGAATGGGACTGTGCAGCGATTTCACCGTAATTGATAATAATCATTCAATTACTGTTTTAAAATCGCCCTTCAAATACCAACTATCCTTTTATTAGTCCCCTGCCGGTTACAGCGGAAGGGACTTTCTCGCCAGGTTTGCCGTACGTCCACCTGTCTGTCCCACCTGTGGGTTTTCTGTATTTTTTCCCATACCCTTTAACATATTCAACTGAAACCCGGTGCACGGCTTTGTTATGATAAGTTACACAACTAGCCGGGAGGCGACGATGGTTCGCGGGCATTATTGAACAATGCCACGATAGGTACAATTGAGTTAGTGGAAGCTTTTGAGGAAGCCCTACCATAAAAATCTATCTCCTCCGTCAAAATTGACCAAATCAAATCGGATTTTTTTATATGTTGTACTTATGGACATTACGCACAGCTTCGAGGAAATGAAATTGCGAGAAAAAAAATCGAGAATAAATAAATAAAAAGATCAAGGGGCGTGGCTCCGCCCACAAGGGGCGTGGGACGCCCCTCATACAAAAAGACACAACTAGACCATGATATCTAGCTTGTGTCCAAGTTTCATCAAGATCGCATCAAACGTCACGGAGCTATGCTCTGGAGAGTCACAAACAGACAGACAGACAGACAGACACACAGACACAACAAAAATAGTGGTCACTGTTGGTGCCCGCGAACTAACAAGTGCAAGTTTCAGGGCATTTCGTCAAATTTGTTTCTTCCAGTTTATGCCCTTTTTAAATTGAGAAAATATCACATATTATACACGAGTTGGTGTTCAACTGCCCTTACTTCCCCCCACTGCTTTACACCCATTGGCTGGACAGCTGGCTTGACTCCACCCCACTGCTTTACACCCATTGGCTGGACAGCTGGCTTGATTCCACCCCAAGAGTAGAAAGGATCATGGTTTAGGATTGGGGATGATCTGAGATGGTGGTGAACAGCTGTCTTGAAGGCCTGAAGGGAAGAATGAGATTGAAGAGAACGTGCAATGTCCTCACTCTAAGAGAGGATGATCACTTTTATCTGCTATCATCTGAGTTCCAGCATATTATGAACATCAGTATTGCAGCACTCTGAGGTTCGGAGACCGGATAGTGGTGAGATCCGGTCATACTAAACACCACCCGGAGACACCCAGAGAAGTCGGTAGACGCTTGGAGACCTTTTGGTTTTTTAGCAGTCATAAATGCTGTTAAGCTCAATTCCGATGTTTCAATTTTGAGGTTAAGAGTTTGCAGAGCGTATCGCATTTTAGTTTTAAAACGTGAGCGGAAATTCAATCATTTAAATAAAGTTACGAACAGCGCCCAGGAACTTCCGGAGACGCCCAGAGAAATCCGGCAGTTCCGACTTGAATTAAATGTCATGCACATCTCATAGAGATGCCTGGAGAAGTCCGGAAATTAAATAAAGTTACTGCCCAGAGAAGTCTGCAAATTAAATAAATTGAATAAAGTTACCACCCGGAGCAGTTCGGAAATTGAATAAATAATATAAAGTTTGTGGAAGAGCGTTTCGTCAATTTTTTGACCTGTTATATTAGGAGACATAAATATCACTGCAAAGGTAAGTGAATCTCTCTGTGATCTCAACATCCTCACCACAAACGGGTACAGATAGGGTAGCAGCATCCAAGATGTCATTGGAAGCCTGGATCTTAGTTTCGACCCAGGAAACCCGTAATCCCAGTGGCTCTGTCTCCTCATTCAGCACCTCGAGAGCTCCCAAAAGGATATCCAGAGTGTCCGCAAAGATGACTGCATCATCTGTGAAATCAAGGTCAGAGATCTTGACATTCTAAAACGATGCACCAGAGCTTGATCTCTCCGACATCCTCCCCAGAATCCAGTCCATACAAGCGCTGAAAAGTGTGGGGGTCAGTTCACACCCCTGACGAACTCCAGTAACAACTGGAAATAAGTCAGAGATGGTACCACCACATCTCACAGCACTCTCAGTTCCAGAATATAGTTCAGGCATCAGATTGATCAGTTTTGGTGGCACCCCACGAAGACCAAGAATCCTCCAGAGGTCATCCCAATCCAATGAATCAAATGCTTTACAGAGATCAACGTAGGCTGCAAGCAGCCCCTGCCGAAACTCTTGTCTGCGTTTGGTGTGGACCCGAAAGGCGAGGATACGGTCAATCATTGACCTCTTTGGTGTAAAGCCTAACTGCTCGGGGCAAGGGTGCTCAAGAAGATGGTGGTGAACCCGATCAAGAATTATCCAAGCAAAGAACTTGCCCGGCAATGAGAGCAGCATCACCACATGGTAGTTGTTGCAGTCCTGGCGATCACCCTTCCCTTTCCAGAAAGGGACAACAAGGCCCCTCTTCCAGTCAGTTGGGATGATGTCTGTGTTCCAGGCAGAGCACATAACTGCATGCAACTGCATGAGTACAGCATTTCCACCAGCCTTGAGAAGTTCAGCATGGATGCCACAGATCCCAGTAGCTTTACCCCATTTCAACCGGTTCACCACAGCATGTGTTTCCACAAATGAAGGTGGATCACAGTTGATTGGAGGGTCAGCAATGAGGATGGTAACACCCCTCACATCCAACTCAACAGCTGGTGGATCAACCTGGTACAGCTGCTCAAAGTAACCGGCCCAGCGGGCCTTCACTTCGGACTCCTCTGTCAAGAGATCACCATCCTCCGCTCTAACTGCAGTACACTGACAGGAACACAATGGCTTAAAGGGGGAATGCAATGCACAAAAATTCATCTGCAAGCAGGATGAGAATCACTTGACCACAGGTGTTACTCTACCCCTTCACTGATTCCTCGCACATTGGCTTCCTTGTACACCTTCAACAAACGTATAGTTTTACTGCACATTGGTCAGTATTGAGAAACTGAGCACTCCGGTAGACCCTGCAGTTCTGGATCATCCTCCAGCGACCATCAGCGAGCACATGGTCAATCTCCTTTGCCACACCACCAGCGGTGGAATACAAAGTCCAGCGATGAGCCTGTGGGTGCTGAAACCATGAACCAGCCACCCCAAGTCCATGACTTCTTGCAAAGCAAGGAACTTAGTGCGATTATGGTTCACAGTTCCTGACCCATCGGGACCAACACACGTCTCATAACCATCCCTTTCAGTTCCAGTTGATGCATTGAAATCCCCCAAGACTCGAAGAGTATCTTGCCTGGCGCACTGACCAACCACAGGCTCAAGCATGGCAAAGAATGCGTTCTTCACAGTGAGATCACTCGCCTCAGTCGGGGCATATGCAGTGACCAGAGAAACGACACCCAAGGAGTGATGAATCCTTCGTCTCATAATATGCTCATTGACCGGTGTTATCTCAATTATCATTGGAGTCAGCTTATTGCACACAGCTGCAGCAACTGTTTGGGCATGATAACCATCAAAGTGACCAGACCAATAGTAAGTGTCACCACCCACCATGATTCCGCCACTATCTGGTCTCCGGACCTCAGAGAGTGCTGCAATACCGAAGCTCAAACGCTTGAGCTCAGATGATAATCGAGACAGGTGATCATCCTCTCTTAGGGATAGGACATTTAAGGCACCCACCTGAAGGGACCGCCTCAGGTTAACCCAAGGAGACCACCGTCTGGTGGACGACACCTCAGCACCTCCCCGACACACACTTCCGCAATCTGACCCGGGAAGGTTTACCCCGTGGTTTTCCTCCTATCATCAAAGAGTGGGGGTTCCAAAGGCTTTGCCCCAATCCCATCATCCGGTGAGCTGTCCTGTAGAGTGTAGAGGACAGCTGCACAGGAGGTACTCCCATGGAATAGGTTTTCAATTTTATTTGCGTTTTTATTGTGTTTTGCGGATTGAAGGGTTTTACAGTGGCCAGAGTGCAAATCCTGCCACCAACCTCCTAAAAAAAGTAACCAAACTGCAGGAGGATGTCCGCAGATACAGTTGGGAATAGGACTGAGCTCAGAACACTGCCTTGGGGCACTCCAGCCTTGACAGGGAGAGGAGATGAAAGGATTCCTTTGAGTGCCACACGTTGGCTACGAGAGTAGGGGAAGTCAGTAACCCATGTGTGAAGTTGGCCTTGGATGCCATAGGCAGAGAGTTTGGAGAGCAAGGTGGGATGCCAGACTATCAAAACCATGATATATGTCCAGAAAGATGGCCCTGATCTCATGTCTGACATTGAGGGCCTTTATTCATTGTTGAGTGAGAAGAACCAGCATCTGCAAGGTGGAGTGACCTGGTCTGAAACCAAATTGGTGATCTGAGATGAGGTTGTTGGAGAAAAGGAAGGATTTCATATCAACTGCGATGATGGATTCCTTGACCTTGCTGATGATTGGAAATAAGCTGATACGTCTGTAGTCAGGGGATTAGTAGTGATGGTGTCACTTACATGAGGATAGTAAGTGGTGTTATCTGGTGTTGAGGAACCTCAAAAAGCAAAGACCACTTGATAAATGCAATCCAGGAAGGAACTTTTAAGTTGAACAAGGTGTCAGAGATAACTTGCTTACTCTTCGTGAAAAACACTGTGGGATATTTAACATCCACCAACAATCTGTACTGGTAGACGGGTCCTTCGGCACACATTGATACCTCACCCTGTGTGTTATCTTGCTACATGCAAAACACCAGGGTGACAGTTTAGAGCTGGGTGTAGCTCGACTCCAAGCCAGGCTCCACAGTTCAGAGGTGAGCCAATGTGGTAACACAGAAGCAAACTATAAAAGCACTCGGTAGAGCGCATACCTCGGTCATGCTGAACAGTTTACGTGTTGTACCCTACTGATCGGCTGGATTTGGATCCGGACCTGAACCAAAATCTAATCAGCTTGTTCTTGTCACCTACCCAACTCATTCACCAAATTTTGTCAAAATCTAATAAATTCACCCTTGTCACACACCCAACCTGCCCACCAAGTTTCATCTGCATTTGTCCATAACTTTTGCGATATCCTGCTCACAGATAAACACACAAACCAAAAATTAAATAAAATTCTATCCAGATCCAGATCTTCAACAAAATCAAACCAATTCGTCCTTTTAACACACACAACCTGTCCACCAAATTTTGTCTGAATTCGTCCTTAACTTTTTGAGGTATCCTGCACACAACCAGACAGACAAACAGACAGGGGTGAAAAAATAACCTCCGTCCACCTTCGGTGGCAGAGGTAACTAGTACGACACTCGGTAGAGCGTATACCTTCACCAGGGTGAACAGTTTATGTTTTGTATCCCATTGACAGGCTGTATCCTATCATGTCAGGTCTGGTCAGGTTTTGTATCCCATGTCAGGCCAGGCCAGATTAGATCTGTGACTTGCCACAGGTATCATGTAAACCTGTACTAACCTGTTTCATGGTCGGCTTGTCGGCGACTAAACCGTCTCCCCCACCAGGTTTTTTGGTGAGGAGAGTGTTTGGATATGGACACCCAG